>VZTZ01016923.1:0-264981 GCA_013400955.1 Drymodes brunneopygia
GGGTGTGGTTTGGGTCGCAGAAGAGGTTGGGTTAAGGACCGAAGGGGAGGAGGGACTTGGAGGGTGGAGTTGGGGCTGTGGGAGGGAACCCGCCGGATTGACACCACCGACCGCAATAGGAGGAGCCGACGAGGTGCCAACCGACGGAGGGTAGGAGGAGTCAGTGTTAGGGGAGAAGGGGTTCCTGCCGCCATTTTGTGTACCTTGCGGCAGGATGGTGTTGCCGCCCTGTTGCAAAGTTTGTGGCGCAGTTAAAAATTCTGCTCCACCTAATGAACTATAGGATGGGGGGGTGGCGCAACCGGCGCAACTGGGGAAGCAACCTGAGGGACATGGGATAAGGAACAGTCTGCCCCAAGTTGGCCAGGCTTAGGACAGAAAGGGTTGGTGGGGAATCGGGGAAGGTCGGAGTTTTCTGTTCCCTGAGAATCTCCCTCGGGCTGGCTGCCCGAGGGGTATATCTGCCCCGAGACACCGTCATTAGGAACGAGGGTCGGAGGAGAAGGGGTTTTGGAAAAAGGGGTAGGAGAAGGAGAGGGTCCCGAATTTCCCGAACCTTTTCCCGCGTTCCCGATGCAACGATAAATTAGTATTTGTAAATGAAAGAAAACATGAACCGAAGAATCCCCCGAATTAGCGACCTCTGTTAACTTTGCTCCCACAGAATCCCAAAACTCAAGAGAATGGATAACTAAAGGGTTATCAAACGGAACGGAACGCACTACCCATTTTATAAGCTTTCTCAAAACCTTTTTATCAAACACTTCCCCGCTCGCTAATAAATAAGGTTTAACAGAATAATAAATCTCCCGCTCTCTCCTCGAAAGTTGCGAGCCCATGGCTTTCGAGAGAGGTTATGTCTACTCGCGGAAAGGGACAAACGAACGAACAATCTTACTGGACCTGCGGTCGCGGTGTGGAGATGTGTGAAGGGTGTGCTGCAGCCTCTTCTTCCCTCCTTACTGAGGGTAAATCCTTACCACGGATGTGGTTAAAATGAGGAACGGCAAAAAGAAAAATCCACGAGTAGGGGTCTCTGCCAGGGGTCAGGCTCTCAGCCCCGTCGGCTGAGAGAAGCTGACCTCCCACAGGCAAACTCCCTACAAAAATGGGAAAATGTCTTGTGGGTAGTGGCCCGCAACTGCGTCTCTGGCGATGGTAGCCGGGCAGTCTCGGTGATCAGGAAGAAACCACCGTCGTTGGGCGCCACTTATAAAAATAAAAATAAAAAAAAAGCCGCATCGAGTGGGCGTGTATGTCGCGTGATGTTAGGGAAGGAAGGCAACCTGGGATGGGTAGCCGGTGCTCAAGGCACGCCTTTGTCCTCTAGGCCAAGCCTATGGTCGGCCACGAGGGGAGAGCCAGGTCCCCAAGGTGGGCCTTGAACCCAGGAGAAGGGATTAAGGGTCCTTGTTGGTTGCTCCGATCCCGAGACTGGCAGAGANCCCTCCCCCCAGGAGGGCGACACCCACACCCCTCCACATCTTAAAAATCTGGAATTATTTGTACAATACCAAATCAATAGACAATTGATTTAAAACTAAGCCTCTTTCCCCCCAGATGTATTTACATGGATTCATATTGCTAGACCTCAGAATTTTTTTTCATTTTGCTTGTGTAAGCTATTGGCTGATATTATATCTTCTTTGATATGCTATCTGAACATAGTCCTCTTCTTTTAGAAGTGAGTCTATTTTATTTTTAAGCCTTGAGAGACCACCACCCAGCCTGGCAGTGAAGATGCTGAGGATGAATGAGAACAGAGGTGTTCAAAGGAGCTGCAGCCCTGCAGCTGCTCTCTGCTGTCCAAGTGGGAAATCAGAGCTAAGTCACACTCAGTGCTCTTTCTCTGGAGGTAGTTACTTTCTCGATTTCCAGTCTGACTGGTTGGTGGAGAATGGCCACCCATGATTCCCTGGAGTACAGAGGGGAGGTTTCCTGACATGCTGAAGCCACCCTCATGGTGCTCCCCTCCTGCAGGGCAGCCCCAGGGCATTCCCAAGCCGTCTCTGGCCATAAAAAGGCTTGTAAAGTGTGACCCACTTGAGTGCTCATAATTCCTCTCAGGCCTCTACCTCACCACTCCAGGTCTATTATTTTTTTCTGGACTACAATAGGTTAAACAGTGCCAGGCTGGTTCCTGCAGAGAACATTCATGACGTTTTTCACAGTGGCTACAGGTTTTCACATGGACATTGAGATAAGTCTGTAATTATGGGACACTTCTTATGACTTAACTATTAATAATTAGCTTCCCAGATTTTTAGTTCTGAATAATTGCTAGAGCCATGGAGTCATTGTTGTGTAAGTTTGACTAATTGAGTGCAGCCAGTATTTGTTAATTGTTCCTCTTATACACATGCTAAATCCAGAAGTGCTGAAGTCGCTCTGGGACATTAATTTTAAACACAATTAAAACATCATAACCTGTTGGCAATTATTCTCTGTGCATTGTTTTGATATTGATGGATCCAGTTCTAAGCACAGTAATTAAAGGAACCACTGTTATTGTTGATCCCACAGATAAACAAATGCTGATTGCGTGCTGTGAACTGGTTAATCAAGTTTATTTAAATTGTTGTTAGTGATTCATCCCAGTAACTGTAGTGGGGTGCTCTTTATTTGAGCCTAGTAATATAATGGTTCTGGCTGTCTCCAGCTACTAAAGGAGTTTTAGCTAATTTTTCTAAATAGTCTCTGGTAACACCTTAAGGAATGGCATTGTTAGATATAGAAATGAAATCCAGCTTGAGACCAAGAAATTTTCCCTTAAAATGAGACATACTTTGAGACCTTGCTGTCCCAACTGCTGCCTGTCCTGAGCAGCAGCAGAGGTGATTATATTTCCTGAGTGGTGATTATGTTCTATGGGCAGGCTCTTTGGTTTGGTTTGATTTTGATGATACCGAACTGTGCCATGTTTATTCTCTTCCTTTGCCAATGCTCTTTAATCCTGTTTGAGAAACTACTTCTGCAGCTGCAGAAGTTCTCATAAGGTGACTCCCAATTTTCAAGTCACAGGGCCACAATCCAAAAACCAATCTCTCTTAGACCATCTCCACAATTTGGGTGTCTAGTTTGCTCAGGCCCCTTAGCAGCACTATCAATACCATTTACTGTCAGTCTCAGCATCTTGCTGTGGCCATGAAAGCAGCAATTCCAGACCAGTTTGGCACTGTCCCGAGGGGCACCTGGCTGCTTACTGGGACTGGGAAAGTCAAGAGATCAATTCTGTCTTGTGCTCTTGGCTATGGAAACTAAAGGTGCTGACTAAAAGTAGAGAGTTTAAATATTATTGTTACTGTTGCTGATGTTATTGTCATCATTATTTTAGTCTTAGACTGATTTTCTTGGTATTTTCCCCCACCATGGATGGAAGCAAAATCTTTAAGAAGCTAGAGTGCACTAATCCTGTTCTTATTAAAGTTCTTGGTACAAACACTACTGACCTCTACAGCTAACCCTGGTTTTGTACAATGCTGAAAAAGTTCCTTCCTTTCAGGCATTTAATGCAAGGATGTTTTGTGCTTTCTTTTGTGTTATTTTAGGATAAGGTCTTTTTAAATGCCCGTATTTTCTGAACTCTCAGTTTCTGGGCCCTGTGTACAGGTAATGTCTTGGTAAGGCTTTCATGGTGCTGCTCCAGGCAACCACGCTGGCTTTCTTTTTCCATCAGAGGCTTCTGAGTTACTTTACATTTCTTGGAGTTGATGGTGTTCAGTGTTCACTATTCCTGCAAGAACTCTCTCATCCTTCCAGCTGGCTGTGAATGTAAATTGCAAGAGACTCATCTCAGTTGTCCAGACCGGAAAATCTTGGTGTTAAAGGTACATTCCTTCATATCACAAAAGAAACATCAGTGGGCTGATAAGTGGGCTGGCCATCATTTCTCCTCCTGAAATAGTCCACAATCAGAATGAGCAGGAGGAACCCAGGGCCAGTAAAAACACTATTCTAAATAAAATCACACTGTTTTCTTTATAATTGCAGAGCAACTATAGGAGTATTGTGTTGGGAGCACTGTACTGCAGACCTTAAATAGCAGTGCTGATGTTTAAGTTGCATTATCATCTTTTCGGTGTTTTCCATGCCAGATTTCTGGGACTTTTTCCAGGTTCCAAGACTATATAGAATTAATTGTTAAAAAGGAAAGTAAATATTTCTGAAGTGCTAGAGATTATGTATGTCTGATCTAATAAACAATAGTTTTGTTCATTTATCAACTGTTCATTGTCATTTACTCAAATGTCTTTTTTTTTTTTGTCTGGAAAGGAGAGGATGGGAGCATGAGGAGAGTGATCCTCCTTGAGCTTCTGTATTGAGTTTATATATACACAAAATATTTCTGTGTTCAGTAATCTGAGTAGACAGGATGACATTTCTGCCAGACAGAGATGTAGAAGGAAATGCAGGGGAATTTTCCTAGCCTGTCTGGACTGGGTGGTGGAGAGGTCATTGCAAACAATTTGGCTGATGTTATATTGAAGTCAGAGTAGAAGAAAACTTGGAAGACCATATTGTGTCAAGTCTGTTTAAGAAGACATCCAAGATACTGTTACCTGGTGTTGGAGTACAAATTTAAGTGAGAAATTGCCTATTTTTATTAATATCCCAGTTATGCTTTGTTCTTAACCTAATTCAGAAGTTGTCTGTGGATAAACTTTCTGGTCTTGATGCTGTAACTCAACACTAAGTTTGTTCCACCATCTCTGACTCAGTGTTATGATTTGTATAGACTAAATCAGTCTGATATTCTCTACTAAATCAACATATGTGGCATCTGCTGGAATCTGTGGGATTTGATCTCATCTTTCTCAGCCACACTATTTTTTGCCTTGCAGCCTGGTAGATCTATCGATTTTCATGTAGGCTGTTGGCCTCTGATCTGCCAAAAGAGAATTAGTTATATGTTTCTATATGTTTTGCTACTGAGGCTTCGAAATCCCTCTTAACCCAAGTCCCTGCTTACATATCGCTACCATTCATTTTTATTGGCTTCGCTAACGTTGAATTCCTATATCTTGATTTTTCCCCAATTCATTCTCTGAGCGGCTTGAAAGAATCCAACTGAAAACGAAACCTCAAAGAGTTTATGTAATGAATTACTTTTAAACTAGACGCTGAAAAAGACAGAGGAGCATTTATCAGGAATGTTTGTGGGCTTGGTGGTTATGAGCTTAAAAAAAAAACCACCGTGTGGAAAGGCTTTTGTCCCATGACAGAGATTTAAAAGGCTGCGGGCTCGGATTCCAGCGGAGGCTCAGGCCTGTAATCGCGTTGGAAATGTTGCCTTTCACACGGCCGCCCGGCTGCGGGTAGGGGCGGCGGCGGGGCCGTCACCTGTTGGGGCCGGGCTCGGGGCGCCCCCGGTGCCGCCGCGGGGCCGGGTCCGGCTGCGGGCTCGGGTCCGGCTGCGGGGGCTCCGCCGCCAGCGCTGCGCTGCCTTTCTCCTCCCGAGCCCGGCGCTGGCGGTCCCGGCGCTGCGGCTCCGAGTTGGAGAGGGGAGCTTGTGCGGTAGGCAGGGACAATGGAGGAAAATGAAAGCCAGAAACTTGAGCTGTGCCTGGCTTGCCCAGCAGACAGCCGGCAGACGAGGGGTAAGTAAGCGGCGATATAAGATGGAGTTACGTTTCAGCATGTCCCTCGCTGCTGCTTTATATTGCTGGAGGCAGAATGCATGAAAAAAAATTAGCTTTTTTTTTTTTGTACTAATGGCTCTGCTGTGCACATTTCCCTAATATTGGAACTTTGTGAGTTTAAGCTTCTCTTTGGAGAGATTTCTGTGTGCCCTCTGGAGCCGGGAGCGCGCTGCGTGGCTGTCACGGATGCGGGGTCCTGCCGGTGCAGAGCCTGAGGTGGGGAGAGAGTGTCCCCTTCCCTTTAAATGCTCTGCCAGCCTCAGCTGTGGCAGAGCAATAGCCCTTCCTTCGTAAAAGTGGGTTTGAGCTCATCTTTACCTCGGGGTGTCTGTTAAAAAGGGGAGATCCACGGCAGATTGTGACAGCGTTAGTTTACTTTGAGTGAAACCGCTGGGGTTTGTTTTGGAGCGAAGCCAGGACTGTCTGAGCGGGGTTTCCACGGCGGCTCCGCCGCTGTGCATTCTTACATTCACTGCTGCACTATCTATTTCCTATAAAGTGAACAAAAACTGTTTCCTGGAGAATTCTGCATGGGCCATTCCACGTGGAACATAACAGTCAGGTAGCATTACAAGCACCATATCTAATCTATATCTATTACAGTGTTCGTGGGGCACCTGTGAACATTCCCATTTCCTGCATGTTGTATTCCTCAAAGGCACTTCAGGAAAAGTTGTGTTACTGTGCTTCTGTGAAACTAATAGTGCATGTGGTTAAAAAAAAAAAAAAATCACACAAGTTTATGAGCCTGCAAAACCAACAAATAGTGCATTGGCAACTTAGGAGGAAAAGAATGCTCTTCCCTTTTTTTTTTTTTTTAATTGGATGTTCATTAATTGATTGATGCTCTCTTGAATCACTTCTTAAGTAAAATTACTGAGCATTGCGAATAACTTGTGTCTGTGTATGTTTATGTTTAGTGGGACGGAAATCTTCATTTCAAGAATGTGTCTGACTAGGAAAAAAAAAAGCCTTCAGTAACTCATTTCTTCTGTAGGGATTGTGTGAAACTGCCTCAGATACATGTGGAGCTAGGAAAACACAGGGCTGACCAGACTGATTCTATGGTTCCCAAAAATGTTGAGTGCTGAAAGCTCATAACCAAATGTAGTAGTTTTGGCCCCTATCCAAAATTTACATTGGAAAGAAAGCTAATTGTAAAGACAGTGAAGTAAATTAGAACAATTCGAAATAATATCACATTTACTGCTAACATGGATGTAACAGAGGTTGGTTTGACTCATGCTGTTAAATCCATATTCTTTTTTAAAATTACAGTATTGAATGGGGTTTGCTTCAAGTTTCACAGTTTCATTATGGGTCACACTTGTTCCTTTCTGAAATTATTCTGAAAATGTTCTTTTCTCTTGTCACCTGAGTTGCAAAACAGGACTATTAAAATCTTCATAGCATCTAAAGTAATGAAGCAAAGTGACTTTCCTGACCTTTGTAGACTTCATGGAGGGTGTGACTTAGAAGAATTACATACCAGGACATATCAAAGGACTTTCTTATTTTTCTATTTTTTTTTTCTCCTAGCTCACAGCCATTAATCTGTAATGATAATCTTGCTGCTAATCCTAGACATACTCCTTCTACACTACAGGCCTGGGCCTTTACTGTAGTAATGGGTGATGTTGGTGATGTTAAGAGATCTTGAAACTTGTTTTCAGATCAGAGAAGCAAATCAAGTGTAAGAATTACTCATGCCTGTGGATAACCCAATTCCTCCCTGTCAATCAGCAAGTCTTGCTTTTGCTTGCCCTCTAGACTTGCTGCTTTATTGAACAGAAAGACCTTCAGCTTTTAGCCTCTGAATATGAGGGAGGGAGAGAGGGAGACAAGCTTATCTCACATCTCTGTGATAATTATTGCCTTCCCTTTGCTCCTTTTCCAAGAAGGATACTTGCATAATTTATCCATTTCCTACTCTTAGCACTCATCTGGGAACCATCACATGATGTTTCACACATTTCACAGTTATCTGTGGAGATTGATTTGCTAGGCCTATTATCTTCACCTGGAAGATATGGAAGGTTTACCCACGACGTTATTGAGCACTCCAAAATCCAGAAAATCTCTGTTTTTCCTCCCTATAGCACTGTGTTATACACAGCATCTGTAGAACTGATGTGCCTCGAGATCCACAGGGGGGTTTCAGCAGCCCAGTGCTCAGCCTTGCCATTGAAGTCACTTATCCCTGTCCAGAAAGTGGTCCAAATAATTTTTTTTTCAGCAGTTAGTAGGGAAAAGACCCATTCTGAAACACAACATATTTTGGTTTGCAAAGAGTCATGTGCTGCTGTTTGCTGTAATGATGCAGGATCAGAATCCTGCTGGATGCCCAAGTCAGCTTTCTGGCAAGATGAGAAATTAGTTTGCATAGTTTACATTCCTTTCTTTTCACTGGTATTTATGCAGTATTTTCCAAATGTATGAACAAAAAATAAGAGGATTTGTTGATCTTTCTAATACAGTATAAGAAAAGCATGTTATTTTTGATTCCTTTTCAAGGTTTCACCTAATAACAAAGTGGCAAAACACTTTACTTGATATGTCTCTTTATGTGCCAGGTAATTAGCTCTTTCTTAAACTATTGAAATGACTGAAGTGCAGAGTAGGGAAGGACTTTGCATGAGAGAGATTTAGGACCCAAAATACACACTCCTGAGTTGTGCTTGTCAGCATAGGTTTACCTGCCTTCTTGAGGAAGTGCCTGCCATCACTTCAGTGATTGAAATTGCTGCTGTGACTGTACTTCGAGGGTTTATACCAAATTGCTGCACTCAGTCACCCATGCTCATGCTGACTCCCTCCAGCTCCAAGAAAATCCCTTATTTTATGTCTGTGCCTTTGTTCCAGCAGCCTCAGGGATATAACCTCTAGGCTCTTGGCACAACAAATTAAAAATGGCAAATTCCATCCAGCCCTGGCCCACCTCTTTTCCCTCCCATGTAAAATCCATTGGAATGACTGTGCAGCTTTCAGAAACTGTTTTCACTGAGTGCATCTGGAGTAGCCATGCTGGCTTCCTGCAAGCAAAACTTTCCTGTTTGCCATTTTTCTCAGCCAATCTCAGTGTACCTGGTGGCTCATGCCTTTTCAATAAGCAGAGAGGATGGATGTTTCTTAATTGAGTTGTGCTTGAAAAACTTGAGTGCATGCCAGTTTGTACACGAAGGTGAGGCTGCTGCTCTGAAGGTTTAACCAGGATTGTGCTGGTATGAAGGTCTTAGAAGGTGCTGTGGAGATCACAGATGGCATTCTGAATCTGTGTGAGAATAAAATTTCCCTGTGAACCAGACCTGCTCACAAACTTGTGTCCAGATCTGTGCTCATGAAACCATGGTGTCACCTGCATTCTGGGCCCCTGTGCCTGCATCTGCTTTCAGGATAGGTTTCCATGAATGCAAGCAAGGGGGTGTTGTTGAAAATTTTGGAGCCCTTGAACAGTATAGGGAGCTTACAGAAACATGCCAAGCCTCTGAGGACCATCCAGGGCCAAATTCTGTTACGGAACCCAAGGAAATTGATACCCTGTGTGAATTGGTGGGACATCCAGCTGCAGCTCCACCCATGGAGGATTTGCTTTATTACCAGGGCTTGGTGTTCCATGGCATGTGGCAGGCAATTGACAGTGCACACCAGAAGGCTGAGAAATCCTCAGCATAAAATCCTGAGGCAAGTGGTGGGCACGGTGTCAGAATGACTGACTGAGCCATAAAAAGAAGTGAGTAGGTGCCTGTTTCCAAACAGCGGTGCTGTGTGATGGCAGCACGCATCTGGGGGAGGAGAAGGGGCTCTGAGGCAAAAAGTGTCAGACAGAGAGAAATAAAGATTTATTTAAATCGTGTAGAAGAAGGAGCTCCCTGCTCCTGGGGAGGTGCTGGGAAGGGTTAACACTCCCAGGGGCTGAGTCTGAGTCTGTCTGGTAAAGATGAGAAAGGCCACATCAGACTTGGAGAGGCCTTTCCAGTGCTTCAAGTTTTTGTTAGGCTTCTTTTTTCTTTGCTGACAAAGGAGTGAGGGATTTTTTCAAAGGTATTAGGTAACAGGGCTCCAGTCTACAATTTTTTGAGCACCAGAGGGTTCATGTTACTGAGGTACCTGAAGATAAGCCAGCAGTTACATACCCACAGTGTCTGCCTGTCTCTTCACAAATGTCGTCGCGGTCTTTGGTCTTAAAGTATATTTTAAAGTAGTAAAATTTATCTGAGGTTTTCTTTTCCTTTTTTAGATCACACAGAACTTGCTTTTATTCTGTTTCTTAAGAAATGGTTTGTGAAAAAATGATGTAGATTTTTCCAGCCCACTGACCTGAGACATATAAAATCTGAGGGAGATCCATGAAATTTAAAACCAGGCCACGGTCACAAATCAGGAAAAAGAGACTCCCAAACCCTCTTATTATATCCTAGGTGTTTCAGAACATGTTGAAAACACACTGAAAAAAAAGATTATGGATTACAAATCTGCTCTGTCAAAGGAATTTTATCAGTTTGTATCCTTAAGCATATTGGTTATGGGGCCATTAAGTGTACTGGACCCTATTGAAGAAATCTGTTTCTTCTTGTAGAAAGCTTCCTGTAGATCTTAAAGGTCAGGGAATAAGGGCCCTGTCAGATCTTCTTTTCAAGTCACATAGGTAAAACTGATATAAAAGGAACATCTACTTTAATGATACTCACTTTTCTGTGAGGCAATACTGCAGTTGTGTGATAAAAGTATATAAGTATGTGCATAGCTTATATAAGGGATTATTTCTGGACCACTTACTATGATGTGTATACGCCTAATGATGCAGAACATGCCATTGCACACTGCCAGACTTTTAGAAGTACCTGGCTTTTATATCAATCTTTTTTTCCCATTTTGCTACTAATGTGAATGTTGGTATTAAGTTTTTATAATATAAACTATGTTCTGTTTTGGTTTTTGGTTTCTTTTCAGACCAAGCAAAACCCAGTTTGCATGTAACATCACTAGACGATGCAGAATGTCTCCGGTCTAAAGAGCTCCTTTTGACCCCGAGCAGTCACACTTCTTCTAACTCAAAGTCCACCCGCAACATCCCTCGGAGACATACAGTAGGTGGCCCTCGCAGTTCCAAAGAAATACTGGGAATGCAAACCTCAGAAATGGACAGGAAGAGAGAGGCTTTTCTTGAGCATCTGAAACAGAAATATCCCCACCATGCCACAGCAATAATGGGACACCAGGAGAGACTGAGAGATCAGGTAAAGAAGTCAAATTTGTATCATGTCTTTTGTTTCACAGTCCTTATAGCTCCTACAAAATGGAGTATTACCTCATTACCGAAGGTGAGAATGTAACAAAGTATGAAACAAATTTTTTTTATGTGGCCTGTGATTCAGATGTTGCCTTGAAATTCAAAGAAACAAAATTAATCTGTTCAGTACTACTTTGGAATAGGTTGTTGAATTTGCCATTTCTGAAGAGCTTTTTCTTTTTTTAGAGCATACACAGAGAAAGGAGTGAAGGTGAGACTCTTGATCTTTGTATATGAGTCTCAGTCTACTTTTCACAGCTGAAGGGAAAATATGGAACAGCTGTTAACTTCTGTTACACTTTCAGTATTGGCACCAGTGCCTGGGAGAAAAGAAAATACCTGCAGAGTGTGTCTGTATGCTTTAGCTGGCTCTGTTACTCTTTCATTTGCTTTCTTTTCTATTTTTGAGTTTTGTAATGCAAACAGAGCAGACTTGCCCACAACTATCTGCCTCCTCCAAGCAGCTCTGACACCCACACTCGTCTGTCAGCAGCGTACCTGAGGGTGGGGTGCCTCTGCCTGCAGCTGCTTTCCAGCAGCCAGCAGTGGTTGTGGGGTCAGAGGAGGGGTGACACGCTCATGGATCTCTCAGAGCAGGTGGAGGCTGCCGACACGCCGACCTTCTGAATTCAGGGAATGCCGTGCAAGGACCTCTTCCTAACTCTGGACTCTGGTTTTGGGTGCAATCATAGAGGTTAATCTTTTCAGGCACTCTGCTGTCTATTCAATAATTAATTTTTTTTTTCAGTCAAGCATCAGAATTTGCAGTTTGGTCTAAAAAATCTTGTGCTTGTTATTCTCGGTTTAACAAATGACTGACAGCAAGCCATTTTGTAAAAGTTCATTTCCCTTAGTGGTTTATAGGTGTTTCAGCACTAACAATAAATTAATTGTAAATAAGGAATAAAAATAAGCTGGAAAAATACTGTACTCTGTTATGGAAGCTCTTAGTGAATTCCAAGCTTCTTTGAAGCTTTGCAAACTTGAGAGGCTTTGAAGATCAGACTGTTAAAGGTTTGGAAAGATTGTAATTTGTTAACTCACCCCTAGAACTTCTCTTTTACAGGGTCTCTAGAGATCCCAGGTGCTATCGCTGTTAGAATCCATCTTTATCCAGCTAAAATTGCTGCAAGACTTCAGCTCTAATGAGGATGATCTATTCCTTATTTTTAAACTGTTTTACTCCTTTCTTTTTAAAGTCTTGACTTTTTTTCTCCCCACTTATCTCTTCCATGAACTTTAGTGACTGTGTGGAATGTGCTGGGTGGCGGATAAAGATAGCATACAAATTAAATAAAGGGGGTGGGAGGGGGGCGAAATCCAGAGATTAGATCTTTTGGAGTCATGTAAATATTTAATTCCAGTGTTGCAGACACTGCAAACCTAGTTTGAACGGCCTACAGCATTACACCCTACACATTTTGTAATTTGAGCCTTTTCTGAAGGCAATAAATTACAGAAGGAATGCAGTAACTGCTCTTGATATTTGTTTAAAATGTGTCTTCTTTGCTAATTTATTGAGGGTAAAATTCATTCTCCTGCTTCTATTTTTTTCGTGATTAGACATATGTATTATATGTGTTGTGTGTAATGAGTTTTTTAACAGTTTTAAAACAAAATAACTTTAAAACTACTATTAGAGCATCAAATTGTATTTCTTGGAAGTGGGAAATACTGAAGACTCCATCCTTCAGCATTACTTTTAAAGTATAAAGTGAACCAAAACCGCATGAAAACATGCAGAAGTAAAGAATACAAGTTGATTGTAAGAAAGATGCTTAGTTGGCATGTGATCTATCAACTGTCTGGCTCATCAGATGCAGTAAAACTATGATGATCATAGCAGTACAGTTCAGAGGGGGATTTTCTTAGCATTTGTGTCTCTGTGTGCACACCCTCGTATCAGTATTTTGTGTGTGTGCATTTGTGTGTGTTTATAACTGTATGTAGCTACACACAGGTATGTGTGTATAAATATATATATATATATACACACAGCTCTGTGTGTGTGTGTATGCATGTATGTGCATGTATAAAGTGTGCTTTCTTAGCCCCTCCATGAATAAGACTACAGGATAATTTTGCTTGGGAGGGTGTGTATGTGTGTTTACAATCCATACTTCTTTTTTTACACCCTTATTTATGTGTGTAGCAGTGGTATAGAAGACAAACTACACACACATTGAGTAAGTATGTACATGTAACATACACATGTATGACAAAAAAAATTTGTAAGGTGCATGGGAAGACATGATTTAAAATGTCACATTTTAAACTAAAACGTCACAACTTATTTTCCAGATTCCTTTCCAAGTTCCTTTTCTCCCTTCTTACTTCTTCAGCTGCTCCAATATCTGGAAAATGGCAACATTGTCCATGGTGGGAATTTCCCCACTGTAGGACACCTCTCAAGGATAGTAGTTAATGCAACACCATTTTCTAATTTCTGTGTCAAATGGTGCAGCTGAAACATAAAACACCCCAGTACTTACAGTCAGGAGGTAGCCCCTGGTATTTCATAATTTCTCTTCCAGGTTGCTCTAAACCCTGTCAGGTCCACAACCAACAGAAAATCAGGACTGGTATTTGTCTGGTTTCTTCTATGTGTGGACTTCCTTCTCTTGTCCATTTTAGCCATTAGTATCTGAGTATGGCAAACTGACTCCTTGTTTGCAGGAAATGAACATCAGGGAAAAAATACTTGATGCTGTCACATCCCACTGGATCACTTCCACCAGCAAGGGCAGCTGAATGTTGTCTGCATCTTCCACCAGGCACGAATGGTTTCCTCCAGGCTTCATTTATTCAGATAAATCCCTCCCTGGATGTGCCTCCTGAGGACCCATTTCTAGTCCTGATAATCTGCCACAAATCAGAAGTACAATCATGGCCAGGTAAAATGCCAGCAGGGATTACTGATGGTTAGCTAATGTGATGACCTGAAACCTCCCAGCTGTGCACACAGATCATTTCTCCTCTGAAGGTTTGTTGCCTTGTTTGTGATACCCTGTTCTGGAAAGGAAGGCTCACAGAGGCGGGGGCCATCTTTATTTGCACAAGGGGCTTGGGATATTGCAGCAAGGCAAACAGCCTGCAGCTGAGCTGGTCTGTGCTAAACTGGAGCATGACTTTGCAGCAGCCTCGGGGGGTGCAGTTGTGCCCTGCCTTATGCACCCCAGCAGAGGGGAATGCAGCACCCCATGGCCACAGCTCTGTGACCCACAGCCCGGCAGCTTGCCCTCACATTGCAGGTTTTCCCCCTTCTAAGAAAAGTCCACAGCTGGGCACCAGAGCTCCCTCCACCTGGAAACCTGTAAAGCCGAGGAGCAAAATATTTTTTTTTAGATAATGCAAGTTTCTGCAGGAGCTTTAAATACCTTACCTCTGCCAAGGCTGTCTCATCTGTGGTAATGAAAGGAAGGTGCTAATGTAATCCCCAGGAAAGTTAGAAAGAAAAAAGAGAAAGCAAGAAGGAAACAGTCTGGGATGTCTTCAGTTTCAGACAGTGTGAATCATCTGCTGTGGAGCTCATGGAAGGACACGGTCTCCTGCTTAGGTGAGGCTGACTTCGGTCAGGAGAGAAGGAAAGAGCAGGAACAAGTGTAAAAGCTGGGTCTGTAACTGCAAGCATGAAAGGGAGTTAGCAATTAAGAGGTTAAAATGCTAACCTAGCAATGGGAGGGGGTAATCCCTGCTGTGAACCTGTTTTACAAGTCACCTCTAAAAAAAACCTTTCTGAGGGGCAGAGAACAAAAATGAATGTGTAGAAGCTTTTCTGAGCAGGAGCTTGTGAGCCTGGGGTAAGAAAGCGAGCTGGAAGAAGTTTGCCACAGCTTTCTTCAGTTGTTGTTTGACTAGGAAATAGGCTGGGAGGTGTGGAAGGGTCAGGAGCAGCTCTGGTGCTTCGGGCAGTGCTCCGTGAAGAAGAAATTTTTTTGGCCAACGAAATTAGATTTCAATCACTTAAAAACAGAACCTGAATTCTTCCGGTGCCTTTGCAGAGCTGATTGCCCAGAAAATGGTGGTTGAGGTTTTTTTGTTATGGTTTTTTTTTTGTTATGTTCATTTAGATCTGAACATCAGGTAACTCTGGCATCTGGGCAGGTGTGGCTAAGGTTACCATGGAGATCCATGATGTCATGCTTGATAGAGCATGTCAAGACAGCTAATCTAACATGTAGATGTTCAAAAGGTCCCATAGGCTAGGACTAAGCTTTATGCAAATAACAAAGTTACTCTGCAAAAGGGTGAAAGAAAACACGGCTCAGATATGGCGTGCGTTGTACCTGGCAGCTTGAAAGGATTATTACAGACTTCATCATAAATTAAAACTTTTGGAACTAAAAGAAGAGGATTTCAGACCCTCTCTGGCCTCACCTGTGGAATCTCACATTTCGGTAAATAAGCTTCTTTCTGTTTCTGCCCTCTCTGTAAAAAAATGCTTTTGAAATCGTGGAGTTTTCTTCACCATGTTGTTCCTGCTGGCAGCAGGGCTGAGTCAATAAAGCAAGTTTTCTGGCAGGGCATGTTCCCTTGTCTCTTTCAAAATTAATTCTTTATTGAGTGAACTAAGAATTCAGAATTATTTGAAAGGTATTGTAATGTATCATGTTGATTATATGAATCATGCTGCAAAAATTTCCTAGGTAGTGTTTTGGAGGAGAAACTAAGAATGGAGACACTGTATTTATTTGTAGATTATTGCCAGATGTCTCTCCATTAGCTGTTAAAATAGAACCCTAAAATTACAACAGCATTTATTCCAGGATTTGATATCTGTTAAAATGCTGAAGCTTTTTGTGTTTTTTTACATGAATAGCAGTTATCAGTTGGTTAAACTGACTTTGAATGTCTGTTTTGGTATCATAGGTAACATCTGAGCACTTCTTAATAGATTTTTTCCTTGGGTAAAAGTACATTAGTACTGGGTAAACATATTTGGAGGTGAAAGTCTAGCAGCAGAAAGGCTATTGGGACTTTGGGATTTGAGGTATAAACAAAAGGGGATAGTTTCAGTCCCTCTGGTGAGACAGTAAGCACTCTGTGTTCTGAGTTGCAACCACTTTTGTGCTCCCATCAGTGAGGACAGATCAAGTAAACAGCAGTAGGTGAGGGATGGGCCTCCGCTGCACGGGATGCGATGACGGGAGCGGCGTTGGGGCTGCAGAGCTGGCTTGGTTCGGATCGCTCCGTGTGCGGTGCAAAGGGATCCGTCTGGGTGGGAAAGGGTGGGGACAGCGCCCGAGCTTAACAATGTGAAAAGAGAAAAAAGGTAATGTTCTGCCTAGGACTACTGAGAGATGTAAACTTGAGAGGGACTTCACTTACATGTAGATCCTCAGTAGGATTTAGGGAATGAGGGGGCTGCAGAATATGGTGAGCACATTGTCTAATTCCAGGTGAAAAAACAGGGTATAAAGGTTTTCTGATGTTCTGCATTGCTTGGTCAGGCAAGGTTAAATAAACTTTTTGTGGAACGTGTAGTGACTTTTAAAGTGAAAGAATTGAAAGTACTACAAGTGAAGAAATTACTTTAAAAACTGATTTTTTTTAGTCCCAACACTTTTGTTTTTACACCCATTTACATCTTGAAGCTGAGTTATTAATGGAAATTTTTTAGAATTCATTTCAATTTAACCTTTCTCCCAGAGTCTGACTGTTAGTTAAATAGTATTTGCATATGTGTCAAATGAGCTAGCATATTTTGCGTTCATTACACTGTTGCTGGTTGATGCCATGGAATCAGGTAGGGAGAAATTGATTTAGTGTTAATACTGCATGAACGCTTCTTTGGTCTGCGCAAGTTAAAAAACAAGTTAAAAAATTACATTCAGTTTTAAAATGCAAGAATGTGATGCAAGTTTTTTAAATGAAAAATGTGATTTTAATCTGGATATATGTTGCTGCAGATTTTTCTGTTTGGGAACTTCCATTTCATTGAATTACCGCTTGGTTCACATAGTGCTGTACTTAATGTGTCACCAAAAAATGCATGTTTGTATCTGAGAAGTCAGTGCCACACAGCCAGAACTTGCTGTTGTGTTGGCATAGGCTGTAGGTATTGGTTTGGGGGAAAGGTAAAGTTTCAGAAGTTGTTGGAGGAGATTTCTGTGTGTTCCTGCCTCCTCTCCACCACTGGGCACTACCTCCTTGCCCAAGTGAGACAGCAGCTCCCCCTCGTCCCCGGGCAGTCCGTGTGACCCAGCAGAGCACTCTGAGCAAGGGGGACCCTCCCTGGTGTCCACACGTGTCCCCTGTCTCTCCTACATCTGGTGCCACAATTTATTGCTTTCCAGGGCCTCTCTAAGTTAAGGGCAACTGCTCGTATTTTACACTGTTACAAGCACCTAAGAAAAGCTATGAAAATGAACATATGCAACATGATTACGAGGTTAAATCTCTGCTGGATTCCAAGCCCTTAGCTTTTGTTTATGGAAGGACATGAGATGACATGTCCATTTGTTTTGAGTTGAAACATGCTCTTTAGCCCCCAGATAATGCTGTGATTGCAAGATATTTATAAATAGCTCAGTAGATAAATGAACAAAGAGCTGGCTCATTAGCAAAGTAAAGTGGATTTACTTTGTATTCACTCAAAGTGAAAATGCTGAGGAAGAAGAATATTCCTAATAGAATGTCTCAGTGGAAAGTCTTTCAATTTTACCCTCTAGTTTATAAAAGTAAGGCAACCTATTAAGGTATATATTAAACTACTAGCCCTAAGGTATCTCTGGGAGTAAATGAAGTTTAACTAGATTGTTAATACTTGCTTTGATAAATATAAGTTTCTTCATTTATATCTATCACTTAAAAGTAATTTGGAAAGCTGTTTTTTTAAAAAAAAAAAAGCAAACAAAACAAAAAGGCTAATAAAGCAATTCCATTTCTTTTTCCTTCCCTCCCCCATGCAAACCACACACCAGTGCAGTTACTTTGCCCCAACAGGATTAGTAACTTCTTCTCTGTGGCAACGCCTCTGCATTTTAAATAGTATTGTTTGTAACTCAGAAGTCCCAGTTAGTTGTTTGTACTTACCTTTGTTCATGTGAATTTTGTACATAAATTTTTCTAATCTAATTTTATGACAAGCAAAAGTATTTTTAGAATGCTTTGTATTCAGCTGACTGAACAAATGCCTGCAGTAATCTTGTTCCAGTATCTATTGTTAAATCCAGTAAAGTATCTAGGATTTTGGTATCCCTTAAAGAGTATTTCAGGCAGCTGCCTTCAAGAGTGTTGCCCATGGAAACCTCTCCCAGTTATTGCAGACACCTGAGATTCCTTAGGTTTCAGAAACTAAAGCTTTTCTGGCTCAAAATGTCCCGAGGCATTTATAGGTGTGTTTTTGCACATACTCGGGTTAGCCCTTGTTCTTTCTGGATTGCCTCTGTCGATGGCTGCCAAAAGCTGCACCAAAACATCCAGCAGGGCCCTGCATGGGGGATGGGTTCAGTGCAGCACTGCTCCTCCAGCAGTGGTGGGGAGGAGTGTCTGCACTGAGGGTGCTTTGCCACTGCTGCCTCTTCCAACTCTGCTTTTAAACCAAAGCGCACCTCCAGTTGCTTCCTGCCCAGCTCAGGCATGGACAGCTTGGGAGACATCCTCAGGACGCCATTCTAGGGGCTTGTCAGTGATCCCCCAATCCCAAATTTAATTTCAAGCCCCTTATTTACTTACGAGAGCACAATAAGTTTGTGACAGAAGTGATAACGAAGGCCTGCAAGCTCCAGTCTGCAGGCACTTTTGGCCACGCTGGTTTTGAGCAGGTGTTCTCACTTGGCCATAGCTCTGGAGGTGTGCTGCAGAAGTGTGAGGAGCACTTGTCTGGCAGGTGATCACAGACAGACAGAGATGTTGGGTGAGGGCAACAGGTTGTGCTGGTGGTAGTGCTGAGGTGACAGCAGAATTTCCCTGGCCGCTGGTCGAGGCTCCCACTGTAACCTGTGATTAACCTCAGTACTGCTGAATGTTTGCTGTGGCCAAAAAACATTTCTCTGGAAATGGTTGTGAGTATGCTTGGGTTGTTCTTGTTGCAGCTCAATAGTCCTGTTAGCTTCTCACTGGGAGCACTTTTGTGCTCTTTGCATATTGTCAGTTGGGATGGGAGCACATATTTATGTCGGTCATTAGCAAAGTAAATGCACCTCTGGACTATTGCTGCTGCTTTACAGCATTTTGCTGTTGATTTTCTAACAAAGGCAGACTGCACTGAAGTCACCTGATTGACTGGTTTGGTTTAACCATAATTGCTGGGATTTAAATGTCTTTTCTGCTCAAATAGGAGAACAAGAGTAAATAAGACAAGCCAATTGCTTATGACATATATTCCAATTTTCTTTCTCTTCAAATTAGTTGAGTACACCAGGAAAAACAGTGCCATTGTTAAAATTGAGGCCAACACCTGTGACTCTGACAGCTGTCCCCGAGATGTGTGTTTTTAACATTCACCCAGTCATGGCAATTGTGCCAGTTCAGTAAATTCAGAATCTGTGGTATCAAGTTTTGCATCTTGACATAGCAAGTCAATACAGGGCTTTTTGGTTGGTCAAGAATCTTTTGAAGAGTCCTCTTTTGGTCTCATGGATTTTTTTATCCTAATTAGTACCTTTTGTGCTACTGCATTTTGTGTGGTCTCTTGTGCAGGGGATTGTAGTGATTCCAGTAATTCACTAGGAGATTGCTGCCTTGGTGGACACTGAGCAGTGTCATTTGTTTAAGTTTAGGAAAGATTTTCATTAGCTGATCAATACACTACCATAGGTCAACTTCACTTTTAAAAAAAGGTCTAAAATTCAAAATTAGTTATTAAGGAAAGGAGGAAAGAAGCTGTTCTCTTAGGTTATCTTTGGTTATCTTTGGATTACGAAATCCAAAAGACCAATAATATGTTTTTCACCATGACTTCTGCCTCTTAAGGGCAATTTCTTAACACCTGTGACATGGTGGATGTGGGATAATCAGCCATCATGTATGTTCTGATCTTTAGTAGTTACAGATTATTTTGTCCCACATCTTGAGATTTATCTTCCAAAATTATCTTCTTGCTAGTTGTAAGACTGGATCTTCCTGATACCTACGTGAATGTCCAGTTCTGTTTTGTATTGCTGAATTCTTGACTATGTTAATGTCTCATCACTGAAAATTCCAGAGCTTAATTAAGTTTTAGGACTATTTCAGCTTCTAAGGGATTTACATTTCTTACACATACCTTTAATAAACTATCTTCATGCTCTTGCAATTATTTCATTCAAAAGAGAAAAACTAGTTGTACTTCAGTTTCAACTGAGGGTAAATATTTCTTCAGTCTGGAGGGAGATATCTGTCTTTCAAGAAAGGAGGAAGGCAGCAAGAGGAAAATGTAGAGTGGAAAAACAGAGTTAAAACAGAGTTTCTTGGAAGAAGTTGAGTCTGATTTTAAATCCTACATGATATGTTCATTTCAGATACACTTCCTGCCAGATGAACAAACAGAGACTTTTCCAATTTGCACCTATGTTGTGGGTATGTGGGTGTCTAAAATCTGGAAACAGACCTGCTGTCAATGTTTATGTATGAGCTTTGGGCTTTCTTCCACTGTGCTTTGAAAGCATAATTTTAGCTGCATTTATTAATTTGTAGCCCTATTTTTAGTAACACAAAATACTATACATCAGACTGTTGTAATTAGTAGCAAATTACTCACAGAAGGAACAAATATTTGACTTTGATTAGAATAAGTAAAAAAGAAATGTCACTTATTTCCCATTGGCTGAACAAATAAACCATTGCATGACGTTGGTTGGTTGATTTAAATGAAAGTAAATATTTTTTGGAAGGAAGAATTATTTTTTAGGACAATGTAAAAAAATAATTTAAAAGTACACGTGTAACATAAATGCTTCCATTTAAAATGGGTGCTCAAAAAATTAGAACATTTATAAAATTTCTTGTAGATCTAAACAAACTGTTTCTTTTTTCTTTTTATTACAGAGAAAGGATAATTTGAGTAAATTCTTGATCTACTTATATTTTTATCTATTATGTATTTCCCCAAAAGTCTTGAAAGAAAAACTGACTTCAAACCTCACAGATACTGTGTGCCAATTTCACCCTTTCATTATGGATATTACATGTTCTTTATTTTTTTTAAAAAAGCAATTTCATATTATAATGGCTTAATAGCTTTGCATTAAACAGACAACACTATGTCAGTGTCTACTACCCAGGGATGTGGGAGAGTCTCTGTATTCTTCTGTTCTTTGAATGGGATCACCACATTAATGCAAGTACCATGGTTTGTCAGTAACTACTGCAGTATTTTGGGGTTTTTTAGAGGATCTTCATGTTGCAATTTGCGTTCAGCTGCTGATCCGAGCTGCCATCTTTTTGGCTAATACTGTCCTGCACTGGGAATACAGGCAGGATGGTGCCTTCTGCCAGCCTCTTGCACACTCCTGTGTGGGTGAGTGGGGCAGAGGAGGATCTCTGCACTGCACAGACCAGGGACTCTGCTTTAGTGTGCAATTAGTATGGTGTCTGTCACTGGGGAATTTAAATGAAAACATGTGATGGAAACAGCATCAAACCTTTCTGGAAGTCAGTGGAGAACCTCTCCCTTCAGAACATTGCAGAAGGGTGGGATGGGGTGGAGCAAGGAGACGCAGATCACAGAATGTTTTTCTTGGCGCTTGTGGTGCTGGTCTTGATGTCAATAAAATGTTCCTGCTGACCGAGATACAGTTGGCTCAAACCCCCAGCAGATTGTCTGACCGACGTGCTCTTCCTCTGATATCAGATGCAAGCATTTAATTTCTGGCTCATGTGTACTTCCCTTCTGTTTTATTTTTACCAAGTGTTTTCCACACCGGACGTTGCACCTGCTGCTGCCGGCGCTCCCGGCACGCCGGGCTCGCAGCTCCTCACACCCGGCAGCTGCCGGGCTCTGCAGCACGGGCTCCCGGCCACAGCACCCTGATCCAGCCCTGAGCAACTGGGTTAATCCCATCCTGAGCCTGGAAACCCCCAGCAAGTGGAGTCAGGTTTCTTCCTGAGGCCAGTGAATAGCTTTCAGTAATGCAGGACCACTACAGAGGTCACGTATAATAGTACTTGATTGTTGCTGTAACTTAATTCAAGATATTTCACCACAGCATTAACTGTTTGTATTACTTTGATTGTTCTTTTGTGTCTTCTTACTGTGCATGTTTTACCCTCTTCCTTCATTGCCAACTTGTGACCTCCTTGGTTTTGGGTGTTAATCCTGTCACAAAAAGGTAGTTTCCAGTCCATGTGCCAATGTATTTGCTCAATCCCCACCCATGTGTGAGCGTGCAACCATGAGAAACCAGTATTTTTTATATATGACTCATTCATACACCCGGATGTGTAATGAAGTTGCACATCAGCTGAGGCTCTGCTGCATGTGCACACCTATGGAAAAGCTGCACCAGGAGGAAGGGAGTCCTGTGCTGCTTCTGCCCTGCCATGCTGGTGACAGGCTGCTGCTGAGGGCATGGCTTTTGGGGAGGAGGTAACCCCTCGTGGTCCTGTGGCACAACCGAGAAGAAAAAGGAACCTCTCAGCTCTTTGCTGCTCCTCTGGTGATTCTCCTGGAAGCCAGGTACAGCTGTGATAGAGCCAGGGCTTTCTTCTGTGGGGCTTGTGTAAGAGACAGTAGAAGCTTTTGGATAGGCTGTTATATTCAAAACATTGCTCCCTTTAAGAAGGAATGTCCTTAAGTGTTCATTATTATTATCCCATTGTCCATACATGTTTGTAGGTTGAGTTTGAGAGGTGCAGAAAATGTTACGTTACTGCAGTAGTTGTCAAATGTTTTTAAGTGGGAGACTGACAGTCTACAGAAGAAAGGCTTCTCTTGAACCACGTTAAAGTACAATTTGATTTTATCTCATGGTTTCAAAATTTGTCATATGCGGTTCAAAAACCAAGATGCTTTCTTATAGGGAATGTTTTTATGCAGGGTTTAATCTTTTTACTGGAAGTCTTCCAGGACTCTGGACTTTGTGGGCCTCTTCTGAATTGAAGGGTTAGAAAACAGTAGACTTCTACTCTGAAGATACTTGAATAGTGAAGATGAGTGAGCTGCTTTTTTTCTCATGTCTTCTCTAGCTTCTGCTGTAATATTTTGGGTTTGATATATCTTTTTTCCTCTTGCTGTGACAGCAGGTATTGGTTTGTTTTAAAGAAACCATGAGCTCACAAGTTCAGTCTTGTTTCTGCATGACTTAAACCTGTCTCAGGGATATTATTTTGCCAAGAATAGTTCCACTTATAATATGTTAGACAGATTTCTTTGTTACTGTGGTACATATGCAAAGCCAGCTTGGAATTTAAGGAAACTTCTCATCGTTTGTAAAAGGAGAACTAAGGAAATGAAGAAAAAAGTAAAGGCTCACAAGTACTCAAACAGGTCCTTGTGAGATGCTTCTCATTTAGGGTTGGAGTTTTTTTATGTACTTTTCTGGATTTCTCACTATACCCATTAGTGATGTATTGTCCAAGAAAGGGCTGAGGTTTTTTGGAATGTATCACAACAATGTGATTTTAGGTGGAGGAACTGGGGCAAGTAATTCTGAACTGATACCAAAGAGATTTTCTGTTTAAGATGACCACTCTCTGTGATGACTGTAAGGAGATGCATAAACTTCTAGATTAGATTGAGTTGCTGTGCAGCCTTTTAAACACACCAGACTAAAACTGATGTGGGGTAAAACCTACAGATGTATTGAGTCGCCTGGCAAAACAAGGGCAGTTTAGATAACCATTCAGTAGCTTATTGTGGTAAGATAAACATGGAATTTTAGGTATTTTCCACAGTGAAAGAACTGACGTGGTCTTTTGATCTGTGCTTTCTGCTGCCACTTGTCAAACTTCCCTGGATACTGCCAAAATGTCTGTGCTTTTGTCATTGTCCTTCTCTCTCTCTTTTTTTTTTTAAATTTTAGGAACATACTATTAGATTTTGAGAGCAGAACAGCTTTTCAAACTTGTAATTTCCTCTGCAAAAGCAGTCAGACAAAAGTTACCAAGCCTTTCAAGTGAGGTTTGTCTAGCCACTGCTGCTTTGTTTTTCAGCTTATCTTCCCTGTGGTTTGAAAACTTTCTTATATGTCTGGGTTCTGTGATCTTTCAGAAGCCTTTTAAAATGCAGTCATAATTTCAAAATGTTCGTTCTGCCTTCAGATACTTTCAGTGGAGACGAGGGTGATGATCTGGTTTTACTTACCTCAGTATATGGCAGGGAGCTGTGTTCGGAAACCTAATCTTACATACTGTTTGACTGCTCATTTAACCAGAACAGCCAGCCTGATTTCATTTTGCTGTCTCTGCCAACCCACAAAATCACCTACATTTGTTCACCCAAATTCAGCAAAGAAGCTGAGTCTGGGGGTGTTCTCCTGCAGCAGCCAGATTTAAGTAATTTTATCTGAAATCCAGGAGGGAGGGAAAGTTGAATAAGAGTTATAAGGGGAAGAAAAGCCTGGATGAGCCAAGGAGAATGTTCTGCTTTGAGTCCAGTCTAGGTGTGTTGGGTGTTGTTGCACTGGAGAGCAAAACCATTAAAATCCTTTTGAAAACTAATGGCTGGCACCAGCTGCAAAGGTTAACAGCATATTGTGGTATCATGCTCAATAAAAGCACATAGTTTATCTTTTCCATGACTAGACTGCCTTGGTTCACACATAAAGGGAGAATTTCCAGTTTCCTTGTTCATAACTGACAGGTAAGCAGTCATAACCATAGCCCTGCTATTTGATCACTTGAAAGCTCAGGCACTAAGAAGCATTGCAAAGAACAAATCTACCCAGACTCAGCCCATGCGATCTCTCCTATCTCTCCTGTCACTTTGTTCTCATCTAAGAAGAGGACCAACCAGTTTTTCTCATTTAAGCCCCTACTTCAGACAACATTAGGCATGACGCTCAAATATCCCCCATGGAAGTGAGGCTGGTTGTCAGCAATGTAAAAAGGCACTGTTTTTCCCCATTGCCTTTCCTAAAAGCTCCATGTAAATATACAGGCAGTTGGTTTTTAATAACCAAGCTCTTCCTGTTGGAAGGTCTCAGTAAGTAGGAATATACAAACATCAAACTGACTTTGCTGTCCCAGGTGGGTGTTTGAGTTAACTGCTGTTCATTGAAGATGATTTCAAAAGCATCTGATTAAAATGTTAATACAAGTGCTGCTTTTCAACAGTATTTTTTGGACTGATAATACGATTGCAATTTACTTCTGTAAGTCCAAAGTGTACTGATCAAAAGAAAAGTGATGCTGAGTTCTGGAGACATTGTGGGAGTTGTACTTCTTTTCCTCAGCCTAATCCAAAAAGACACAACCAAAACAAGTTAATAATTCATCATATTGGAAAATTTCTTAAATAAATACTGCACTATGAGCTCTGTTTGACTTGAAGGAGAACAGCTACTATACTTCCACTTAAAAGAGAGGGAGATATTCCTTCTTATCAGCAGAGCTATTTCTTTCCTGACAGTTTGTGCTGGTCAGAAAGGATAAGGGATAGGATCACAGGCCACATAACGAGGCCTTTTGCCCCCTTTTCCGTGATTGGTAGGCTGAGAGTCAACAGGACAAAATCTTTATTTATCTCTCTGACACACTGCCTTGCTACTTCACATGAAAGCAGTGCAGTCTTAATCTAAGGGGGTTTGTACAATTTGAGTTCCTCCAACCATTAAGAAGCACATTGTTGAAAGATTTGCAGATACTATTTCACAGGCCAGAAAGATTCTGAGAGTTAGTTCAGCCACAGTACTAGATAAACAACATCAGAGCAAACCATGATGCAGTTGTTTTGCCTTTTTTCCTTTTGCAGGGTATTTTTTTTTGTCTCCCCTCTTATATTACAGGTTGCCATAAATCATTTGTAGAGTACAGTGACCTTTACAGAAAGACTACTAGTAGTAAGTGCTTAGGGATCATTGTCTTTATAGCTGGAAAGAGAAGATTATTGTAGCAGGAAATTATCTGAATGATGAAAGATCAAAAAATACAGATTCCTCCCAAACTGAACTCCTGGTAGAGTAGCCAGAGGTGTGTTAGCCTCCACTAGGGCTGGACTACTGGAACAGGTCACCTGGCATGGATTTAGGCCTGCTCAGTGATACCAGCATAGTTTCTACACCTCCTCCTTGAAAACTGAAATCAAGAATATGATTTACCTGTAGACACAGGCAGGGGAAGGTTGATAATCTGGATTTTTCCCTGCAGAAATCTCAAGGAAAATTATCAGGGTGCCTTGAGAATTGCTGGCCCTTGGGACTAGCACAGGGAGAAGTAGGTGGCAATTTAACATTTGAAGAAATCCGTGGGTTGCTTCAAAGTTTGGTAATACAGTGCTCTCACCTGGTTTGCCAACTTGAGTTTGGTACTCAATCTTGTTTTATATTTTTTGTAAATTTGTGGTGAAATGCATTCATTTGGGAGGAGGTAAAAACAGCTAGAAGTTAAGATTTTCCATATAGAAGAATGTTAAATGTCATCTCTTGAAACAGTTCTTGGGAATATATTGAAAGGCAGCTTTTATAGAAATTTTTCTTTTTAATGGGATCTGGACTTTGGTGAAGAAATTAGTTCTGTTTAAGCTGCCAGCAATTGCAATACAATCTTTTGCCATAGGATTATGACATACTGTCCTTGTAGGTACACAGTATCTTGTTACAAAACCAGAGTATATTCTAGCCAAAGAGCATATTTTAATATGACATTATCTTTTGTTCCCTCAGTACTTAATCAATAAAATAGACAAAGAAGTTTGGCAAGCAATTCTGTAAAGATTTGAAGAGCGACAAGTGAGAGAATGGTGATTTTACAAAGCAAGTTACAAATAAAACAGGCGAGGAAAGATCTTAGTCAGATGTGTAAACATATCCTTTGGGCTGAGAGATAAAACCAGAGGTAATGAACTGTCAGACCCAAGTAACCACGTTAGGAAATGTGCACAGTGTTTGTGCACAGACAAATGTGTGCTCTGCTCACAGTTCTGCTGTGAGGCTGCTGTGGTGGTGCAAAAACCTGCAACAGCCTGCGGAGTCACTATGCAGGGCTAAAGAGTGGAGCCAAATAATGATCATGAGTGTGGTGTAAATACATGATATATGTAAGTGTTTAATACACTGCAATACTACATGGGTAAAACTTTTCACAGGTTAAGACTTTGAAGAAGATACCGAGTTGGTATTGAAAGAACCTGCAGTGGCATTATAAACCCACAAGATCAGATGACTTTGTGAAGTTTTGCCTCAGCTTTTGAAAACTGCAGTGGAGAGTGAAGTAACTGCATTTGAGCAAATGTGTGATTGTGTGTCATAGTAATGCCTAACTTGAAAAGGATCTCTGGGTAGCATCTGAACTGGTGTCAAAAGCAGAGGTTTAGATTAGATTATCCACACCCATCAAGCTGAGTCCTCAATGTTGCCAGTGAAGGAATTTCCACCATTTCTCCAGATGGAATTTCCAGGAACAAGGTAAACTGTACCCTGGAAAATGGTAGGTCTGGAAAGGATATAAGGAGCTTTTGATCTTTCTGTTTTCACAAGAGTTCCTAGTGTGATGAGTTCCTCATAAAAGGAGAAGGAGTTATTTTCCAGGAAGACAGTGATTAGGACTCAAAGACAGCCTTACCTCTGGATGTGCATTGTGACTGGAATGCTTCCTGTAGAAGGGATGTTGAACCATGGGAGAATTGCAGAAGGACACCCAAAAGATCTGAGATCTCATGAAATTATTTCTCTCTGCGAACCATGAGTTTTTAATCCATTGACCCAATCAAAATAGAGATCTTCCTTGATTAAGAAATTTAATTCTCTGGAAGCAGGAGAAAATATACTGAGTTTATATTGGCTTTTTAAAACAGCAATAAAAATCATAACAGAAATGAAAGGTTATAGCTGGAGAGCTAGGCAGATTCAAATCAGGAGTAATGCACAATATTTTTCATATAGGAATGATTCATTATTCTGACAAATTATCAAGGGAAGCAAGAGGTTCTTCATCTCTCTAAATCTTTGAACTATGACAGGTTGCTTTTCTAGCTGATATGCTTCAGTCAAACAAAAGTTACTGATGAATAGGGGTGATGCAGAGACTTATTGGCTGCTCCTTGGCCCTGGTTATGCAACTGAGGCTCTTGGCTATTCATGCAATTTTAATGTTTCAAGCACTGTTCATATGGAACTGAGTTCGACCCAGCAGCTTTTTAATATAGGATTGCAATAAGAATGAGCTGTTTTAGAAAAAAAATTACTATTTAAAAATTCAGGTTGCTTGAAAATTTGAGATAAAGATTAAAGTAGTAAGCAAAATATTACAAGAAAAAGAGTCAGTGGATAAAATTAAGGTAGAATTAAGGTAAACAGTATTTGCCATTTACAATTAGAATATAAATATATATATTACTGTTATCTGAGCCAGGACACCAGTATACCTCTATCATAAACAAGCACAAGAAAGGCCTATGTGATTGCCACCACAAAAATTTCCCAGCCTTAGATTCCCTAATTCAGAGGAGTTTTCTACTTTGACCAAAACTTTGAATTTCACCTCAGTTATTCCTTGGGAAAATTGTTGCTTACAGCAGTGAAAGTTTTGGCAATGTTAGAGATCCCAGGATTGGTCTGCCCTGACATCGATGCTTTGTAAGGTACCACCAAAGTCCCCCACTGCTTCTTCATGTACTGTCACTTGCAAATAATGGATCTGGCTACAGTAAATTTTTCTGAACATGGACAAGACTACAGTACACCTTGAAGCAATCAAGAAATAACCCACAATTATTTTGGGATATGGAGGAGACAAAAAAAACTTCTGGAGCAAGATTCCACAATGGGTAGGAGTATACCTAAAAATGGGACTTTGCACCATTTGGCAATTATTTGTGAGCACAGCAGAAGAGGAATGGAGTCTGTCAGAGGGAAGGTGGTGACAGCAATCAGAATGAGTTTTCCCAGGGAAAATAAGAACAAAGTGATATAGTCTGAGAATGAGAAATATCTGTTAAGACTCAGGTCAGAAACAAGAAAAGGACAAGTGCTATGTTAAAGTAATATGGGAAATCCCTAAGCAGAAAATAATATTTGATCTGCTCTTGTAATCATAGCAGAATGTAAAAAAGTGAAGTAAAGAATGTATTGCACATGTAGTGCAATAGGCTGGAGGCATAACATGGGTCTGTCAGAAAGGCACACACAGTTTTAGAAGGGGCTGAGGGGATGGCTGTGTGCCAAAGCTGATTGCAGCAGAGGGGGGAGCATTTTGAACCCAATGACTGAGGGCAGTGAGTGCTGCACAAAGCTGCTGGTGCTGAGCAGTTCAGTAGGTGGGAAGGATTCCCTAAATGATGCACAGGAGTTCTGTATGTCTGTGCCTGGGGAATTCAGGCTGCAGTTCAGTTGTGTGAAGCCCAGCTGAAAGTAGGTGTGGGGTTCTGAGAGGGAACCTCATTACTGTCTGTAAGTATCTGAAGGGAGGGTGCCAAGGAGGTGGATCCAGGCTCTTCTCAGTGGTGCCAAACTACAGGACAAGAGGCAACAGGCAGAAACTGATGGACAGGAAGCTCCTCCTGAATATGAGGAAGAAATTCTTTGCTGTGTGGGAGACTGAGCACTGGAACAGATTGCCCAGAGAAGCTGTGGAGTCTCTATATAGAACGTGAAAATTTGGATCAATTTCAGATTAAAAGTCTGCCACATTTATGCAGGTGAGTCTAGAAATAAGTCTGTGAGCATGGGAGTTCATTCATTAACATGGTAAAAACTGAGTCTCTTAAGCTCTGCTCCCAAAATATTGTTCCTCAAGCCCTTATAAAAGAAGCACCTTTGAACTGAAATTTTCAAAAGGATAAAAGTTATATTTTGTTTCCCAGATAGTTGTGATCTAAACCATTTCTTTATATCAAGAGTATGTTAAACTCCTAGAATATTCATTTCAACCTATAGTTCCTCTCTTTTAAAAGAAGTGGATGTTTCATTATATAAAATAGAAGTCTTGTGTGCATGTCACTTTCAATTCTCCATCTGTCACAAAATAAATAATTTAAGGGAAAACAAAGCATCCAGAGTATGTGCTAATGACTCAAGTGTACAGTTGCTTTTATTAGAGTTCTTGGCGGGGCTGAGCATTATTTCACACAGGCTTTTTGAGCTTTGCTGACAGCTACAAGACACCTGTAGGGTGTGGGTGATGGAGTCAGCCAATTAATTACTGAGAACAACAACACCAAAAGGCACCTTGACATGTGTTATGCAGTACTGGGTTTCTGTCTGTACTTTCCTGAGTTTGGGTCACGTTCTCTGCCGTCTCCAGGCTGTGTACAGAGGTTTGTGGCTGATGAAAAATGTACTTCCAGTGTTTCTTGCTGCTTGACCTGGGTCGTTATAGTTTCTGCCTGTAGTTCTCAGGCTGTGGATTGTTAGTGCCATATAAGCACTGGGAATAACACTACGTTTATGGAGGACCTTTAAAATTGCATGTTAACCAGCAAGAGAGAGAGGGACTCAGTTTGTAAAGCTCCTTGAAAGCACGCTGGAGTGTGAGAGTGTTTTCCTCCATCCCCTTGACTCTGCTGCTGTTACAAAACCAGCACAATGTTCACTGATCATCCTCTCTGCAAATGCTCACCCTGTGCTTTGTTCCACCACTTGGTACAGCCTCAGTTTTGTCATCTCTGGAGGCTTCTGACCATTTCTTCATGGTCTGAAGGGATCAATATTGTCTGTGGTGTACCCCTTCTTTCCAGGACTTGTGCTTGGCTTGCATGGCTCCCTCCTGCCAGAGAACACTGAAATGAGGCCAGCTACCAAATACTTCTCTGAAATGTGTGCACGTTGTATATTTGAATTAACACAATCTCCTATTTGTATATAAAGGGTACTTTTAAGCTATTTCCTTCATAAAATACCAAAAGATTCCTTCCTCCCCTCACTGTGGTGAGGCTGAGGAGCCTGTGGAGGGGAGGGATGGCTGTGAAAGCACAACTGAGTCTGGGGAAATGTCAGGGACAGCCTGTGGAGCTGTGCCATCAGCCAAGTGTGTCCAGGCAGCAGTGACCTTCAGTGTCCCTCAGCCATCTCGTGCCAGTGGCTGGGGTCAGTGGCATCACCACATGACCTTTCCCATGGGAAAGCTTTCTCCCACAGCATATTTGTGGAAGTCTCTTGTGTTCAGACTTGGAGAGGAGGGGAGTTTGTCCCTCTGTGTGCTAAGGAGGAGATTGGTGATTGCTGCCAGTGAAGCATTTTGCAGAGCATAAGCTGTTCAGATAATAAAAGATGAGGACATAAGAGTTCATACCACTTTAAAAGTCCATGTAATTCTTTTAAATACTGGAAATATTACTTGAAGGAGTGTCTCTGTGCCTGTTGTGTCGCAAGAGTGAAACAATAACACATTTTACTTGAGACCTTGAAAATGTTTTCCTCTTTCTAATAAGATTGATACAGCTTTCCCACCACTTGCATTGAAAGTTGGCAAGATGCTGAGGAGCAGTTAGAGTTTCACTATTTAAGTTAACTTGTGCAATCATGTTTGTACCTGGATGGAGAGACATGATTTACTGAACTGTGCATAAGGAAACTTCAGCTGTGGGAAACAAGTCTTAAAAGGTGTTTACTTTTAATTCTTTTCTTTGCTGAAAGTTGAGGAAAATCATACTCCTGATTTAAATGAACATCAAAATTTCACTCAATATCTTAACGAAAAATGCAAAGGCACGTCCCACCACACCTATCAGGGGTAGAGAATTTTAAAGAGTTTGGTATTATAATATGTGATACTGGTTTACAGTGAAGGCGGACATTGTTTTAGGAAAACAAACCCAAGTATTAAATCCACTTTCTGCCTTGGTTTGCAGTCAAGAATATCCAAAATTTAAGGCTTTAAGTTGTATGAATCACAGAGAATTTGACATTGGCACACAAGGATTTTAAAAAACATTTTTATGTCCCTTAAAAGTGGTGACCAACTTTATATTCAGTTTTAATATGTAGGGAGAGTAGCATCTATTACAGATTCTATTTTAAGTTTTGTGAAGTTAACTAGAACTCATTCAGCTGATGAGTCAGGGCATGAAGGCTTTCTCTGAAAAATAAAAGGAGAAATAGAACAAAATCTTATCCAGATAGAACTGAGCCAAAGGTGGCTATTCAGAACTGTGAGTATGACAGGGATGCGTTTAGATAGGAAAAAGGATGTCCATCTGCTAGCTTCAAACACTTCTTGGCCCCAGGAAAGACAAGCTTTAGTCTTAGCTCTTCATCCAAGATCAGTCGGGAACTGAAAGTGTGTGCAGCAGTGTTTGTGCAATGAGAGTTGAGGGGCAGTGGCCAAGGAGCCTTCCCAGCGTTCCAGAGCATTGCAGGTGGGACTTTGACTCGTTCCTCTGACCGTGCAGATAAGCCATAAGCTCTGAGGAGACAGCAGGAATTTCGCCAGTGAAAGGAAATTGCCAGGTGGTTTAAAGCCAGTATGCCCAACTCTACCCAACTTCCTTGTGCCAGTAGTGTGGGATGGGGCAGGGGGGTCGTGGCCAGTGCTGTCACTGTCTGGGGGTCTCTGGCTGCTGGCAGCTTCTGGGGACAGCAGGGGCTTGGAAAAGCCATGGACTATTCACAAATGTGCCAGAGAGGTCAAGAGTTTATTACAGGAGCATAGAGGAAATGACCTCCTCACTTGAATCCCTAAATTCAACTAGATTTGTGATACATGTGAAATCAGTCAGGATATTTTCAATAATATCTGAAAAGCTCAGATACTGGTTCACTAAGGCAGAGCAGTTAAATTTGATAGGCAACCAAATAACGTGGGATGAGAACAGAGGAAAAAACCTTGGAATTACAGGTCTTTAGGATTTCTACTCAAAGAACAGAGAAAAATATAACAGGGTGATTTTGCTTTTTCATTAAAAAACAGCAAACAAAACAGATGGAAGACATCTCAGATTTGTACCTTCCTAATGTGAAGCACCAAAGGGTATTTTTTCTGGTTTTCATTTTGAACATGGGGGTGGAGATAGATTAATGGGTTTTGGTTTAGCCTCCAGTTCTTGAATGTCTTGCACTTGAAAACAGTGTTTTTCTCCTCCTTTGTACCAGATGTTGCACTCTGGAGAATAATTTCTTACTGTTTTCCAAGTTCAGTGAACTGCCTTGTATTTTAATGATGTTGATTAGGGAATGCACCAGTTCATAACCAGTGTTGTACCTAAGGCTGTTTATAGACTTCAGTATGGGATCCATCACAAATGAAATGACTTAGGAAGATGAAACATGATCCTTTTGGACAGCTGTGTACTTACACTGAGGAGAGACACTTGAATGAGGAAGGATGACACTGATTTTTTAACATGATGAGATGTTTGGGAGTTTGCAGTTATTTAAACAATTCTTCAGGACTTACAGGATCAGAACGATTCCCCCAGGTAGCAGGGCAGCTCACAGTAAGTTCAGATCACCGATGACCTGCATAAGCTGTGTATGTTAAGGTAATTCAGATAATATTTGTGAGCATTTTTTTTTGCTTTTATAGGGATGGCTTAGTGAAATATGAACAATTTCCTGATGGATTTCTTTTGTTTTGTCTTTGTGGACAGGGTGTAGCACTAGACATTTCTCTGAAGTTCTCAGTTCCATTGCCAAGTATTATTTCCATCAAACTAATTGTGAGAGTTCATTTACTATTGCTCACTCCATTACACTTTTTCCTTTGTTTTGCAGCATGTTTCTCTGCTTGCTTCTTTTGCTTTCTTTTATGCACCCATTAAGGCCTGAACGAGCTGCTTGAATAAGTTTGCTCCTTAAGATTTTCTGCCTTTAAATCCCTCTTGCCGACTGACACATTCCTGTGTGAGATCTGTGCCTACCATGGCATCTCAGTGGACTAACAGGGTGCAGCTGCATGACTGCTTAGCACAAGCAATCTCACTAATTAATAGAGGCTCCCCTTAGGGAGTGGAATCTCAGTTCAGTGCTCACCCTGAAGGAGCTGTCTAAAATGGATCAGATGACTTGTGTCTTAAAAATGCCTACTGATTTTTAAAGGTGATAAACTTACACTTAAAACATACCCTGTGGGAATCTACAGTGTAGGTGTCCTGGGTTAGCATTGGGGAAGATCAGTGTTTGAATAGTTTTGTCTTCTAAAAAATACTAATTAGTGAATTGCCGTCTTTTACTTCTTTTTCTTAAAGTTTGAGCTCTGTGAGGAAGGAGCCATCTAACTTCTTGTTTGCACAGTGCTTAATAAATAGTGGATACTGTCATGATGTTGGCTAATTAGAGAAATTACAATTTTTAGAGCTTAGGGTCAAGGCTGGGAAAAGCACACATTATGGGGTAACACAAAGCATGCAAAATTCAGTTCAAAATTCAGAATTTTTAGTGCAGATCCTGCCCTCTTTCATGAATAATATTGAGATATGTAAGGATTTTTAGATAATTTTTCTAAACAGCTTCCTCAATCAGGTTACAAATAGAAAGAATAAAGCACTGTATGGTGCATTTCCTTTACATAGTGACACCATTGTGGGAGTAGCACAAAAACCAGTAGAAGGAAGAAACAAAATATGGTTGGTGTAGGTCAAATATGAGGATATATAAAATGTCACATTGGGCATAGAATCAAATGTTAGCTGGGAAAGATGCCAGAAAGACTTATGTTTTCAGTTCAGAAGTGTTTTTAGTTACGTCTTTTTTTTTAATTAAAGTACTGTTTTTTCTCCTACAGCCTTTCTTTCAAAGGCTTCTCATGTAGATGTTTGTTAGTAAACAGCTGCTTGCAATGAAAGACCATTACTTCAAAGCCATTGTGGTTTCTAATGTTGATTGGGGGCTGGTTGTGCTTCTGTTTGTCCTAATAGAAACCAGATAAGAATATGTAAGTATTCTAAAACTGGGCAGAAAACTCACAGAAAAGCTACATAAAGACCAGATAACAACCATGATTTGACCCTTAGAAATCCTTGAAGTAAAATAAATCATTAAAGTGTACCTAAAGCACATCCTCCTCTGAAAGCTTTTATTATATATAATAACCATCTATACATTATCTACCTATATATTTGTGTGTGTGTGTGTGTAAAAATAATGATGATTACTAATATGTTTAATGAGCTCTTCTATGAGGTAGGTGCTTGAGAACACTGTGAAGTAATATGCTTGATATTTAGGTACAACAGTATCAGAATTGCTGGTGTTATCAGTTGGTGTCTTGTTTGTTCCAAGTGTTTGAAAGATGGGATTTATTGGAGATTGGAATCTATAAGATTGAATTCCTTAAATAATCCATATATAAAAATGCAGTTCAAATCTATCAGATACAAATCCATTAAGTTGCAGATACATAGTAACCACTCTCTTGGCAAAATTTTGAGTCTAGTTACTTCTGGATGAGTACCTGATACAAGCTGGTCTTTAAAATGGGAAGGTTTTGTCCAGTGCAGAGTTGAAAGAGGCTTGGCATCTGAGAGCCTAACATTTTCTACAGTCTTGAAGCCTGCTAAACAGTAAAAAGATGCTAAGCTACAACAGTACTTATGTTGGTGATCTGAGTATATTCTCTAGGATATGGGAAATATAACAACACAAATATGTCATTATAGCTTCACTTGATTTGCTTTACTGAGGCACAAGGGGACAGTGGCTATAATAATCCAAAAGACTGAGCTGCTGTGAACACCAGAATTAGATTATTAGTCTGTAGATGATTTATTTTGGAAAGGTTGTGGTATTTTGAAGTGAAAAATATTTGTATTTTTTTCCTTATGCTCACAGAAATTGAGTAGTCGTCCAGGTGTAACAGAATGGTGTAACAGAACAGGGGGCCAAGGTTTGTAGGACAGCAATGATCTAAGTTAGGGAGTGGCTCCAGGGAGAAGTCAGCACAGTGAGAAGCTGGATGACAGAATGAGATGTGATGGAGGGAAGGAAGACCAGGAAATTACAGAGCTGCAAATTTCTAGGGACTGGGAGAGAGTTCTGGAGCAGCATCACTGTTTACATCACTGTTCTTGAACAATTTCCTGGGTACCTGCTTCAAGCTGGTGGTGTAAACAGGCTACTGGAGTAGCTGGACCCTTGGTCTAGTTCTTATTCCTGAAATAATCACTAGGCCACAGTAACCCCTAGATGACAAGGATGAAGTACGACATAACACCAGGAGAAGAACCAGGTTTAGGGAAAAAAGTGACCATTTGAGTCCCCTGCCATAAGCACTGAGCCCAGAAAGTCTCTAGCTCTCCAAAGCTCTCCAGGCTGCCTTTCTCCAGATGCTCCACAAATAGTTGCTTCTTCAAATAGTTCTCCTTCCTCCTAGAAAATTGTTTTCTTGTCAGTAATTTCTCTTTTACCATGCTACTGTTTGAATTGATTCTTGAGAGTGCTTTGATCTTGCCCTTCCCTGACTTGGATATGTAGTTTTCCAGGCTTTTTCAGTAGCTGGTCTGCAGTACAAATAAAGGCCTGTTTGTGTGCAACCCCCTTGCTTTGTTCCAGGTATGGAAGTCAGAGGATTGGGAGGCAGGAGTGAAGTGTTGAAAATTTTCCATCCAGATCCATCCTTGTGTTATACTAAGTTAAACTTGTCACCTACTTAGTGACATGCAGCTTCTCTCATCTTACATATGACCTTTGACTTTGTCCTGCTAAATTGAGCTTGAACTTGTGAAACTTTAATGTCAGAAGGCTAGAGCAGGTCAGAATAGCACAAGAACAGAAGTTACAGTTCGCCACACTATTAAATTTGAGCTTTACTAAACATAGTACAAATTACCTTTAAAGAAACACCATTGACTTAGAATTTGCACTTTGTCTTGGAAAAGTTGTGCATGTAATAAATGAAGCCATTAGAAAGAACATGTAGGGAAAATTTTCCTTTGTATTTCATCTTGTTTATCCTCTGCTCACGTGTTGTTCCTTTGGTCCATACTTTGGCTTTTTTTTGGTTGGTTGATTTGGATTGTTTTGGGTTTTTTTCAGAAGAAAACATAACTCTAAATCCACAGCAGTAATAGGTAACCCAGTCATTGTAAAGCACTTTTCCTGAGTTGACATCTCTTGAACGAGAAGGTGTCTTGATGCTGATTAGTAAAGGGGGCTGTATTTGTTATAAATTCAATTTAGAAGAAGTTAACATTGCTGAAAAGGATATTTTTAATACTAATAGGATTTGATGGTCTGACTTCTGTGTCTCCCTGAAGAATACTACATGTGGGAATAGAAAACATTTTGTAATATATTTAAGTAAGTATTCTTGACTGTTCAGTAAGATTGCTATCCAAGGTATGTGTACATTTGGATACTGATTTATAGGGGTAAAGATCTTTATTCTAGGACATGATGTTAGTGTCTCTCTCTTGGTTTTCAGCACTTTGTCACTGTGTATTGTTTTGATTACAAAACATCATCAAAACCCAAATGAACTGGGTGAAGAGTTTAGTTGTGACTTATGATCTCTTTCTTTCTATAGCCTTACTCAAAACTAGATCTTCCTTTGACATTGGTTGATAAGGGTAGTGTGAGGACTTTAAATCCTTAGAATTTATTTTAGCTGAAGAGCAGAAAGAATAAATTTGTGTTTCATAGCCTGCTTACTCATGAATAGCTTTGACTGAGACATATTTGTAAGCCTGGAGACAAAGGCAGAGGAGTGTGTCTGAGCTGCTTTTGAGGTTTTGTGGCCAAGTGCCTTTCTGGTTCCCTTTCCTGGAGGTTTTGTGGCCAGTGGGGAGTAATTAGGTATATTGGCTCATAGTGAGTAAGAACATTGTGTCAAACTTTTAAAAATACGAAGGCATGTAGTATTGACAATAGTCTGGTATATAGCTTAGTAGCTTAGTTTAGTTAGATCACATTTTGTATTTTTTTTGTCATGTAATTACATCCAAAAGTGGACAGTTTTCACCTGTGTTCAAGATACATGCAAAGTTGATTCTTCGTGTGAGCCTCACATGGTTTCTTCTAATTCCAACTTGAAAACAGACTTGCTGCATTTTTTTGCCACCATGAGGCTCTTCTACTTAATACTTTCTAACTCCAGAACTTCTTTTTTCCTGAGATTGCCTCAGAAGAAATGTCAACCAAAGAAGACTTCAGAAAGATTTATAGATGAGGTGCAGTAAGATGTGAGGGAGAAGGAAAAGAACTCAGTAGTTTACAAAAATAAAAAGAATCTGTTGCAATTCCAGGTCTTGGAACTCTCATTGAAGCTCTTGTGAATGTTGCCATTTGAATGCACTGTTTAGGCTTGTGTACATCATCTTATTTCCAGCACTGTTTGTTCACCAACACTCAAGCTTCTATCTCGTTCCTGGGACAAGTAGCACCCTTCTGGATAGCTTTTATTAGATCAACAGAAGGAAGACTTACTCATGTCCCCACTGAGGCAGAGGTATTTCCCATTTCTAGAAGAACAGAATGAAGGAAGCACACTGCTCTACTTTTTGCAAGACTTTCTGGGGCCTCTGAAGCTTCCTCCTCAGACAGCAGTGGCTGCAGCCTTTACCTGGCTGGCTGGCCATCATATCAACACACCACTCCCATGAGAGGAGGCTAAACTCTATAAACTATAAAGCTTTAGCATAGAAGGAAGGGCTAAAGTAGATGAAGTTTTACAAATTCAGTTGCATGGAGTGAAGTGTGTTTTGGACAGAAAGGTAGACTCAGAGAGAAGGAATGGAAAGACGTCTGGGTTTAAAACCACTTTCTTCCTCCTGTCTGAGAAGAAGGGTGGTCTGCTGTTTGTGGCTCAGTTGTTCTGAGGAATTCCTTTGGGGAAGGAGAGAACAGGGACAGGTGGCTTTGCTTGATTTCTGGCTCCTCAGCAAGAGAGTGAAGCTCCAATCAGTCCCTCAGGCAAATAGCATTGCTGGAGGAGCAGTTCTCTGGGGAACAAGTCTTGAGGGAAAAAATGCATAAGAAAGGAATGTAGTAAATGATACATTAAATTGTATAGAGAGGGGGTTATAAACATTTTTTACCCAATTTTTAACATACTTTTTTAATGGAAAAGTCTTTGTGACAGAGAAAATAGGTAGAGGATGCAGCTTAGACTTGAATACTTCACTGCACAAAGGGAATTTCCTCCTTTGTGTAGTAGGAAATGCCACAAATGCACATTCCCCATGAGGTGTAACCATTGTGTACAGCAAATACAAACACAAACCTTTTTAGGAAAAACATGAGTCTTCATATAAAAACTGGGGTTAAAACAAGCTAAATTTGATCCTTTTCCTGGCTGCACTGTGTGGGTCATTGGCTAGTTCCTCAGGCAGCTCCCAAAGGCATTTTGTCTTTGTTCCTGCGCCTCTGAGCGTTTGCAAGGTGAAATTGTACCATGTCCTGTGGCTTTGCTGCTTTTCAGTTTGCAGGGGGCAAACACAGAGTCAGATGATTTGGAGTCAGATGATTTGATCAAAAAAGAGAGGCTTGGACATACTTTTGTGTATTGCTGTGATCCGGGGTGAACTGAGTAAACCTCTGTTACCTGCTACTGTTGGAAACAGAAAGGCAATAACTGCAGGGTGGAAATAAAAGGAAGGTCAGAAACTGAGTTATGCGTCTGTATTGTCTCATTGGCTGCCTTTGGTGCAGTGCTGAGCTGTGATTATGAAACTGTGACCTGCATTTCCTTGTGTCATATTTGATTTGCAAACCTGTGTGCTAGAGTGGCAGGTCAGTGCCTCTTGCTCTGCCTGGGAACACCCTCATTCCCTCTTCTCTGCAGCTGCTGAGACCCTTTCCAGAGCTTGCCTTTGTCTGAGAAAGGATGCAGACACTGAAGTGACAATATGTGGAGCAGAAGCACAAATGGGGATGATTTAATACAAAGGGTAGGCAACCTCTGTCACTCAGCCCTGTGACAGGGAACTCTGCATTTCCCTTTCTTCAAGAAATTCAGTCTGGTGTACATGACACGTCTGAACTTGCTGGTCCTGTTCTCCTGTTTGTCTGCGTATCTCAATCTGGCATAGATACTCTTTGATATTGCTCTTTTAAAGAGAAAATTTGGTGTCTCTTCATTTTCTAAGTGTTGGTAAAGTAGGATAGTATCGCTGAGTGAGAATCGAGCATCTTGTCACTTCCATAGAAATGCTCCAGTGCTGATGCAGACCTGAGGGAATGTGCTTTCACTTGCCACAAAGGTGCCTGGAAGGATTTGGAGCTTAATCTCTCTCACACACACACAGATACAGTGTTCAAGATACACTCTCCTGTCCCTGGTGTTTAGATTTTAAGGTCTACTCTTCTTCTGGAGCCATATTCGAGTTAGTTGATCTGTGTAGCAGCTGAGTGCACTATGTCCCTGAGATACTGACAGGAAGTTTGAGAGGATGATGGGCAGAGAAAACAAGGTCACTTCCTCCTCTTTTGGAGTTCTTTTTCATTAGAAGATCACAGGATTATCTCAAATTTGTTTTACTCATCAGAGACCATGTGGAAAGGAAGAAGTATACCAGAACACTGACAGTGCTAGACAGAGAGAAGCAGAAGGTTCTTATTCATGGTGTTCTTAAGAAATTAAAGTGCAGTATAAATTTCAATGCCCTAGCTTAAGTCTAACAAATAAATCTCTGTTAAGAGAATGAAACCAGGCCATCGCTTACCAAATATCTTGGAAGCAGGTAGAATGAAAGAGGGGATTCTGCCTTCAGTCCAGGCAAGTCCTCAAACATATTAGCATCTGATGGTCACTGAGAAGGTTGCCCACTGTGGCTTAGATTACTCCACACTAAAAATGTATCCAACCTATGTCCCATGGGGCCATTTCATTCAGATCTTGCCAGAGTGTCTTCTTAAACCAAATTTTAGAAGCTGAATCCCAAGTGGCCTATAATCCACTCTTAAAACAGAGTCAAAGCCCAGGCAGTTTGGGGGTTCCTGAGGGAACAGAGCAGCAGTGAAGGCAGGACCTGGGGCTGCTCCACAACCCAGGGCAGCACTGCAGTGTCACAGAGGTGGCTCTGTGGGACCATCACCTCAAGGGGCACGGAGAGTCCTTTCCATCTTCTTACCCTGTGTCTGTCTCATTGCAGGGACCACACTGTGTGGGAGCAAAACTGAGAGTAAACCTGGGTTTTCTGACCAGGGCCAGTGCTGTGGCAAGGAAGAGGCCATCTGGTCAGCCTTGTCATGGCCCTTTCAGATCTTAGAAGTGTTGTAATTACATTTGGGTTGGATTTAAATAACACATGAAAAGCCAAATCTATTATCATGCATTTAAATACAGCAACTACTCTGCTTTTCTGGTTTAGTGAGGATTGTGTGAATCAAAAATACCTTACTCATCTGCAAAAAGGCTTAGTCCCAGCAAATCGTGACGTTAATTACAGGAAATAATCATAAACTACTTTATATGCAATTAAAGACACTTTCTTTTGGAGATATTTTTGTAATTTTTATTTTTTCCTAAAACAAATTATCTAAAATATTATACTTTTTCGTGCCTGGAGTGCAACTTTGTCTTGCATATAAATTGATTTTTTTAAATTAAACTTCCTTTATGTGTAATTGAAACTTGAGACTATTTTACCTTTATGTAGGTAATTGATTAATAGGTCAGATAACACCTGCTGGTTGGCAGTAGCAGCTAACAGTTTTGTGCTACAGTTTGCTTGTTTGGATAATTGTATTAATTTAGAATGGAAAGTGATACAATTACAATGGTATTTTTGAAAATGACAATTTTATGGCAGGTTTTTTATGTTAATGTCTAATCAGCCTGTAATCAAATGCTGAAACTGTTTGAAACAGAAAACACTTTTCACACTGAAATTTAATGTAATGCTGGCCCAGAGCTCATTAATTTCATGGGAATGCCAGTGTTGGATTTGGACTATGGTCGTAATTTTATCAATCTATTGAAACACAATGACAGTGTTCAAATTCAGACCGAACAGTGGCGTGGCCCAGATCTTTCACAAACACCTGCAAACAATCAGTGGAGAATTTCATGGCAGTGGACTTAAAGGCTGGGGAAAACATGTCCTGAAGGATATGTGCCACTGTAGTAATTGCAACCCATGACATGGGAAGAAGAGAAAAGTAGATATTTTGTCTTTTTGTGCTCAAAGTGACAGTTCAGGGAAGATCCTTAACCTGTAATGATCATCCGTGAGTCAGGAACAGAAATAATAACTGTGAAGAACTGTGATAATCCAGCAAAAGCAGTTTCGCCTGTGTGCTCACATTGCCTTTCCAGGTGAGCTGTCCTGTGCCATCCTCCTTAGTAAATATGTGACTGGTTGATTGAGAGGATAGGGCTGGGTGACAGGAGAACCATCAGCGTTCTAGAGGCTGCCTTCTCAACCTTCTGCCTCAAAGCCCAGTGTGCCTGTGATGTGCCTTTCCCAGCTGGTGACAGCACCCAGGGGCTGGTGTTGAGGCACAGATTGGCTGTCTCAGCAGGGCAGGCGTTCACACAGCTCCAGGAGTACTGCACATTTTTTTTGTCTGAAACATGATCTGGGGAATTTGCAGAATTCAGCTGTCAAAACGATGCAAAATTAATTATAGACTGGATTTGGCATAAAAGCTGAGATACAGTGTTTTCCCCCAGCATTTGTACTTGGTGTTGGAAATGCTTCAGCCCATACATCCGTGCAGATAATGCAGAGAGGGGAAATCACTAATGAAACACACTTTTACAGGTGGGGTTAGGTGAATTTTCCATCAACTTCATGTGCCTGTAGCATAACATTATATTCTTTTCTCAGCTGTGAGTTTTTTTAACTTCTGCTGTGAAGTATGAGACACTGGATTTCTTTTGCCTTTATCACTTACCTCTGTCACTCTTGCACACACATCTGGGTAACACCCCGGGGTCTGTGGGTGCTCTGCAGTCCCCACTTGGGGCCCAGAGGTGAAGATGCCCATAATGAGGCAAGGACCTCTGCAGAGCTCTCCAGATTTTGCTTTCCTAAAAGCCATGAAAATGCATTGTTGAAGGAGAAAGGCCCAGGTTTCACTGAACCATGTAAGTTCCATCTAAAAGATGAAGATATCCAGGGCCACTGGATTCCTCTTCCTCAACCTTAGGCCAGCCATTTATCCAATAAGTATAAATAGGTAATTTCCATTAATTTTTACAGCAGTAAGGATAATTTAGTGTAAAGTTATGTCTGAATTGATCTAACAATCCACTATCCTTCTTTTTCTCTTTTCCCACACACTAGTTAAAGACTCACAGAAACAGGACAAAATTATTGTGGTGTTGGGGAATGAGAGGACAAATTGTTTCACCTTATGCATAGGGAGGAAGATGGGGATATAAGGAGGGGATGGGGGCAGAAAAAATGAGGCTTTGCCTCCCCCCTTCCAGCTGTGCTGAGCAGTTAGATCAGCTGAGCCATAAATAATGTATCTTCAGTCTTGGATTAGTTCAGGATGTAATCCTTCATTTTTGCCCTTCCCAAGGAATCATTGCTGAAGCTCTTTCACTAATAGCAAAAATATTTACTCAGACATGAGATAACCATTTGTTTCACTTGCTCCTCCAGAGACACATGAGTAGATTCCATTTAAGTAAATGAGTGTTCTGCAGACCTAATTAGAGACAGAGTAAAGTCCATGGTCCTGTGCCAAAATGCTACATCATGAACTAAAATTCATGGAAACTCAATACAGAGTCACCATTTATTTGCTATATTTAAATCAGACTTTAAACATTAAATGAAAGCCAATACACCCAATAAAAGCTTGTAATCCAGACTGCAATAATAAATCTCATGCTGGTATCCTAGTTCAGGTGAGGGTGAAATTGTAAGTACATTGACATCAATGTCATAGCCTATCTTGACTTCAACAGATCCAGGATTTTTTTTTTGGTGATGTTTTTAAGAGTTTTAATTTACTAGCAAAATAAATAATTTAGGATTTCCTGTTTTCCCCCCAGTCACTGATGCTGTGATCAGCTCCTGGGACAATACTAACATGTACTCAGCTGGATTTTTCTGTCAGCATCAGCCACCTCCTTTTTTTCATCTGCCCCCCCAAAGCCACTTCTTTGCTTTCACTGTCCTGCCTGCAGTCCCCAGGCTCAGCAGGTGCACTGGTGTGTTTGGCTTTTTCCTAGGACTCATTCCCTAGGAGGAGAAAGCTCACGTGACTGAGTATGTATCTTTTTGTCTGCAAAATGATCTTGGATGATTTTATTTAAGTTTGAAAGGAGAACAGCTATCCCAAAGGTCACTGGGCAGAGGAGGTAATCCCATTTTACACTGCCCCAAGTGTGCCTTGGGAAGGGAGCAGAGGCAGCTCTGCCTGCAGCTGACTGCCTGTGGCACAGACATTGCTGCAGAGCAGCTGCAGCAGGGGCTGTCCTTCCTCAGCAGGATGGTGGAGGGAGTGCAGGTTGGTCTCACTCTGTCCTGGTGGGTTAGGGGACAAAGGACATGAAAGAAAGGCAAAACAAGTTTCAGAACTTGTGCAATGTGTCCATTGCAGAACTCTTTCTTTTCCTCTGGACAGTTTGGTTTCATATGACTTGAACCCTTTCCACTGAATGGTGGCAACACAATGGTCTTTGCCAAAGTGGCTGATTATGTTTATTTAAGAGGTGTCTAGTGGTAGAAAATCAGTAACAAAAATCAATTTGCAGCTTTTCATGTGCTTTGCAAAAGGCATGCAAGTTTTGCTTGCACTAGTTGGAAGCAAGTGAAGAGAAAATAGTTTGTAAGTTAAATATTTGTTAGTGTACAGTGATAAAAACTTATTTCTTGAAGAAAATTATGTTATTACATATTACATTACTATACATAAACGGGAATTAATTTTATCTCCTTGGAGATATAAAACAGTATGAAAACCTGTATAAATACTTCTGTGCTCAATTATGGTCATTAAATTGATGTGGAATATCTAGTGTTGTATTGATTTAGCTGTAGCTTAAAGCTGGGGCTTAAGAGCTGGGAAAAAGGTAAGGTGTTTGTTCTGTCTGTACCTTTTATTCCGTGTATACCCATATTTTCATTGCCTTCAAAAGTATTTGTGAATGTGCAAGAGGCACAACATTGGCTACTAATGTGCTGGCTACTCCCTTTTATTGTTTGAAGGGTGTAGCAACTCCTTTACACAGACTTCTTCATTCATTCTACATTTTTTCCCTGGTCTTACCTAAAGATTTTGTTTTGCAGGCTCCTGTACATGAGTTTATCTTTAAAGGCACTAGCATTACAGTACTACAAATGTTAGGCAGGTTTCTTGAGATTAAGCACATGTGAGTTTCTGCAAAGTTAAGGAGAGACAGGGAGACATTGAACTGCCATCTGAATAAAAAAATACCTTCATTTTCAGTAGATATGAGAAATGAAATGTTCCTGAGAAGGTTGCAGACAGGTTTCATGCACTGGGTACTGATCTATGAGTGCTTCTTGTCTGCTAGATTAGAGCATAAATATGTTTATTCTTATATGTCACAGTACAAGGGCAGTGCAGTGGCAAGCAGACACCTGGCTGACCAGCTGGTTAAAGGAATGAGGAGAAAATTCATAGTTATTCTGTTTTCTTGTAAACTATGCTTATGGTTCTAGTGTGTCTGAAATTTGGGTAGGAAAGAAGGATGTTCTGGGAGTATTCAGAAATTAGATTGCAGTGGTATGTTACCAATGAAAAGAAGAATTCAGTTATAAAGTTTACTGCCTTATTATTTATTTTCTTTTCTATAAGGGAGTCTTTTATCTGTCTTTGGTGGGTAGGATTCATCCATAGCTCAGTTTGCTTACACCATCCCACCCCTCAATCTCTGTGTGTCAGGAGAAGGGTCCTGTGTACAGCTGCTCCCAAGAGAAGGCTTTGCTGCCTGCCAGCAGCAGTTGAGAGAGTCATTTTGTGCTTATATGGTGACTCCTCCAGAGAATAGCTCCTGCCTCCAAGGTCTTCCTTCCTGTTCGTTATTTAATACCTGTTTTATTTTGGGAACAAAAAAAAAAAAAAAACAAAAAACAAAACAAAAAAAAACCCAAAAAAAACCCTAAAGATAAATGGGCACTGTTCACATCAACTGTTTCTGCCCTGCAGATATGAGGGGAATGGTTTGCTTTCCACAGGAAGAGTTGCCAGGAGCCTTTTAGCCAATTACCACAGCAGTTTGTGGACCACAGCAATAGAGGGATTACTTTGCCTTCCGTAGTGAACATTAACCAGTGCTGTGCTAAACAAATGAGCCTTTTATATTTTATCTACTTTGATATTTTAAGGAAATGAGAAGTCTTGAAATGACAAAACCCTGGTAATAATGAGGTGAGTTATCACCGCATGGTTATTATCAAAAGAATTTTCTTTTTATACTGGTGTGTGCTAAAGAAGAGGCATGTTCCTTGTTTGCCTTGGAAGTAAAATCATTCAAGTTTACTCTTGTCAGGTTTCTGACAAGAATAAAACTTTGTTACTGTTTGTGAAAGAGAAATACCCTGGTGGAGCCTGGCCCACAAGTTGACTTCCTGGAAGCCAGATGGGATCGTGGCTCGTGTCTTGTCTGAACTTTGTCTCATTTGCTCTTCATCTGTTGTGGGGTTCAGCTGCTGGTGCTGGTAGTCAGCTCTGCATTCGTATCTGCAGTAAAATTAACTTATTTGCAGCCAATCAAACTGTGTAAAAAACCAGTTGGACTTGGGTGTTTTGTGACCAGCACAGACATTACCTGTAACGTAAGAATTCTTTTGGCAGTGAACTGCAGCACTTCTGTAGAAGCTGGTAAACCTGGAAGTGTAGCATCCACCACATCCCTGAGGTAAGGTTGTTTTAAAGTGTTTTCTGTTCATGTCCTGATGTGCTTCGTGCTGTATTGGGAGTAGACTGACCGTAAGGGGAAGCTCATGTAAATACAGTTAACTGAAAATGTACCATATACTTAAATTTTATAATGTTAAATTAGTAAATCACTATTCACGGTGACTTCTGCATTAATCTTGTTTTCATGTAAAACCCTGTAATCACGTTTTGTGCATCAGTCAGTCAGTTTTCACTGGAAACAGCCAGGTGCACACAGACCTTTGCAGTAGTGCTGTGCTTGGAGTCACTAGCACAAGCTCAAAGCCATCTATTTGAAGACTCTTGCAACTTCTTTCTTGAGCTTCAAGCATGAAACTGCATTTCTGTCCAGTGCAACTGTGGAGCAAACCAAGAAGAGCCTGGGTTACACTGCTGTGTACATATGAAGTGTAGTGTTACATTACTACTTTGTGGTGTCAGCATATTGCAGAAATAATCAGTGTATAAATTAACATATTCTGGAGCCTTCCAGAATTGCATGTGGTGAGTTTTAGTTTAAACACAATTAACAACATGGATAAGGTGGCAAAACCTATTTAAATATCAATGTACATTTGTCCCTGTCTACTTTTAATGTAGGTGCTCTCAGATGGTTGTGGATGCCATGTACAAAGCTTTTGTGTAGTACAGAATTTGTACAAGCATGTCAGTGTGCCCAGCAGCCTTTACAAGCAAGAAAAACCTAACTGAACATAAGAAACATCATCTCTGATAAGGGATTGTTTGAAAAGCTTTTTCAGACAAGAAAAGACAATTTCATAGGAAGCTTGTGCCCCTTTAAAGCCTAGAAAAGTAACACATTTGGATTCTAAAGCTAATTGGAAAGATGATTTTAGTAATTCTATGAGTGTCAAGAACAAAAGCACTCACAAATTGACAAAAAAGGAGTGCAAGTAACTTTATAAAGCTACAAAAGCTTTATAAAAATGGACCAGATACTGCATAGCTGTATATTCTACCATAAGGGATCTGAAAGAACTACAGAAGTAGAAACTCTGAAATTCTTCCAGATGTGTGAAGTAATGCCTTGCATTATTAGGTGGGCAGGGCTGTTTTTCTTGACCATAATTTAGGAAGACTTTTGTGTGTTATCATCAACGAATTAGAACTTGAATAACAAATCTTGGATATAATCATCATAATCTGTTCCTGTTGGGGGTGTTAGAAGGGGAAAAAAGGCTTATTGTAAAACAGTTTAAATGTATTTGATGAAAAAATACAGATAACTAATTTGCTTAGAATAGCTTATCATTTAGGTGGACTTTGTTTGTTGAGTGGTTCGTAATCATAGAGTCTGCTTTAAGAGTTCCTAACTCAATCACACTGCTGAAATGAGCTCTGTGTATGGTACTGCTGAGGATCTTGTGTCTGCTTTGAGTTCTGTACTGAAATGGAGTAACTGAACATGTCAGACCATCCCATTAAACAAAAACGAGTAAAGTAAAATTGATTGCAGTGTGTTCTCCATATTGCATACCTGCCTTAAGAAATTACTCTTAATAGGCCTTTGGAAGACATTGTGACTGTGTGATGTATGCTTCTATATGTATATGCATATAAGGATATACCCTTATGTCCATTCATAAATTATTTTTACATAGGTCAATAGGTATCAAAACGTGCCTTTACCTTGCCCTGTGATTGTGACTGTTCTTTGAAGGTTTGTATGTGAGGATGTCAAGTAATAACACCTTGTTGACTGCAGGCAGTCATACTAGGTGGTGTTTGTTAGTTCTCAATTTAGGAATCTGAAAAGTGGAGCATCTTTTAAATAGGGAACTCAGTAAGATGCCGATTTTTCAGAAAAACAACTTCTGCCTTGTCCGGGTAAACAGTGAGAAGAAGGTAGATTTCTACTATGTGGGTATAAAAGAAATGAAAATTTGCGTGCAAGAGGGATGTGAGAGGTGCATGCATTCTTGGATGCAATACATGAAATGTCAGACATAACAGTAGTAACGTCTGTTTCCTCTGTTTTTTTTCTTTTTTTAAATGAAGGAAAAAAGCATCATTTGACTGAAAATCATTACATTAACTAGAAGCTTTTAATTTCTCTTATAACCCATATATCCCTCTGCCCAAACAGACTCAAATTCCTCAGTTTTCCAATAGCTTGCAGTTTCTTACTTATGTTCCCCACTTGTGTCCATTTTTTCCCAGTTGCATTCTTTCCCAGTTTTTTCCTAAACACAAAATCTGCATTCTGATTTTTTAGTATTTTCAATAACTAAAAAAAAAAAAAAAAGCTAATACATTTGTTTGGGGGAATGGAGTGGCTTGTTGAATCTTCTTGTAAGTGACTGACAATGTAACACAATCATTAGAAAGATATCCAGTGTATTTGTCTTTAGATGAGCTTCTTAATGCATGAAGATTTTGTGGGGCCAGTGGTGTGGGATTGTTCCATAATTACCTTATTTTAGTGGGTTTTAGTCCACTGTGTTCAGAAGCATTTACTTTGTTCTGCTGTGAATGATAGTGCTTCATTGTGACATTTGCACTGACAGTTATGGGAGAAGTGCTGAAAGGCCCTAGGCTACATCATCATTTTCCAACTCCCACATGTTCCTCCCCATTTTTATTAAGATCTCCTCGAAGTCAGTTGCACACCCTCCTTCGAAGTGTTGTTTATAACCCAGGTCTGTCAGGTTGCCTGTGCAGCACTCATGAGTGACTGGGCAGCTGGTATGCTAATTGCCACCCTACTGAACCAACCATAATGGCATGGCTTTTTCTTTTTGCAACCTTTTTGTGTATTAGCATTTTTTCTTTGACCATACATTTTAATTATTGTGACTTTGGGGTGGATTTTGCTGCCCGCTTCAAGCTGTTCAATTCCTGCGTACAGCACTGTGCACAATGAGATCTAATCCCCAGCTGGGGACCTTCTCTAACAATGCAGTACAAATACATTATATTTCAACATTTTTTTGTTTGATTTTGGTCTCATTTAAAAGGGGTTTTGTTGTTATTTCTCAATTCCTGTTTGACATACTGATTTTACAGTGATTTTCTGGCTATTTAAAGCAGATTTGGGGGAAACACTTTCAGTGTTTTGCAAATCATCCACTGCACAACATAAGAAACAATTCCCTGTGTATATAAACTGGGGGTTGATGTTTAGCATGTCTCTATACACAGTACATGTCCTTGAAAGGTAAGATGTGTGACTTGCTACAAATCTTTAGCTTTGCACATCAAAGGATTGAGGAGCTGGAGTCTGCTTGTTTGCTTTCTCATGTTGAAGCAGTACCTGTCATTACTGTGTGTTATGTTTTTAAAAAAGCAGGGAGGAGAACATTTTTGCTACTGTGTATGCCTCACAGAGCAGGACAAGTAAGACATCATTTAAAGTGGCTATTGTGCAGGAGGTTTCTGGAATGTTTGGCACTGAATGTTAAACTTTGGCACTCTGTCATTAAAAACTGGAGCAGAGCACAGGCTCTCAAATATGCAGTCAGGCCTCTTGAGCTCCTGTAAAAATAAGCTGGCAAACAAACCCCTCTAATAAAATGCTGATGCTGGAAAAGATATACGGTCATCATTTCGTTATGCTACTTTTCTCAGCATGTCTCATCTCTTTCTGAAAGTAAAGGAGAGGGATGATTACCAGAGAAGCAAAAGTCATGATGAGGTGAAATCCTGGCCTTGCTGAGACAGAGAAGAGTTCTATCCTTGGGCCAGCCTTCGAGCCATGAAATGTCCCAGTGCCCTGGCCAGGTCACTGGTTTCAATGGCCATTAACTTGCCTCTTAGTCAAAGCAGTTGTTTCTTCCCTCCTACTGCTCTTATGATGTTCATTGTTCAGCAGTGTACATGGGGCTTATGATTGTTAGTTAGAGCTTTTAATGACACTGTAGTTATTTAAAATGCTCCCGTGGAGCCTCCCAGGGATTAAGTGCACTGGGAAGGCAAAAGGAGGCTTCTGGCATTGGGAGCATTTAGGTTTTGGGCTGCTGTTGGCAGCCTGGGCAGTGAGGATGGTGACTGTGCTGTGGTCCTGCAGTCTGGGCTTCTTCTGCTTGCTGGTACTGTTATTTTCCTAGCATTTTTTCTCAGGATGGGAATTTATAAAATCTATAAATTTTTTACTCATGTATTTTTCATTCAAAATCTACATATGTACTTGCAACATTCTCTTAATTACCCTGAGTTCTTTCCTTCAAAAGGAAATACTTGTGTTTAATGTGTACTGTGTGGGGTGCTTGTGTAGGATAGTTGAAGGAAGAAACAGGAGTAATAGCCTAGAAAAGTACAGTGTAGAATATTGGTTATTTAATTCATAAATTACAGTTCTAATTTTAAAAAAATGTATTTTCAGGCTAGACTTGTCAAAGTCTATGTATCATCTTCTAATAATGACAGTAAAACTTTCCTGAATACAAACAAAAGGTGAGGATAAAGAAAATTCTTTTAAAACAAACATTTTGGCAGTGCTGAAAATGGTAACTGTAATGATGTTACAGAAATTGCACTGTCTTTCCTGTCATACCACACGTGGGAGGCTTAGATAAGAAAAATACTGATATGACAATCAAAATAATTTAGTAGAGAGGGAGTCCTTGAAGAGACCGTGTCAGAGCAGAGCTACTTTCCAAATACTCTTGTGTGTGGTGGTGATCAAGTAGGTTCAGAAGAAAGCAGTTTTTTATGAGACTGTGTATTCTGTTTTCTGTTTCCTAATGAAGCATTTTTGTACTGCCCTCCCAGTTCTCTGGCCAGCTATACTGGGCACCTGTTGCTGCCTTGGAAGGAGCCCATGGGTGCCTGGCAGACTGAGTGTTTTGAATGACATCAGGACATGAAAAATAGTCTTCTTTCCTCATTCAGAGAGTAATACTTGTTAAACTGCACAGAGGAAACAGTACTTCTGATAATCTGCAGTGTCAATCAATCAGTCTTATCTTTTTCTTTGTGCTGCTTAATTACTGGAGAAATATTTAACTATAAGCAGCTTACATGTTTCTGAAACAACTCTCTGATCACATATTGTTTTGCCTCTTCAGTTTTGGAAAATCTGAAAGGAAAAGTGCACTATCAGGAAGATACTATTATTTGGTCTCTAACCAGTAATGTGTTTTAATAGAAATGAACAGGATCGATTATTTGTGTCTTCTTTCTTGCCTAATTCAGTAGCTCTTGTGTCCCAGGGGACTGAACAGCACAGTTTGTATGTGGTATCTATTGCTCATATAAGCAGCTCCAGGAACTTTTTTTCAACTTGTATCTTTTATAAGGTCCTTGAGCCTGGCTATCTATAGCTCACCAGAGAACAGCATGTCCTGTGTGCTGCACTCTGCTCATCACGTCTTGGGATTGTTCTGGGTGTGCATAAGCCACTCATCTGGGTGAGATGAAACACAGACATTTCTGACATTTTGACTCCTGTTATCCTCTCTGTAGGAGCTCAGCAGGCAGGATGTACAGTGATTTGGAAATTTCTGTGTTGAGTTCCCAGGACAGCTGAGTCAGCTCCAAGGTTTCTCATGGCTGTGTTTTCAGTTCTGTTTTAGGGATGGTGATAGGACTGCGGGCTGCCAGTGATGGTAAAAACAAATGTATATTTGTGGCAATTACACATTGATGTATCTGGAGCTAAGCTATACTGTTGTTGGCAGGATTACAAGAGCTGGGTTGTTTGGACATTTAATGTTCTCATTGTGGCTATTGTAGGGCAAAACTGAAAGCCCATAAAATTGCAGGCAGGTCATATCAACAGACCAATTAAAGACAGTGTGTATCATGGATACAGATGTTTGTGAGCTATATTGCTTACACAGTAATCATTAGTTTTGACCTTTCAGCATGAACTCTGTTGTTTCCTCATCACTTTTTCATGCAGGATAGTCTTTTAGAGAAAATGCTATCAGACATGACTTCATACAGCCGCTGACTTTTGTCAGATTTCTGCAGTCCTGATTTAAACTAGCTTGGTTTTACTGGAGTGATGTAGGGGACAAAACAAGACAACTTTTCCTTTCTGTGGTTTTCACGGTGTAGGTCATCTGAAAAGAGGAAAATGGTTTTCCCAAAAAAGAATACTTTTCCCATAGGTTTCATTACTAAATTGGAACTTGAGCGGATGATTATCATGTGCAGTTGAGTGGCATTTGCTTTAATTATGTATTTGCAGGTGGCACTGTCTTCTCTGCCAGGAGATAGGAGAAGGTCTAAGGAGTTTATCTGTTAATGGCACAGCAGCAAGGTAGCTCAGTTTGCAACCACAGCTCTGTTAAAACACAGATAACTTTAAACAACTGCATTCCAAACAACCTTCTGTCTCATCAATGCCTGACTGATTTAATAAAACCAATAAAACCTGACTAATAAAACCAAGCTTTAGCTCTTCTTTTCATCTGTTTGCATTGAGGCTTGTTTGCATGATGCAGATGGAAAGGAAATACCTGCTTTGCTTCACTTTGACATCTCCATTAAGATTACTCTTAGTACAATCTTGCATCACAAAACCAGATTCAGACCTATTCAGGGCCTTATCTTGTGGCAGAAAGCTGCTGAGCCCAACTGGTGAGGAGCATTCTTAGTTGCTGTGAATTGAAGGGAAAATGCATAGACTCAGAGCTTTTGTTAAATGCTTTTTTGATTGTGTCACTAGTTCTCACTGAAACTAAATTCAGGCAGAAAGCTGGTGCCCTGATACCAGTTGAGAAAGTTGATATGGGCCTATACATAAATCATAATCACAGCAAAACCCAAATACTGGCCAACTGACAGCTAACCCAGCTTCCTCCTTTATGATGTTTTTTCTTGCCATGCTTAGTGGAATATTCAACTCTTACATTGCTGTCAGATACCTTTAAACAGCATTAAACAATGTTCTTGAAAAACACAAATAATGTATGGACTTTCATCTGTTTCTTGCTAAATACCTTAAACAACAAAAAGTTAAACTGTTGGAAGCCCCTATATCCTGTACCTTTTCCATTATGGTGTTCTTTTTTTTTTAATACCATGGTAACTAGAACTAGTAATAAGTAACTCAATAAAATATGATGAGCAAATTTCAGCTCTTAAAGCTCACTTTAATGATATGAAAGGTAATCTTGTGCTTCTGATTTTTTTTCCTGCTGAAGTCCCAACTCTTTCCATTACCTAAAATTGGGGTTTCACCTCTAAAAATATGCCTTAATATTGGAAAATGCACATCTCTACACTCTAGGACCAAACTGATTGCTATAATAACATTTTTTTCCTGTCTCATATACTTTTTCTTCTGAATTGAAGTCTACTCTCTTATCAGAAATTTCTCATAGGTACCCATGTTACATGATCAAGTCACTTTTTCATATTCTTTTGAACAAAGCCTGAAGGGAGAACTTCTCTGGCATCATCCATAATTCAGAATTTTATAGCTCTTTTCTGAATGTGCTGAAATTTTTCAACATTACTTTTGAAATACACACACCCCAGAACTAAGCTTGCATTATTTTATGGTCCTGTCAGAGTCACATAGAGGGGTAATGCTGCTTTCCTACTGTTCCTTTGAATTCCCTTCATATATTGTATTTACTGGCTGCAGCATAGCATTGGAGTTCATGGTCTGTTGTTGCTTTGTGTTTTTTAAGACATTTTTAAACCATTACTTTAAAGATCGTTATTTGTTGGTGACAGAACCAGCAAAGGTCTCACAAATTTCCTTAATTATGCCATGTGGAAAAAACTCAACTTACTCTTAAGCAGAACTCTTTAACTGATGGCAAGGCATATCAATAATCATATAATAAGTAATGTAATTTATTATATCCTTAAGGTTTTTGACAGTTGTCACATCCAATAAAGAACTGCAGTTTTACAGTACCCCTGTAGACTCGGAAGTAAGTTTTGTCTTGAAGTGTGAAAACTGAGGCACAAATTTATCATTGGCCAGAGTGTTGCTATACCTGTACTGAACCCACTTTTATTGAGTACACAACCCATTCATTCATCCTTCTTGGCCTGCTTAGGAGAACAAATGTTTTATATTTAATGTCACCCCATCATGATGTTATTCTGAAAGTGCTTCCTTACATGTGGACATCCTACCTGTTTTTAGGACAGTCCTGTGCAGGTTAGTGCTCTCTTACCAGTGCATGAAATGCACCATGGCAGCATGAATTCAGCTGCTCAGCAAGTCTGCATTCCTTGGCACAGGGAGCAGGAGAATACTGCTGGTGTCCAGACCTACTGCTTTCATAATGCTGCATTTCCTCACTAATGGCTTATGAGGCAAATATTTAAGTGCTTATTGTTACATATTCTCCTTTCATCTCATTATTTATAGAGCAACTGTTAGGATTGTGAAGCTATAATTTTTTTCCCTTTTTAAAAAAAAAAATAAGATCAAGCAGTAGAAGTTGAAGACTTTCAAGTGTGCACTTAGGAGTTTGTTCACAGTGACTGTTTTGTCTCCTGTGGTTCATTCCTGGCACTCCTTCAGCTTAGCAGCCCTCAATCAGCAGAGCCTGCTGTGCTCCAGTGTCTGAGCTCCAGCAACACCTCTGCATCCTCACTGGAAAGAATTTGAGACTTGTCAGACCCTGGTAGATAGATGATCTTCCACCCTTAGAAGTCCTGTCAAATCTACTAAAGTATCTTTTATGGTGGAGAACAGACACTAAGTGCTTCAAAGGATTTGTTCAATCTTGCATCTTTTTTTCTCTGCTGTTAGAGATGTGGGGCTCAGGTCAAGTTCAGCATGGGACCTTTTGCATCATGGAAACTTTTGTACTGGAAGGAAAAGCTCACCTAGTAGTTACACTAAAAGAATAACAATTTTAGGAACTTTGGGTACTTTTGTTGGGCCAGATACCATGCATGTCCTAGGGAGCAGGTTGTCCTCTTTGCAGTATGGGTGTTTTAGTTCTTTTTGTACCTGCAGGGGGTTTTTGCTTCAGTGTACTTCATGCTTTTACCTTGCCCTGATCACCCATTATGGCTGTAGAAAAGGACTCTTTGGGATGTTCCTTTTTCTGCACAGGAAACCAGTTGTTCTTCTGATCACAGCTGTTTTCTTGGAGCCCACCTCAGACTGGAAGCCCTTGTCTCATCTGGAAGACGATTGCCCTTCTCTCCCCTTTCCTGTTCCCTGATGACAGCCAGATGTACCTGGCAGCCTGGATTGGTCTTCTGTGCCTGCACTGTCTGGAAGTAAAGGCAGGAGCTGTTCAGGCAGCTGGAGCTGGAGAGATGCTGGTGGCAATCCAAGAGAAGTTGAAAGGATCCTGGTCTGAGATGTTTCCCTCTGAGCTGCAGTTTCAGCCCCTCTGCTTTCCCTCTGATGCTTTGACAGCACAAGGCAGAATGAGGGGCTTGCCCTGCTGCCTGCCCCCCACCTCATGGCACGGCTTGCTGCTTCCCAAGGGCAGAGCCACGGACTTTCTGTGGATCAGGGAAGTGTGGAAGTGTGGGAGAATCCAAAACAGCCTTCGAAGCCGAGTACCTGCCTCCTCTGTGCTGCCCATGCCAGCTTGCCACTCCAGGGCAAGCCTTGCCATCTCATGGATCCCCAGACTGAGTTGTCCAACGTCCCATTTGCTAAGAGAACAGAAGAGGGTTTTTTAATTATTACTTTGGGGCTGTTGTTTTTTTTTTTCTTCAGAGCATGCATCAGTCTCTAGAGGTCTAGAAAACAGGATCCTGTTCAAAATTACTGCCCTGACCAAGCCCACATCCTTGCCCAGTGATCAGGCTCTTGGCTCAGCAGGTCTGGTGTTAGATGCAGCCCCTGGAGGACCCAGGTCAGGATCCTGTCTTCTGCTACCCAGAGAGTCAGGGGTCCACCACTTCCAGAAATAATCAAAGAAGATCATCCCTAGCACTTTGGTTAGGGAGTGTTTGTTTAGTCTGCCCTCCTGCCATATATCCATGATCATAAAGTTCTTAGATTTTTTTTAGTTTTTAAGTGTAATGATCAGAGATATTCTAAGTCATCTTCTCTCTGGCCAGTGCCCGAGCACTTGCAGAGGGGAGTGCCATTTGCTGTGTGGCCCTTTCATACTTGTAGTCACTGCCACCCTGCAGGGTCATTACCCAGTGTTTGTTTTAAATGTCTGAAGTCCAGAGCTATGCTGGTATGTTAACCCACCACTTCTGTGTAGTCTGGAGACATTAAAACCATAAATTATTATAAACAAAGTGCCTTTGGGGGAGCTTATATATTGTGGTTATTTAAGTAGTTCTAGAGATTTCTGCCTTAGTTTAGTGCTCATAGAATGTATACATGATCAGAGAAATATTCCACAGTTCACTGAAGAACAAAGGTGTATTTAACAGAAGATGTATTTCTACCCACTATATGCTTTTTTAATTAGGATTTTAGCTTAAAAAAATAATTTCAGCTTGCTTCATCTGCTTTCCATATGTAACTGTTTCAGCTAAAATACATAGCTAAAGGTTTAATTGAATCAGTGCCATTGTATAAATACAGAATTTCTGTATATGTACATTTCTCATTCTGATAGCTTCCAAAAGATAGCTAAGTGACCATTAGAATAATTTAACAAGAAAAAATTTTTGTTTTATGAGATGTAAGTTCTCCCACATAAAATACAATATGCTGGAACTAATTTTCATTGCATGGTTGTGGTTAATGGTTAAAAGTTTTCAGTCTGTGCAGAACCATTTCCATACCACTGACCCATCTGTTTTAAAGAGACCTTGTCTTCAATAATATGTGATATTTGGTCATTGAGGAGGAACTCCCACGATCCAGTGCATACTCAGTGCACCCTTGAAATTTAGCCCTTGGTTTTGAAAGGTTCAATATTTCACTGTCTGGGCATCTTTAACCATCAATGAATATTTTGCCATAATAGATAAGGTCCCAAGTAAACTGCTGTAGTTTCCAACCACATCCAGGAGGAACAAAGTGAGTTAAGGCTGGAGCCTAAAGTTTCTAGGCAGAACTAATAATACTTCTCTTTGTTGAGGTTTTAGATGTTGCTTTGTTCTCATATACCCTGGTGAAAAAAATGCTTCTTTTAAAAAAATATTTTACAGACACTTAATCTTGGTTCTGTCTAATGCCTTTCAGTATTTTTAAAAGAAATTCCAAGTGGATGAGTTATTTATGTGTTTAGCTTTTATTTTCCATTATGTCTTTTAATAGATTCCAGATCTCATCTATATTGTAATGGCTTCTGTGTTACGGAGCAACAAAATTTACTGAGTTAAATGTCCATTTTTCTTGCCTCTCTGACATGAAAGTGCCACAGACCTATACAATAAATTGCTAACACATTTGTGAGCTTGAAAGCCCATGCTGTCACCCTCAGTGTCTGCACGTGGGCTTCACCAGACGTGATGAGGTCCCGGTGCACTTCAGCACACCTGGAAGCACCGTGCTATTCCAGCACTCAGGTGAACATGCTTGCAAGACATCATGATTAAAGGCTGTAAATGGAGAAGTGTTCAGGCTTGAATTCTTTGTAAATTGCTTCCCTCAACCAACATGTTGAAGCACATGTAGAGCATAATTTTATAGACTTGTCTGAGACCTGGGGTATGCAGATGGAATACGTAATGTAATATCAAAGAAAAGAGATAACCCCAACTGCTGTTTGCTTTTCCCCTTGCCATCCTGTCTTCCCCACACATTTACTTCTTTCCTTTTTTGTTTTCCTTCTGGATAGATTTACTTGAATTTCTGGGAGAAGCAGATTTTTAGGGGCCAGAACAGCACATGGAGTGGGGCTGAGCTTTTAGCATTGTGGAATTGCCACTATGAATCCCTGATTTTATTTTTTTTTTCTGATTTTTGAGACTATAAGCTCCAGGAATTGAAATATAGCTTTCTGCACTCAAGAAATATTCCATAGAAAATGTGAGGGAGCCTATAATTAAATACTTGTGCACAGATAGCAGTACTGGAAGAATAAATTTGGTGCCAGTCTCTCCAGAAGTAGTTGAAAACCATAAATCATGAAGCGAATAGATAATCGCAGATATGACAAAATGTAGCTGCATCTGCTGATTATTTTCTCCTCAGCCTCTTGTGTACAATTAAGAATTCAGATTTAACAGCTGGGAATGATTTTCAAATGTTGATCTGAAGCAGAAAGTTCTATTCAGAAACTTTCAGCAGATCTTTTATCTTCCCCATTCATTATTTTTTCTGGAATAGGTTAAAAAAGATGGTACTTGACCTGCTCTGCATTGAGATAGAAAAGAGATCATTATAAACTCAGATATGGATTTATGCTTAATGATCCACCTTCTAGTGTGACTGAGTTCAACAACAAACAGACTGAATATCTGTTAACAGGCTAAACTTTCTTTGGTCAAGAAACTTCATCTGTTAATGTTTTGTTTTCCTAGTTCAGCAGAGCGACATCTTTCAAAGGCTTCTTGTTGATAGTTGTGGCAAAGAAACTAAGGTAAAAAGCTCACAGAGTGTGCCTGTCATATTAGACACAATACACTAGGGAAAACTATTCAAAACTGAAGGTATTTACTAATGTAATCATACATCATTATATACTCTGGTAAGCATAGAGTTCTATATATAAATATATCAATAGACTGAATAGACAGATCTGTGTAGATCATGTCTATGTACAGAATCCCTGCAGAAAGATCTCATGCTTGTCCCTGTGCTCCACATGAATCTGAGTTCAAAGCATTTGGCATTTAGGCTGTCAAAAACAGCTGTTCAGGCTTTAGGACACAGTGTTTATATGTTTATGTTGTCCATTTTTTTTTTTTTTGTATTCTGCCAGTAAAACCTCTGTTTTTAATAATCCCACAAGCAGGTACAGCAATTTTATCTGAATATGTATGCACATGGATTTGCACCCTTCCTTTACGACAAGATATTCAGAGATCCTACCCTAGTCTTACTAGTGAACTAGTGCATCTTTCCTGATGTGGTGGAGGATTATTGTGATTAATCTGGTTAATTAAATAGTCCCTCTAGAAATGGATAAAATAAGAATTGTATTTTTGGTAGGCGTACATCCTGACAGGGTATTAAGGGCAAGTTTATTTATTCTCGTTTGACACCTACAGTTGTGGTGTACATTTTACCTTCTAATATTTTCTCCTCTGTTTTCTGTTCTGTTTGTGTGGGCATTTCCAGTTGCTTTGCAGTGAAACAACATATTTTTATTTTTCATCACATTTTTTCAAGTCTTAACCTTACTGTTTTTAGATCAGCTTCAGGAAACATGTCTGAAGTCTGATCACCCTAGGTGGGTCACGTTAATTTTCAGTGTATCCAGTGATTATGGAAAGTTTTACTCATGATAGACTGTGGTGTTTTCTGGGGCTTCAGCTGGAAGAAAACAATAATATCAGCTGGTGGGATAAGTTAGCAGATGGTACAAGATAGGGAAATAGTGAACAATTTTCTTAGTACGAAATGAAATCTGCATCCACCCATTAACTCAAAGCGATAAAGCAATTTCCAGTGCAGCCAGATCAAGACACGTGCAGGAGCAAAGAACACGGGTCATGCAAGATCTTGAGGACCTGGGCATGTGAAGCACTGACTTCAGAAAAACTTGAGAGCTGTTGTTGCATATTCAACCAATCCTGACTTCTCAAGATGACTTGGAGTGGGAGGGCCTTCTTGGCCTTGGAGTTTGTCGGGCCAGGGAGCTCTTGAGTCATGCTAGAAGATGACACTGCTTACCAAGCTGAAATTGAAGGAATTACTCCTAAAAATTCTTTTCCAGCTCAGCTTTTCCCAGTTTGAAAAGAATTGTAAAGACTCAGAGAAGCCATCTAGTTAATAGCCTGAGATTATTCATCAGAGTAAGCAGGATTTCCCAACTTTAGTCAAGTTCCAAACAGGTCAAAATCATGGTTTTGAATGAGAAAAAGTATCCACTTGAAAAGATGTTGGTTAGGGGTTTTGTTTGTTTGTTTTGATTTGTTGCTTTTGTTGTTGCTGCTGCTGTTTTGGATTTTTGGGTTTTTTGGGGTTTTTTTATTATTATTTTTTAAAATGTGTGCATTATTTTAACAGGAATGAATTTGGATTAGCCCCACTGCCTGTGTTCAGACTAGTGGCTTGCTCTGAACTGAATCTTGGTTTGTGTGTTTTAATTTTCAGCAGGAATGTGAACATTTCTAATTTTCACCTCTTTAAAAAAATCAGAAAATTTATAATAACAGTTTGTGAGATATTAGCTTTTCAGCTTCTCTGTCACACTTGGAGATGAAATCTTTCCAATAATAGGGTAGCAGACTGGAGAAACAGTCATATGAACAAAGAACTGTTGAAAGCCTTTGAATTAAAATAAAAGCAGTTTTGCTCTAACCTTTAATCAATGGAAAGGGCTGTTTGGGCCATAGGGTTTTTATATTCTTTTTTGTTTACAGATTTACAAAAGGACTTTCAAAGGTTGTCTTCAGGTCTTCCTTCAGAGCACAGTTGCAACATAATTACAAGATACATATTGGGGAAGAGGGAGCATGGAAAAAAAGATAGCAGTGATGATGGTTTTCAAATAATATATTTTGTACAGCAGGAAGAAAGCGATTACTAAAAGGTTAGCCCAGATTATTATTCATGAGTTTTCTGAGCTTTTAAACAAATTATTGTGCAAATGTTCTTAACCTCATCATTTTCTCCCTCTCAAAAGGTGTTCAGATCTCCACATGTGGAATGGATCAAGTGTCCTTCCAAAAATAAACATGTTGTTTGTGCTTGCAGTTCCAGATGATCTTGTTACAACAATGGAGCTTCTGCAAAGGGTTATCTGTGGGCTGTGTGCATCCTTTCTCACTTCAGTTCCTCTTACAGCTGGGAGCTGCTACTGCAGAAAAACCCTCTCCTTTTTGGGCACTGTGCTTTGGTTTCAAAGCCAAATGCAATTAAGTCACCCTGATTAGATCATTAGAGCCTTCACTGAAATCTGCTCAGTAACATGTCTGAACTTTTGCTGTGGTTCCAAATGAATAATTTTTTGGTATTTGACTTTGCTTTGAAATGTGGAGTGCTCTTTGCCTGAAGGGGTATCTGGTATTGTATAAACATGGAAGGTTTCAGACCATTTGAGGGACACAGTGCAGAATAATTCAGCCGTGCTGAAGATCTGAAGTATTTCAGCAGTATTATTAACACTGCGCTCTGTGTCTGCTTCAGCTTGTTGAAAATTTTACAAATTAGGGGGCCTCCTCACAAACACTTCTGGAAGAGCTCACCAGGCAGAACTAGCTGAGCTCTCTCCCTACTGCATAACCTCTGTATGTGACCCTATATTCAGCACCAGGCAGAAAGTTTTAAAGGGCATCTCCCTCCCCAGACACTGCACCCATGGTTCACCATGTGCCTCCAGAGTGGTAAGGGAGTGTTGTAAAGTGTGGAACACTGGATATTGAATATTCTCAGTGTCAAGGCTGGCATGAGGGCATTATTTACCAGCAAAGGTGAATCTGTAGGGAAAGCAGCAATTTGCTTTGGAAATCAGGGTCACTTTCACATGCCATGTGCCACTAAGCTACTTCCTTTGGCGAGCCTCACGCCTTGTCACAGTGGCCTGTGGGAATGCACAAGTCACCAGATGCATGTGACATGTTCATTTTTCATGTCTTCACAGTATTGCAGGGGTAAGACATGGCCATAACAATCACCAGTTGAAGAAAACAGAGGAAAGAATATAAAGTAACAGCGAGTGATGAAAACATAGATATAAAACTGGGAAGACAAAATACACAGAAGAAATCCCCTAAACATCTGACACCACCACCTGTGCCTCCACCTACCTAAAAGTAGTTGGAGGTTTCTTGTGAGCACTCTGACTCTGTTTTTGTTTGTTTGTTTTCAATGATAGAAATTCACAGAGATTTACTGCATGATTAATCACTGTTCAGAATGACTTAGGCCAGCAGAATTTGACTGCTTGACTGGTGTGAGACCTCTTTGGCAGAAACAAAACAACCACTGAAAATTCTAAGCAAAGCCTGGGAATGGAGCACATTATTTTTTTTATTCTCCATGGCATCAAACTAATAATTAATAGTTACCACCATTTTGGTGACTCTTTGTTTGAGAAGTCAGACTGTTAAAGCTACTTATTTTCAGAGTTCCAAGCTTTTGTTTGCATTTTATAGAAATACAACATTAGTGCTTTAGTCTTCACATCAGCCCTGTGCCAATGAATTTGACTATATGAATAGCTGACTTCTCCCTTCAAGCAAAGTATGTTCTTCACAGTAAGCATTTTTGTGTGCTCCTCTGCACCACTCAACATAAGAAAGTCAAGAAAAGGAATGATAGCCTGAAACATAGTTGGCAAACATTTTATACTTTCATACTGAATTGTGCTCCTTTTGCCAATAAGTTTACTAAAATTCAATTTTTTTTGAAAGTAAAGTGCCTTAGGAAAGCTGTAGTACTTGCTAGGGATTTCGTATTTACTAACCAGAAAATAGTAATTGGAAAAGAGATGAAGCATGGTCTGTTGCTTGAGAAATTATTCTTTGAATTGGCCAATTTTCAACTGTAAGGAAGTCTAGAAGGCTTCTATCCCATTTCTGCCTCAAAGATTTTTTTCCCAATAGCACACTGATAGAAGATTTCATGTGAGGCTTCTATTTTTCCAATAGATGAAGGAAATATAAATTGTCTCTGGGGTTTTTCTTAGTTTTGATGAGTTAAGCCTAGTCTGGAAAGAATATGCATAGAATGGAGAGATGCAATTTGGACACGTACTTTGCTGTTAATACAGGATGTTGTGAAATAGCAGATTCAGGCATTAGGAATGCAGCACTCTGAGGTGGTAGGCTGTGACTCTACTTGCAGCAATTTGCATAGCATTTTCTGCTGGTCTTTATCAGTTTACTTTTATTGCTATTTCACTTCCCACGATAAAGAAGCGGGAGACCCCCTTCTGGCAAAGAAGCCTTTGCAAATTACGCTGACCAAAGGAAGAGTTGCCCTTCCTGATCCCACTATTCCATACCCACCATGAAGATTTCTCAGTTTATACAGTTACTGGCTTTCCCTGCTTTGTGGTCTCATCAATTTTGACTCTGGAAGAGATACGCTTTATCTTGCCCCAAAAGATCAGATACTTAGAAGAATTTGTCAAGTGCTTTAATATCTTGTGATGCACTTCTAAAATATTGCTTCATTACTGCTTTTAGGCAAAAAGGCAAATACTAAAACCACTCGGAAAAGACCATATTCATAAGATGGATATGAGGGCTATGTGTGGTCAATCAGATGTTCCTAGCTATGTCCCATGGATGGTTTGTGGCAGTCTAGAGAAAGAGAGACTTGGCTGTTCACGTGTGTCTGACTTTCCTTCTCCTTGCATGTGAATCAAATGAAGCTCAGTCTATTCAATATATTGCACTGTAGATTTTTCACCTATAAGACATCCCAACATTTGATGCAGCAATGCATGCAGGTGCAGCTGAGGTGCCATAACAGGGGCCAGGACTGAAGAGCTGCTGTGCTGTGGGCCAGAGGCCCTTGTTTCACTTGGTGATCTGCCCTGCACCAACATGAATCAAGTAGCTTGAGAACTAGCAAAAATTGCTGCTTGGGAATTCGCCCACAGATGTGAGCACAGGCAGCTCTACAGGAGACAGCGGGCAGGTGAAGGGTGTGTGCCTGGAGCTCCCTCTCCCACTGCTCCTTCAGACTGCCCAGTGTGGGGCAATTTAGGAGAGGTCTGTAGCCAGCTTATCTGAGTCATAACATGGCTTTTATGGCCTCTGCTTCAAGGAGCCAAGGATGAAGTGGCTGATAGCTGCTCATCTTTATCATCCCTGCAGCCAAAACCAGGCATTTCCCACCTATTAATGTGTGGTCCGGGGTTTGAGAGCTCATCTGAAGATTGGTTTGTTCACCTTGTGAAGGTTAGCATTTGGTAGGGGTTTTTTATTTGTTTGCTTGCTTGCTTGGAGTATACATTTGACAAAGTAACAGGAGTTTGCAAACTGTTCTACCTGTTTCTTGGGCCATGTAAACACTCCTGTCTCAGTTCTTGCACAATAAATGGTGCAGCAGGAGTTGCAGACTTTAAAAAGCTGGTATCTGTTGTAGATCCTCAGAAGAAAGGTCTCAAAGGGTGAGTACTGTTTTGCTCCCTCTTCCCCCCTCCCCATTTTAAATGCTATCTAATAAGGATTCATTCTAGACCATATGTTATCATTATTTGTCTATTTACCAAACCATAAAAAGAGGGCTGCAGTTTCACAATAGTTTTTGTTCAGTTTCCTTTAAGTATTTCATGCAAATAAGACACGCAGGTTCTGTTAACTAGATTGAAAGGATTCATGATGGGAGAGTATCTTTCCAAATTAGAATTGTCTACAGAATGCTTTTGAAAACATCGGTGAGGTTTTTTGTACTCTTAGGCCACACAAACGTTCTTTTTTTCATTTTAATTTGCTTTTCAGGCAAGAAAACATAAGAATATCTAGTTAATTTAGAAACATACTTTTCTGGATGTCCTTCACTTACGTTTTTTTCCTTCACATTTTTCTACTGTCTGCCTTTCTCTCATTCCTCTTGGGAGAACAGTTTCTGTTTTCCTTCAGCACAGAAGCTATCTTTGTAAAGGTCAGCATGAGCAATACTGTTGAGGAGCTCTCTCCACTAATATTAGTCAAACCTTTACTAAAGGAGGGTCTATCTTTTCAGTGAAAAAAACATTTAATAGCTTTTTAGACCATTAATTTATAAATCATGTACTCTGATGCTGAATTATCTCTATGTCCTATAAGTAGCCTATAAGTTGTTCTGAAATTCAGCAAATGCTGTCCTCACAATTATTACCATTTAGTACCTAAAATTCCTCTTTGAGAAATCTCTTTAAAGCTTTCAGTTTTCCAGATAGGGAGCTTTAAATGGAATTTATAAGAAAAAATAATAGATACTGGGAAAGAATCTAAACCATTACTTATAAAATCAGCAAACAGTCCCTCAGTTCACATCCCGAAGGGGTCTGTGGAATCATCAATTTCTTGAATTACACCAGTGAATCAGAAGAGATGTCTAGGTATTGCTGCTGCTGGGTTCTTTTGTTATGCTCTACTTTCTTCTGTTAAAACTCTGGCAAAAAGATATATGACATCAAATTATCTATTAATATTTCTGAAATAAGCAAATTATTATTTCTTTTTAGAGTTCAGTGTTGCCTCAGAAAAATGAAATATAATCTCATTTCTTTCAGCATTGTTGTGCAACTTGCACCCTTGCCTTATTGGATACTATTGAAATTACTGGACATTTATTCAGATCCTGAGATAAACAGAACTGAAAGCTCAGTCAATGCATGTCAGGGCAGATATGATCATCCACTAGATTTTTTTTTCCACTTGACTTTCTTACTCTACCTAACCTTCAGTGAACTCCCTGCAATATCTGCTTTCACAGAGTTCTCCTTAATCCACCTTCATTGTCAGACTGGGTTTTCTGTTTGACTTTTAGAAATAGAGGAAATAATGATACTTCTGGTAATTTCAATGACTGGAGAAAAATGATTGAGGATGGGAACTCTTTTAAGAGGGTTAAAGGGATAATAGGGTAACACAGTCAATGTGAATAGCAGTCTTGAATATGTTCATGTCTTCATAAGAACTTAGTATTTCCTTTTGAGTTCATCAAATCAGGGTACTTCTTCAGTTTTGAATTACTTTAGCCCAGTACCTTCAAGTTTGAAAAAAAAAAGTTTCTCAGTCTCTCTTCTGCAGCAACCAAATATAATATATTATAATATGGAATATTTTTCATACAACTGTTATCTCCCACATAAACCATCTTTCAATCTCCTTTCTGAGTGGATGAGAATAAGAACTGTGTTTTCTAGCTGGTCAACCTGGATATTATTCCTGGGAACAACAATGCCTGTCATCACTTTATGTTGTGAACAGCGTGCTGAATAGAACAGCACTGCTGAGCATATCTCAGGGTCATGACTTCTCTTAATCAGAATTGATACAAGTGCAAGCAAGAACATAATCTCTTGAGGACACTGAAGGGAAAATATGCACCTCTGCAGTGCACACTTAGATGCACCTACCGTCACAGAGTTTTCCTTGCTAACAACTGCATTAAAGGATAGAAGGCCTTGATGTTTGTAAATAGACAATATACATTTCACAGCTGTTTGAAGAAAAAAGTTATATTTCTATCTAAAAAACAGGCAAGTGAAGGATGAGGAACAGAGACCAGAAAAGTATTGCTCCATGGCCAAAATAGGAATTATTTTCTAGTTTCCAAGATAACACCAAGACAGATAGCAAACACCAGACAGGAGCAAAGCTGCAACAGAGTATCTGTAGAGTCTATGAACACATTTATTTTCACAAGACTAGGCACCTTCATCTATGTTCAGACACATCTAAAAAGCCCACTGCCGGTATGTCTTGCTTTTTAAGTCCTACAGAATCACCTGTTAGAAAGCGAATTATTCTCAGATTCATTAAAGAACAATACATTAGAGCCCATTCTTTCTTCACTTTGAATCTTTCAAATCTGGTTTTGAGGCTTAAAGACACTTAAAGAGGGGTAGGGATGCCTGTGGTAAAACACATTCCATGAGCTTCTGTGGAGTCAGGATTCCTTTTGTGTGCATACCTGTAACTCATGAGACGTGCTCTCAACAGTATCAGTAACCAGACAAGTGGGTAATCTCAAGTACAAAGCTACCTTATGTTCTGTCTACAGTATTTATTGGCTATTGGAGGCTGTGCCTTGTAATTAGAAGAAACGGAGTTTTTTCAAATATTTGTGTATACCTTTTTTTTTTTGAACAGATAATATTTTCTTTTGCTGAATTTACGGAGGGAGGGCACAGAAGAATGTGAGGTCATTGAATATTCACAAAAGAGCTGAAGAAGCTATGTACTGCTCATCTGGTTTTGTCTACTAAAGCTTAGTTCATTTCAAAGTTTTAAGATTCAATTTGGTAAATTTTCAGCAGTTCTAAGGATACTGTTCTAAAATGTGCATATGTGCTAGAAGAAAACTAAATCATGAAAAAGAAAATTTAAAAATATATATATACTCCCATCACTGCATCTTCCTCTGATATGCAGAAGATATATTTATTGGCTCATACTAATCATGGAATGGTTTGGCTTGGAAGGGACCTTAAAGATCATCTAGTTCCAGCCCCCTGCCATGGGCAGGGACATCTTCCCCTAGAGCAGGTTGCTCAGAACTCCATCCAGCCTGTCCTTGAAGACCTTCAGGGATATTAGGCTTGCTTTCTCCTAATTTTTGATACTTTGCCATTTAAGAGTGATGCTAGCGCTGTAGCTGGAAGGGTTTTTGGTGAACAAAGATGTTCCATGTAAAGATCCCAACTTGTGAAATGTTTGAAGAGAAGCATTTGAAGAGAAGATATGCACAATACAAGTAAATGAGATTTTAGAAAGACATCTCTCTTTTTAGCACATAAGAATACAGAATTGCACATTCCTTTTTGCATGAATATGTTATGTCCCCTCCCCCAGGTTGTCCTCAGGAAAAAAACCTAAACTCTATTGCAAATTATTATCCACTGGCGAGGGGCCTGGCCCCTTACAAGTTGGAAACCATTTTATATGCTGTAGATTCTTTTCAGTTTTAAAGCCCTGTGTTGGCTTGTGAACAATGATGACATCAACTCTTGAAATCCAACTCTAGCTTTGTTCCCTGTTCCATAAGGTTTATAAAGCCAGTAGCATTTGTTTTTGTTCCCAAATAGGATATATTTCAACTGACATATCTGATTAATGGGCTGATGGTATGGTTTGTTTATTATTGAGTTTACATAGTATGCCTTAAGTGTGAGAAGATAATTTTAAGAAGAAAGTTTTGCAGTACATAATAAAACGTATCGCAATGACGACTTCTGAACAATATGTAGTATTTGACTATCTATATATAAATCTGAAAATGAAATTATTATGTAAATATCCTTATCAATGAAAACTTAAAGTGTTGCTTTGCAATAGTCATGTCACAATAACTTTCCACAGCCTGAAGTTGGCTGGAGTTAATTAGCCCCTAGCATCACAGCAGTGGTATCTGATTGCATCAAAAACAGGATTCACTTGGGACCTTGCAGGATCTCACTGTTTGTGTATAACATTATATGTACTTGATATTTATCTATCTCACTTATATGAGATAACTGATATTATGAGATAGTAAGGCTGACTTACTCTCCTGGATTCCACTCTAATTACTCTGTAACTATTCAAGTGTAAGCTGGTGTACGTTGCACAAAGGCATTTCTGAGCTCATAGTTCTCTGATAATTGTGTTGATGACAAGTATGTGTTTAAGAAAGGGTGGAAGGTAATAAATTCAGTTAATTATCAAACAGGTAGGCTTTTCATGTTTGATGTTGTAGTTCAAAGTTTTAGGTGTTCTAGGGGAAAATGTAGGAGACTGTGCTTAGCAAAACCTCCCTACTGTGCTAACACAGTGATCCTTACAAGAGGTTAAGAGCAAACTTAATGTTGTGTATAAATGTAATACTTTTCTGTAGCAGTTTTCCCTGCAGTGTTCTGGAAACTATTCATGAGTTAATTATTGCAGAAGCCATGTAAGGTAAAAAGGTGCTGTGAGTTCTCTTGTATATGGTGGGCCAAGGACAGGAAAAGTGGTTTTGTGATTGAAATGTGAACCAAAGCTTGTTAACTCTCAGACCATAGAAAGCTATGATTGGACCAAAGTTATTCACCCATTTCTCTGTGGTCAAAGGAATTCTAATTAAGTTTTCTAAGAATGCTTTAGTATATTGAAAAATACTTGGTAAGAGAAAACTCACCAAAATACGGGGTTGCCACTGCAATTCTCCATTGATTTTTCTTACCCAGGTTACCCATGATGAATGTTCTCTAAATTGTTTCTGCTCTACAACTTATTTTCTTACAAGAAATTAGGAGCTTTGAAGCATATAAATGAAGTAGGTTTTGTTTTTTCATAAAAGCTGAGCAGAAGTGCAGACTACTGGGTTCAGTGCCAGGCATCCTGACATAGGCAGGTACTCTGCTGCATGAACCCTTTCCTAAAGTTGTCTAGGGCAGTAGTTAAAATGGTGGTTCTTGGCTGAGACCATCATTTGGAGTTGTGGGCTTTAAGTTATTAGAAAACCTGTTCATTAAAGTTGTTTTGTCTTCTGGTGGTACATAGCAAAAAGGTGGAACAAAATGTGTACACATTTTTGTTTATACTATTTTCTGAGTAAATATCATATAATTTTTTTTTCTTTTGGGGTGGGGGAGCAACTCCTGTAACCTTATCATTTTGAATGGGAAGTAATCCAATTTTTTATCACTTTGAGTAGTTTTTATAATGTTTAAATGGATGAGCAGATCACAGTCTAAAACATTAGGTGCATTTAATCAATATTGAAGGCCAAAATGAAGTCCAAAAGCAAGAACTTCTAAAAGAAGCATTACAGTTAAATCTGAGCAATGGAAGATGACAAGTCCATGCATTTTTCAGCATTTCAGAGGATGTTGTTCTCAGTAGACCATCAGTTATCATTGCATACACCATACTGTGCTTTTCAGTGATGGTTGTTGTATGAATAACCAGGTCAGCCAGTTGTTTAAATAAAGTTGGGAGGAAAATACCACAGAAAAATGAGGGAGAGAAACAGCTATGTTCTTTAAACATCACATTTTCTCTATTATTCTTACTTTTCAAAATACTGGAGACAGCTCATGAAAATCTTTTCCTTCTTAGGTCATCATTGTTTCTTTATTCCTTTATAAAGATTTATAATATTTTTGTTGTTTATCTTCAGCAATATATTGTGATTCCAAGAAGAGATGATAATGATAGGAGGAAGGGAGTGAATAATAGGAGAGCTAGACTATTGGAAACAAAGATACTGTATTTATCTAATTGTCCCAGTTTCAAACAGAGGGACAAATACAGAAAAATGGTAAATATTCTTGACACTTACTTAGAAGAGTTTAGTCTCTGGATCCATATTTAAATTGTGGGATATCTCAGATACTACATGTCAGTGGCTAAAAACCCCCAAGTGAACCACTAACTGAAAATTGGTCTGTTTCATGCAAATCTTACCAGAATTAGTAGGAGGCACAGGGAGATACCTCTTTGTAAACCCATTAGGCAACCAACTTTGAGATCTTCAGCCAATGTTTTTCAGTTTTCCCAAGAACAACCAAACAATCTATTAATATGTAACTTCATTAATGAAAATAGTCCCATAGACTTCTTACATGATTATTCCTAATTACGCACCTAATTATACACTTTAAGCATAAAGCCAAGATTTCTCTGAAATATACAATACCCTGCAGGTTCTTGCTTAAAACCTAGATTTATAAGTCAACTAAGGTGAACAAGAAATTATATTTTCCTTTGCTATTGCGCATGAACTGGAGTACAGATACAATACTCTAGTTATGTTGAGACAATCAAAAATATGGTATTCCAACACAGCATCTCCACATGGGTGGACAGACAAGAAAATGGGGAAGGCTATGTAACCCTGGAGAAATTCTAAATCCCCTGAATACCTGACTATTTATTACTTTAAAGGCGTAAATTTTTTATGTCTCTTAAAAAGTATATGATCTGAATTCCCATTAGATTTTTTTTTGTCTGGTTCTGGGTGTTTGCTTTTAACATTTACTGTATATATTATATGAAATTATATTAAATGGTATTTTAGCTTTAATCCTCACTAAAATGAAACACAAGGTTTTAGCTATTTTTTCCCAAGAACTGTGAGGAAGATGAAATCAACAATAAAGAGAAGACCCTTCTTTTTTGTTTTTGTTGTTGTTTGGAAATCAAACCCAAAATAGTTTGCCTGGTTAACATATGCTATTTTCAGATGTAACATTCAATGAGTTTGAGCCAGAGAACATATGCAGTTTGAGGAGTCTGTGGATGCAGAGTGTGCTGGAAAATGTAAATCCTGAAACATAAGAAGTCCTAATATTTTGTGCAGACCTCTTCCTTTGCTATCTCTCTGAGTGCATTCCCGGTTTGAATTTCACCGGTCTTTTTGTTTCCCTGCTTCCTTTAGAACCATTTGTCATTGGCCATCACCACTTGTGTTGCCCCCAACCCTGCAGTTGTTCAAGTGCTGTCCTGTAGATCGCCTGCAGTTGATGCTGTACATTGACTGTGTTTTCCCGTGATAAAAGACTTCACCCTTTCCCTCTTTGGCAGACACTTGTGTGCTTAACATTTCTGTTGGAAGAACCTCTTTGCCCTGATCCCAGCTGAGTTACTATCTTGACTATTTCCCATCCCAGCATTGTTGAGAAACACCATTTTCTCGCATCCTCCCCACAAAACCATTGCGCACAGGAAATAGGCAGTTGATCCTCATTTCCTTCCTTCAGTTTCAAGCTGTTTTAGAGGACTTATGAGTCAGCATCTCATTTAGTTGTATATCATCATCTACATACTCATCTCAAGCCCTTTGTGTTCTCATTATCATTTCCCTGCAGCTTCAGCTGATTGCATGTCTCTGCAGGATTTCACCCAGAGACTGTAAACCTAAGGAACGCTAATTGTCATCCTAATGTCCTGGGGTCCTGACTTAGCCCCCCCTTTGCTCCATTCTGTACTCCTGCATTTCTCTGATTTTAGCTGCTTTTTTTCTCAACAACAGTGTCATCTTCCTGGGTGACCCATGATAAATGTAATGTGTTTAATGAATTCTGCTTTTGTAAGGACTTCCCTTTTGAAATCCATCAGAAGCATAAATCAAGAGCATATTACACAGACTGAAAAAAAAGGGGAAAAAACTTAGCATGCTCCTTTGGCAGCACTGCCAGTGAAAAGGCACTTCAGCTTGTATGTCACTGCCAGCCAGAACAGCAGTGTTGCATTCCTGCGGAGGGAGCACATTGTGCTCCTAACACCCTTCTGTGACATTATTGCAGACTGACTCAGGGGGACAGATGTCTCCTACTAAATCATCAACACAAATGTCTCAAGCATCTGCGTTTTCCTCTGGAGACTTAGAATTTCAGTGTTCAACAGGTCTGATCCTGCTTAAAATGGTGAATACGTTCCTTTGATCTGCTTAGCAAGCAGACCCCAAAAGGCAGACTCACAGTTCATTCACCCTTGTTTTGAGGGCCCTGGGATAATGACTAATACAGTCAGTCAGCCCCAAGGTATTAATCTTTGTCCTCCCTAAGCTGCTGTGTATTCCTTTGGGCACTACCTTACAAATGGTATTCACCAGACTTTTCTTACGTCTCCGTTTGACAACATTCAGCACATTCCTGGGAAACTTTGCTTTCCTCCTCTTAGCTTTCTACACCTTTTTCCAGGGCCACCACTTGTTCCATTTAGGTTTAAAGTTCAAAAGCAACATGTTTTGCAGCTGGTTCCTTTGTCTCTGGTACTTTTCTCATTACAATGATGTCTGGCTCCCAAAATTTTCTCAAATGTAATGCCCCTTCCTGCTCATACCTGCCAGTAGTGACACTCTGCAGCTGTTCCTTAGTTGTGTGTTGTGTCCCAGCCCCAGCTCCCACTCTCCTTGGCTTCTAGTACTTTCTACCTTTTTCCAGAGGAAACTACTTATGCTCTGTTGTTGATTTTTTTATGTATTACTTTTATATGTCCACCTGGCTGTATTAATCTGTTTCTGTGTATGTCAGCTCAACGCGTACAAGCGTTGGTGCTTCTTGTATTCTGACTGTTTGCTTCCAGAACTCATAGAAACACCACACTAGTTTCAACAGGAACCTCTGTGCTCTGAGGGTATTTGGTTAACAGAAAGTGGAAATCCCTGTCTTTTTTCCATTTCATTGGGATGTGACAGGCCCACCTTTCACATGTTTTCCTTGCACTGTTTGAGCTGGTCAAGTAATGTTCACTCAAGCCAGCTATGGATCTGCACTCATAGATGAGAATGAAATCACAGGCTCTATACAGCTCCATGTAGGAGAAGGCATGGGATCCTATCTGCTGGCCAGCAGAGGTTGCTCAGAGCACGTTAGTTGAGTGTTCTGCACTTTACAATTCTTTATTTCTTAGTAAGTCAAGTCCAGGGTTTGTTAATCTTCTGTGGGATTTGCTCCAACATCCTGTTTCTCCCCTCTTGCTGGGTATTTGTTTTGATGCCTCATCTCTCTGGAACAATGACAGAGTTGGTGAGGGAAGCAGAAGACAGGGGATTCCCAGGAACCTGTCCCTGGGGTCGAGAGATCACAGCCCTTTCATTTGGAAATTGCAGAGCTCTCCTTGGATTAATTTCCCATCATTGTGGACTTTCTACATCCATATGCATGCTGATAGATGGAAAAACATACTCCTCTACAATCTAGAAGGAAAAAAATAGATCATTATTGTTTTCCATCTTTAAATACCCCTGAGGTTAGTAGAGTGCTGATGAAGGCATCAGTGTGGTGTTGAGTTTGGATAGAAATGCAGACAGTTAAGAAATATTTTGGAAAGTTCCAAAGGAAGCCATGCTTCAGGTTTGGATTCAGACCCAAATGTCTTCAAATTTCATTCATAATAAGGTCTTTATGTGGGCTGCAGTAATGGTCTTAATTGTATTTCTCCCAAACCGGCATGTCTGGATCTTCTTTAGGAAATCTGAAGTTTGCTACATAACACAGTGGACACCTTGCTTGTCTCCTTGTGCTACCTTATGCAGGAGTAGAAGAAGCCTCCTGCTGCACTGCTGTTGTGGTTCTGGATTTGTGTGTGGTTCATTTTTTCCTGCAAGACTGTGTTTATTCAGAGAACACTAGCTCTTAACCCAGCAGCATATCCATATGATTTCAAATCTATTCCTGCAGGAGGAGGGAGAGACTTCTCGATCTAAGGTGGACTGATTTTTTGTATTTTAACTGCATATCTTCATTTATCTACTTGGTTTAAAAGAAATACTGTGTTATGATGAGAGGAGGGGGAGAGTTAGGGATATGGGCAACATTTTCTCTGGATTGAGGGTGAGAAATCTTGCAGGTTTCCTCAAGCATCCTCATTTCCCTACCCACCCTTAGGTCAGAATTGATGTTATGCTTCCTTTGGGACTAGGAAAGTCCACAGAAAAGTGACACAGTTGTAATTCTGCATGAGGTGACATGGTTTGAGGAAATTAAGTGGCTCAAGTTGATTCTATGCAATGGCTTTAGGAAGGGTGACTGTTGCACACTTTTAATGCTGCCAGTAATGCTGCAGAGAAATGTCCCTTCTGACGTGTGGTCTTGATGTGCAGTGATGCCTGAATGTCAGGCAAACATGCAGGACGATTTTTTTTCTCTTGTGTGTTTGGCATTGAGAAAGGACCTGGTCTTATACAATCCTTTTCTTTTNAAAGCTAAGGAGGATTTCTCAGGTTTGCATATGTGGGATGGTAACATTATAAAAACATGAAAAACCCCAATACAGTTTCAGTATTACCGAGACATTAGCAACAGACTGTTTTGTCTTTGTGGTTTGGAACTGGAATGTTTCCAGTTGTTGCCGGAAGGCTACATTTAATTTGTACTGTGTTTGCATAAATAGCTTATTTGTAAAAATCACATTTTACTTGAACAATTCTAAATGATGCAGTTATCATAGGGAGAAAAATGATCCATTGTTCTCTTTAAAATAAAATGGTACTGCCCTTCCAAGGAATCCAATGGACAAAAGCATGAAAAATCATAGCATACTTATAAGTTTATCTCATCCCCAGAATCAGCTCTCACATGCTCATATCCTCTGGGTTTGTAAAATTCAAAAGATTTTTTGAATTACGCTCTTAATTGTGATGTTGGCATTATAATTACTTGCTAAATAAGATTCTTTAACAATGACGTCCTTGTTGTCAAAGCAGTTGCATTTCTTTGCCTGGTATGAATAGCTGCGTGTTCTGAACAGGGAAGCAGAAGCTGTGGGAGCCTGACTCTGTTGAAGGAGGAATTGATTGCTTAGAGAAGGTTTCTTAGAGCACTCTACAAAAATCTCACTTACCTCCACCCACAGGCAAGTGAAGATTAAGGAAAATACAGGGCCTCCACCTCTGTGAACTCAAACAGCAGTAGGCAATTTCCTCTCCAATTAGCATCTCGTTCATGTGTTGGAGGAAAAAAATGGTTGGGTTTTTTTGGCCCTTAAACCCCTTTTAACAAATTCTCACATTTTGTAGGATTTAAGATCAGAGGTAGAATAGTAGGGATGTGATTGGAGAAGACGTTTTAATCATACCAGAGTTTCTCTTATTCTTTTTTAAGTTGTGGTTAATCATGAGTTAGAGGTATTTCTAAGTTCTGCTTGAAGGATTCCATGTCTCTGTAGTAAGTGTGAAGTGAACACAAAAGTGTAATGACTGCTGCTATCTCCAGCCAAGAGTTGTATCATTTCTCAGGAAGAATGTTTTGTTATTTGTCAGTTATGGCTTTATATATACATACATGAATCTCTACGGCTCAGCTTTCAACCCTTAACTCTTATATTAGAACATTCTTTGTTTCTTTGACATACAACCACGTGTAGCACATCTGAACTGAGTCCAGCAGGAGTTCTGAGAATATTGCATATTAAGTATTGATAGAGCATATTGTTCTCTGCCACATGTGTTTTTCCTTCATTGTTTTTCAGTTTCTCTTCTCTTTACTTTCAGTATGTACAGGTTATTATTTTCTAATTTCTATTGTTCTCCCTTTCCTTTTCCTGTTAACAATTATCTCTCCCCCTCCCGTTCTTTTCTCTCTTTGATCCACAGGTTTTGCAGTGCATGTTGATCTCCCTTCATTCAGAACTTGACATTCAAAGGTACTTGATGAAAATTGAATCCTCTCAGAGAGTTAGTACTGTACTTTATTTTTTCTGCACTCTGCTGTGAATTGAGTTTGTTGCCCTTTAATTGTGTGTGTCTTGCTTCACAGCTAAAGTTCTCAAATAAATATGAATCTGCATGCTTTGTCTCTCTGTATTTCACAGCAGTGAAGTATTATGCATATAGATTAATTGCATATAGGAGTGTGATGCATGTGAGTCCTCTGACAATTTTTTTTAATTCTGACTTTTCCTGTAATGGCATGATAGACGTGAAGCTCTTGTATTAGATGCTCTAAAATCCACCAAAATTCAGTGGGAGATCCTAGATAAGTAAGTGATTCCTAAACACCGTTCCAATTCTAACTTTATATTTCTATGTATACATACCTGGAACTGGTTTAGGTGGTAAAAGTCTTGCTGCAAAGTTAAGGACAGCTCTGTGGGCAGAGCAGTAAATATTTTTGTATTGAACATGCAAAAAATCTTAGTCCTGCGACTTGCAAAATTATCTTACATGCACAGTGTGCACCTCTGAAGTCACCTGTACCTCACCTTTCATCCTGTTGAGCTTCTCTTCCATTTCTAGATGGCTTGTAACGCCATACAGAATGGATGTGTACAGCAGCCACCTTTCTCCCCCCAGGGAGGCAGTGACTGTGCCCAGCCCCTGTGGATGCACACATGAAGGTGCCTCTGCGTGGTTTGCACCGCAGTCAGCAGCGCGATCCTGAGAGCAGCGGGAGAACCCGCGGTGGGAGCAGGGAGGGAGCTGGGAGCGGGCAGGGGGCAGCGGCTCGTTCGCACCCGATTTGTGTTTCTGCTGCCAGGATTTAAGCAGGCCAATAAACATGCCGACCACAGGGCATGGTAGGAGAGGCAGAGGTGAGGGGAGCGAGGCGTCTCCCTCCCTTGCCAAGGAGATGGCCTGGAGGGAGGGAAAAAGCAGCAAAGGAGCAAGTGACAAGTCGGGAGAGAGGAGCAGCAGAAGCTCCTCCAACCTCTCTGCTGCGGCAGCCCCCAGCTCTCCCAGGTGCCAGAGCAACAAGCTCTAGTAAGTGCTTCAACACATGTTTACTGCCAGGAGTAGAGGCTAAAAATAAGCCCGTGGTGTGGGTGTGCTGCCGGAGGCAGCGCCGCTGCTCCCGGGCCATTGTTCTGCTGGGGGCTGGCAGGGACACCCTGCCCGCAGGCCTCGCTCCCACCCACCGGCCCTCATGGCCACGGGCCTTTTTCTCGGGTACTTTTTAAATAGCACGTTAATGCAGAGCGCCTTCTTAGCTCGTAGAAACACAGAAAAACAGGTTTTTCCAGGATCGCTGCATTGTGTTCCACTGCTTTGGGAAAAAGACGCCACAGAAACAGACCCTCCTCCTGTTTTCCTTAGGGACGTGTGTGGGAGAACAGGGATAGGTAAATAATCTTCTTGAATCAGAACTCACTATCCCCTAGGTACATTTAGGCATCTGGTATATATTCTTTTTTTTTTTCTCCCCCCGCTTAGTTTTTGCATGTGGTTTTAAGCATGTAAAGATCTTTCCCCTTTAATCAGCATAATGACAGTTTTTGTTTAAATCATCCCTTTTAATCTTCACAGTTCTCATGGCGATTTTGGGGATTGTGTAGGTAGGCGTTACCTCACCCGTTGCTGATGAAACGCAGCCATCTCCTGGATGGAACAAAGGGTCGTGCTGGGTTGTGAATACTTCACAGTAGAGTTTTTCGGGAGGGAAAAGAAAAATAGCTTCCAACTGAAACTGCCATAAGGTTCTAATTAAGACAAATGCTGATGTCCAGGCTGGAATTTATGGATAACTTATTTGAACAAAGTAATAATAAACTGACGCTGTGATGCAAGAATATGACAGAGACTGTGAAAGACGAAATTTTGCTCTGAGCAAAATTGATGGACCCATAGGAGCCTTTGCAGGGAAGAATAGTGAGGTGATCAGTGGCTTTTAAAATTTGACTCTCATTTAATAAATTCTTCACATGGCAAAGGATTAGAATAAAGCAGGGAGATAAATGATTTTAAAGTTAAAGATTTCTTTCATTAAGTATGACTTTTGCTTTTTATTAGTGGGTGACTAATAGTTTTCTCTGTTGTTTTGCTTCAATTTCTACCCTAAAATCTCAAGCAGGCATTTGTAGAAAAAGAAAACCTTGAATTTGGACAGAAACATACTGCAAAATATTTTTACACTTTAATGTGGATGGCTTGGGGTTTTCTGATACTACACGTATTCCAAAGAGATGCCACAGCATGTTGCATATTTCAGTCTGGACTTGTCTGGACCAATTAAGCTGCTCTTAGACGGGCTGTTGAGTTCCTTAGGGCAGCATTTTCAAATGCAAGTTCCTGCAATTAAACATCTGAATAAGAGGTCTGGCAGCACAAGTGCTGAGCACCTTCAGCTTTTATTGCTCCTAATGAATATCTTTACTATAAACACACAGCTTTCCTGAAAAACAGGTTTCAATTTATCTAGGTGCTTACAGTTAAAAAAAAAAGTTTGAAAATGTTGCTTTATGTTAGTCATTGATAACAGAGTTTCATGGAAAACTTTTTCTGCTAACTCTGGGCATCAACCAGCTGAAGAGCAAGCCATGGTTTTGCCAAGGGGGAGCAGCCTGTGGATGTCCTGCTTGGTGATTCACAGCACTCAGGATTAAAAGAAATGGGTTTTGGCAGCCTGCCACAGCAGGGAGCATGCAGCTGGCCACCAACAGGAGCTAGAAAGGCTCGTGGGAAAACGTGCAGATTTTTAGGATGATTTGAATATCATTACAACCTAAAATTATGGCAGATTAACTCTGTCACATCATTAGACATGGGTTTTTTTTCCTCTAGGTGCAAGAAACCGGGGTCAGCATCAGTGACTCCAGAGTGGTGACAAAGATCCCGTCATAAGCAGAGAGGAGTTTTGCCTTCAAATAAATTCACTAAATTGGGTGAAATGGACGCTCCTTGGAGCATCCTGACCCCGTCACAGTGACGGGTAGTGCGTGGCTGTGACTGAGCATTACTGGTGGTGACGACTGAGTTATCTTCCCCTCATTCTCATTCACCATGCAGGGAGGAGGAATACTTTCTTCTACCTTACTTGGAAAAGTTCTTCTGGGTCTGTTTCCTCCCTTTCTCAGAGCATGAGGAGATCTGCCCTGGGGCAGTAGCAGAGGTTGACAGTACACTGAATTCATTGCTCGGCTCAATGAGCGCACGGCAGGTGGCCAGGGGAGGGCTCTGTGGCTTGTGTTCTGGGGGCATCCCTCCTGTGTGAGCATGGCGAGCTCAGGCTGCCCTGAGCACCGCCGGCGGCAGGAGGAGCCCGGCAGCGCTGCGGACAAGGGGCAGCTCGGGCAGCATCCGGCGCAGAACATGCCCCGAGCCAAGGAGGCTCCAGGCAAGTGGGGTACCTTGCTTCAGGGCTGGGGGTGGTGGGCAACCATGGCTCAGGCACAGTCTTTCTCCTTATCAAAGAGAAAAGAATTCTGGCCATTCATGCCATAGAAATCAATATTGCCATCAAATGGAGATGCTTGTCAGAAAGAACTGGCTTTGTAACTCGTTATTGTTGATTCAGCAGACAGTGGTGAAAAGTTTGGGTTCGAAATAGAGAATTGAAAGCCAGAGACATGTGCTAGTCCATGAGCAGGCCTCAGCGAAGAGTATAACTAACACCTACAGGATCTGCATGCAGGCAAGTGGGCAGATGCCCTCCCTCTCTCTTCACTCTGGGGAACACGGATGCTGGCATGTGCCTGCCCCTGCCATGGTACCATTTCCAGCTGATGGCATCTGAAAGAAAGATGCCATGGATTTTTATATCTTTTAATGGTGAAAAAGCACCAAAAGCACAGAAGTGAGCTGGTCATGAGAGATGGTTTAATGTTGCATTCAGCTGCTGAGTCATCTCCCCACCCCCAACTCCCCCAGTGAGATAGAGTATCCAAATACATCAGTTGCACAGATGTAATATGAACTTTAGTTTATACAGACTTGTATAAGCATTTAACTTTTCTGAGAAAGTGCTGTGGAAAAATACGGAAAATGCTTAAAAACAAGATAATATGAGTAGTATTCACTTTCTCTTCAACAGTAATGTGTCACTAATAGCATGTCCAGACATGTAAAACCCTGCTGTTGTGTTAATGTGGAAACCCAAAGACTCTGTATCTGTGGAAAAAGCAGATCCGTCCTTCAGACAGCAATAATTTGGATCTGACACAAATGTGATGAAGTATTATTGCTGCAGTAGTAAGAATTCATGTGCTGTGGCAATACTTCAGAGTTAATAAACCCATCATACATGAAACACAGACTGTTTTATGCCTATTTGCAGTCTGTCACATATCCTGTATCCATCTTTGGCACAGGTCACAGGACAAACAGTTTACTTGAAAGTCAAGAAGAGTAGGCTTCCCTTTTTCTACTAATTTTTCCTCTCTATTTGAAATGTCAAGAAGACTCTTAAATGTGGGGGGAGGGAGGGCTGCCTATGCTGTGTTCTTTAGAGTACATGATTGGAAAAATGTATTTTTCTAGCTCTGTATTATTTTTTGATGTCTTTGTTTACCACTTGTCCACTGCCAGGAGTGCTAGCAAGTTCCAAGATATATAAGATTCTTTTCCTGAATAGATAAGTTTCTATCAAGATAAGGGCTAAGGAAGTTCCTGGAGACAAGAACTAAAAAGTGGGAATGGATCAAGTGATGAAACTAAAACTTTCTTCAGATTGTGTGATTCTTTTTTTCCTAGTTCTGTTTTGTGTGTGGAAATGTGTGAAGCAAATTTGTAGGAGAAAAGAGGAAAAAAAGGTTTGTGTTATATAGATTACTGGAAATGAGCATAGAAGAACACTATGAAGAGCAGAAACATAAAACCAGCTAGAATAAAAGCATGAGAGAATTAGTGTGGACAAATGTGAGCAGAGGACCAGAGGTAGAGGCATGCAGAGAGCTTGATGAAAGTCTCTGGTGCTCCATGACTGCCCATTACATTGACATCTCTGCAGTACTTTGAGACTTCATTCCTAATTATTTGCAATTTTACTGCATTTAAAGAGCCTTGCACTTTTTTCTTTATTTTTTCTCAGTCAGTGAAAGGACTGAAGGAGATGTCTTGAAAGTGCATTCTTTTGACAAGCTGTAGCAGACAGATGTCAGTCATGAGGCATGATTAACTACAGTTTTATTCTTTGTCAAATCGCAAGAGTAGTTGAAAGGTACTGGATATTCTGTAATTGCTAGTCTCATGTGCTGTACTTAAATATATACCTGAAAAGGTTACAAGGATCTCTATCCTTGTAAATAAAATTGTATAGCCTAAGTAAAAGAGTCGTCAAAAAGCACCGTGCAATTACATGTAAGTTTGCACCAGAATTGTCCATCCTTATTTTGGCCTTTCATTTCTGATGATCTTCTAACCCAGAACTAGCACAGACAACAGCTGTTATCAGAGAAGTCCTTAAGGAGGGTCAGCTCTACTCAGCTGGCTGAAAGATGAACCCTATTGCACGAAGAAACACACAGGGAATGCCTCCTGACATACAGCTTGGGGGGAAAGACCATGGCTGAGTGAGGAAATGTAACCTAACTGGTCTTGGTAGAAGGGGGAGAGGGGCCTGCTGTTTCGTTCTGAAGCTCCTTCTGTTTTCTGGCATTGATCCCTGAGGTGGCTTGGAATGTGCCAGCATTTCCTTGGGTTTGTCAGCCTCTGTGGAGTACCTGTTTACACATTTTAATTTTGAATAATGCTGTTCCTTAGTGGGCATATCTTGAGTTTTCTTCTCTGTTAAGTATTTTAGGGTTTTTTGCTACAGCACCCTTCTGACTCTCTTAGCAGCAGTCTGGACTGTGACTCTAGTTGGGTACTGTTGGGTCCTGAAACAGGGACTGTTGGGGTCAACATTTATTTTGTGAATGCATGTACTGTGTGCTAGTTCCTGAAAAGTCCTTAAAATTACACTTGCTGAAGTATTATTTTAAGCATTTTAATATTAGTGAACATTCAGTGGAAAAAAATACATATAGCATCACTTATTAAGTGTTTATTTGACATTTGTCTTATTTATCTTATTTGATACTAGGATCAATATCCTGAATAATTATTACAAGGGTCTCATAATGCTGAAGGTTTCTGCACTTCTTTCTTCAACAATCTTTACAAGTACTTGTAGCTACAGCTCCATAAATGTTGTTGCCTCCTTCCCCACTGCATGGGTTGGTTTTCCTAAGAAGTCATACCTAGGAATCCACTCGATTATTAAGTAGCATCAAGCCTAGTGCTTGTTGCCAATAATGAAAATACTTTCCTATCAAATCTGCTCTCATATCTCTCAGTTACTTGAATACCCACTATTGTTGCTGAGTTTGAGAATTTTTTAGAATCTGTTTAAAATTCAGAATCCTGAAATGTAATGTTTATAGGAGTTGAGCATGAAGAATAGCTTGAAGCCTTTCATAAACTGTATGTGTATATTTGGTGGATCTCATTTATAGCTTGCACTGGCTTTATGTTTGTGTCACTCCACTTACTAGAGTGGAACTCCTATGGATTTGAGCTGGTGGATTAAGAGGAAAACTGGGCTTTATATCTGAGCAGAATCCATGATGTGGTTCTGGCTTGCTTCAGAAAGCTGCAGTATTGATGGTGAGAAATGAGGGCTGCCTGAAAAGGATCTCTTTTAGTGTGGTGGGTTGACTCTGGCGGAACACCAGCTGCCCACCAAGCCACTCCATCCCCCTTCCTCTGCTGGAGTGCTGTGGAGAGAATAAGATGGAAAAATGTCATGGGTTCAGATAAATGCAGTTTAATAAAGCAAAAGCAAAGGCCACATACGGAGGCAAAAGTAAACAAAGTATTCTCTATTCCCCATCAGCAGGTGATGTCCAGGCACTTCCCAGGAAGTGAGATTTCAGGCTCCAGTGTATGTAGCAGTTGCTCCATAGGACAAATGTAGTAACAAATGGTCCCTTTCCTCCTCCTTTTTCTTAGCTTTTATTGCTGAGCAGTCATCAAATGGTACGGATTATTCCTTTGGTCAGTTTGGGCCAGCCCTTCTGACTGTTTCCTCTATCAAGGTCTTGCCCACCCACAGCCTCCTGAGTGAGTGAGGGAATAAATATTGGAGAGGGCCTTCCTGCTGTGCATGCCCTGCTCAACAGCAGCAGAAATACTGGTGTGTTATCAACACCTTTCTAGCCACCAATACAAAGTACAGCACCATGAGGGTTGCTATGGAGAAACCTATATCATCTAGACCCAAAAGATTTAGCTACAGTAATGACATCATGTCATCTCTGGGGATCTGGGGTGCTGTATCTCAGGTGCTACAGCATTTCCCCAGGGGCAGCCAACGAAACACAACGTCACTGAGGTCAGCTCCATCTGTGCATTGGCAGGCCACACTGGGCAACTGCTCAGCCAAATCTGTGTCTGTGGATTTTGGTAATGGAGTGTCCCCTTACTGCTCAAATTACATCTGTTCATGTGTATCAGTGAACAATATATGTGCAACTGCATGTCTCAAATGACATTTGGGGATTATTTTACTATAAATTGAAGAGAAAAAAACAAGTAAAAGCAAAATAAGTTTGATCCATATTTTCATATTATCGGTATATGTTTTCTTAAAGAAACAAAAGCAATCTCCTTCCCAACAAACTCTGAAACTAAAGGACCTTTTGCAAGTTGATTTTGTTGCCTTTTTTTTTTTTTTTTAAATCTTGTTTTACTTTTAGTCATGGTTTTCTAGAAAGGGAAAATTATATGCCTTCTAGCTCCCTGTTAATGGATTTATACAGATAAGTTTTTAATCAGTACAAAGAACTACCGAGCTGTAATGTCTTGGCTTGGTAGTACTTCCGTAATATGTCTGTGTAAACAAAATACTTCAGCAGTGATGGTTCACAAGCCATTTTGGAAAGCTGAATGAAGAAGTACTGACTTATCAGATTCTTTTCTGTGTTTGCAGGTCACTTGTCACCTCTGTCACTATTTACAGTCTGCAGACTAGTGCTGACCATGTCAGAGGCACTTCAAAGCATACTTTGGAACAAATGTTGTTAGCTTTAAGTCCTGCATAAAATTCAATGCTCTTGAACAATTTCATTGCAGGACATTGGATAGTACCTACTATTCTAATATTAGCATTTAGAAAGTGGTAAGTTCTGGCGGATTTACTTTCTTGTGAGGTACATCTAATAATTGTAATTTGTGAGCAACTGCACAGCTTGGCAAGAACAGCCCTCTACAGCCAGCTAATGAAAATGTAATAAAAGTTGAAGTTCTTCATATATTCAAAATCATATAAGGAACATTATGTGATGCATGTTATTGCTGAAATGAGCTCTCTTCATTTCACTTGAAAAACCACTGAAAGAAACAGATGTCAGCAAGATTAGTTAGCTTAGCTTTCCAGAGAGAAGCACAATATTTTTGGATCTTGACAGCGTCTTCAAACCTAGAGTTGAAGCTGATTTTGATACAGGGGATTTTTAATGTAATAGCATCTGACCTTAAATGATAGGGGAGAGAAAAACATATAAGTTTAATGACATCTTGTGCCTGGTGCTGATTATAGACGTCTATAAAGTTCATATTTACATACTGGGTTTGGAACCTAGTAAGCTTGCTTTGCTTTGAATTTCTGCTTTGTATGTTCCCGTTTGTTGTGATATGGTTTGATTGAGAGAGACCAGGAAATTACTCTTCCAGAGTAATAGTACATGTGGTTGTGAGGGGATTTCACTACACAGGACTGAGTATGCTTCTTAAAGCAGCCCCTTTTTGTAGAAAAGGCTTATAATGTCATTTATAGTTTGCAAAAAATGTTCAGGACATTTTACTTCCTATTGAGCGTGTTTTTATTAGGCAGATCCTACAGTGAAGAGTTGGTGGAAATGCATAAATGTAACCATATCTCTCCCTTGCTGGAAGAGTTGCGTTTTTTCCTAGGAACTGTATTTAGCAATTTACTAGTATGATTTCCCAGTAGAAGTCTAAGTAATTTGGTCAGTTCTGAAGACAGTTCTGATTTATGCTGGTGCAACAAAAAATAATTGTTTGTGATTTCAGCTAGAAATGTTTGATGGCTGTTTTGGCTTTGCTGCATGACCTGGACCTTGCATAGAGGGCACAGCAGAAGATACTGAAATTCATAGCTTTAAAACTCCATTACAGTATCGCTTTTCAGAGGATTTTTCTTAGCAGACTTGTTAACATTAGAGAGTGTGTGTGTGTGTGTGTGTGTGTGTGCAAGGGGAATGGCATTACTGTACATCTCCTCAGCACGTCTTATCCTTAGGGCCTTGTTAGCAACAAAATTTGCAATGTGGATATACAGCCATAAAAACTGCAGCAGAATGTCCAAGGACACTTTTCCTAAATAATCTACACAGAAGTGACCTTCAGCATACCAGTATTTGAAGAAATTTGGACTCCTTCCTTCTTCTTGTTGATTTTTTTTCCTCCCACACTGGTTTCAGTAGACTAATAAGGAAGTACTCTGTTTTGCAGACAAGAAGCCCGAAGCCGTCCCAGAGCCCACAGCCCAATTTGGGTGACCACACAGAACACCTCTCTGAAGCATCTGCTGACTCCTTAGAGGCCATGTCTGAAGGTGACTCCCCAACCCCCTTTTCGAGGGGCAGCCGCATGCGGGCAAGTCTTCCCGTTGTGCGGTCAGCAAACCAAACGAAGGAAAGATCACTGGGTAAGAGCCTGCTTCAGCCCTTCTTCATTCTGTGCTTGGTCTGTGTTTTCTATTTGTGGATTTAAAACAGTCCTTAAATAGTTTGGGGTTAAAAAAGTAAAGGCTTCGGTAGCACATTATTTTTCATGTCAGGTTGTTCTTTGGAAATGACCTCAGTATGGGATACCGAGTAACTTGGGGGCATGGTGAAATTATTTACATAAGATCTGAAAGGGTCATGGGAGCATAATAGACAAGCAAGGAGAGAGATGCAGGCCCTGACATGAAATGCTGAGTAATGGTTAAAACCCACTATTGCAAACACTTTCTGCCAAGCCTGCACAATATGTGGCAATGAACTTAATACAAGATTGTACCCTCATTTTCAGACAGCAGACACAGGCTCTTTCACTTTGTCATCTCTTCAAAGCCAGACTTAGTTGAAAGAAACCTAGAGATATTATTGCCTTAGTAATTCATCTCACTGAAAAGGTTTGTATTTGTGTGGTGGTGGCTTTCCAGGCAGAGGATTTGAATGGATATGCTGATGGAGGCGCCATTTACTTTGGGGCAGTGCGCTTCCATCTGCACAGTGACACGAGTGATGTGTCAGCACAGGTGAACAGCTCTGCTTCCTGCATTCTTCCCATATCTCAGGGTTGAATTCAGACCAGCTGTGAACCAGAGCTCCTTTTATGATGGTGAATTTTGTCTCAGAGACTCTGTGCTCAGCTAATGGATGGTAGGAGTAAAGGCTGTTCTTTTGAGGGAAGACACCAGAGGGCAGTTAAAGCGTTGTGGGAAGGCACGTAACTCATGTGTGGATTGCTGAGGAAGGCAGGTTTTGCTCAGAGGTAATAAACTGAAATGCTGCTTTCCTGCAGGCTCATCTCCCAGTATAGAGAGTGACATAAATTGAAGACTGGACTATAAATCATACCATGCTCGTAAGCTTGTCTCGGTGGTTTACTCATCCCTCAATAATCTAAGACAGTTTGTGCCAAGAGTATTATGATACCTGACAAACACAACAAGTGTGAAGAAAACAGGGCTGGAAGGGGTTCCTTACTCTCCCAGAGCTGAAAAGTGAAGAGCAGTGGGGCTGGAAACAAGGAGCTGATCTTTGTCTGTGTCAGCTCACAAAGTGGCTGCCCTCCCACAGCCTGCTGGGCCACCAGTATGTTGGGGTTTTGGAGGAGAAATTGTGAGACTTCAACCTAGATAAGACTTCCTGGTTTTGGGTGTTTTTAAGAGCACAGGTATGTTTACTGTACATGCAGAGGGTTCATCTCTGCCTATAAGTCTGGCTGAGGCATCTGCAGTAGGGCTTACTTCACCCCAGGATTTTCTGGAAAACTTGTATTTGCTTCAGTGTGATGTTAGATGGTTGAGCCTTTGGAACTGCCAGTCCAGCCCCGCTGTGTTGGCTGAGGACCCCAGAGCTGGAAGCAGCCCTGCAGGTGGTGTCTCAAGAGAGCACAAGGACAGAATCCCGTCCCTGGCCCTGCTGCCCACGCTGCTTTTGCTGCAGCCCAGGACACTTTTGGCTTTCTCAGCTGTGAGTGCACATGGCTGGGTCATGTCCAGCCTCTCATCCACCAGAACCCCCAAGCCCCTCTGGGCAGAGCTGCTCTTGGTCTGTTCATCCCCCAGCCTGTGTTGATAGCAGGGGTTGCCTTGACTCAGGGCACCTTGCACTTGGTCTTGTTAAACCACATTAAGATTCCCACATGCCAACTTCCTGAGCTTGTCTGGGTCCCTCTGGATGGCATCCCACTCCTCAGGCGTGTCAGCAGTGCCACGCTGCTGGGTGTCATCTGCAGATTTGCTGAGGGTGCACTCAATCCTTTCATCAGTGTAATTTCTGAAGATATTAAATAACACTGGTCCCAATAGAGACCCCGAGGGACACCACTTGTCCCTGATGTCCATTGGGACTCTGAGCCATTGACCACTACCCTCTGGGTGTGACCATCCAGCCACTTAATTATCCAGCTAACAGTCCACTCATCAAATCCATCTCTCTCTAATTTAGAGAGAAGGATGTTGTGGGGACCATGTCAAAGGCTTTACAGAAGTCCATATAAAGGGCATCTGTAGCCCTTCCCTTGTCCACTGCTGTAGAAGCCCATCGTATAGGTAGGTCAGACAGGACTTGCCCTTGGTGAAGCTGTGCTGGCTGTCCTGAATCAGCTCCCTGTCCTCCATGTGCCGCACACACGTGTGTGTATGTATGATCCTTCCCCTAAGTGTTCTCAGCCTTGAGGTATCTTCAGCTTAGAGATTTCCTGGTTATGGTTTCTGCCTGTATAACAACCATCAAGAGATGTCTCCTCCAGGTATTTGTTCAGTCCACCTTTGATCCTATGTGAATTTTTCACATCCTCCACAGTGCATCTGTGACTTTGGCAGCAAGTTTTTGTTGGTTGACTGCCCGACCATTGCTTTCCTGTTGCTTTGCTTTGTATTTGTTTATGAGCTCTAAGTTATGCCCCCTAGTCCTTGTGTTGGAAGTGGCAGCAAACATCAGACTGCTATCTGCTTCCCCCAGGCCACATCTGATTTCTTTGGCCTGTCATTTCCCTCAGGTCATCTCTTCTCCAGTGCTGCCATAACCACTTGTTCCTCATCCAGGAACCATCATGGGCATATGATTATCATTGTTGCCCTGAACTTTTTGCAATTCAGTAGTATTTTTGCTAAGATGAGAGGACCAGAAGTTCACTGTTAAGTAGTTCATTCTTAAACCCTTTTTTAGCATCTCTTGCATGTACTGGAATGTGTTGTTCAGGCCCTAATGGGGGACAGCCACGTGAAGATACACTATTTTATTTAATGGCCAGGACTTCAGACCTTGCAAGACACCCTGTCTTTCATGTAGCAGAGATAAGGCCCCAGCTTATCCCATCATGAACAGGCCAAACGCAGGAGAAAGAGAAAAATAAACATCAGGGAAGCAATGCAAGATGAAGCACTTCAGTTGAAAGTTTTCAGATTTGAAATGAACAAAATAAGCCTTTTCTCTCTGAATTGCAGGAGGGGTCACAGATATGTGTGTGGCTTAAGGGTTCATCATACTAGCCAAGTAGGAGGTAATATATTGTCATCACCCCACACAGTCTGTCTTTTTCAAGTTGCTCCAGGAACCAATTAATAACAAATAGTTTGTTTTGAAAGATAGCCTAAAAATTATTCCAAAATATTTCAGTTTTATATTATTATTATTGTTGTTAATATTATGTGCATTCCTTTTCTATCTCCTCTGCCATTGTATTCTAACTACACCATCCACAGTGTTCTGAAATTTTACTTTTGAGATGCTTTGCACGCTGTGGTCCTGTTTACTTCTAGCTGTAAAAGGGGAATGTTTATTTTTAAAAAAACAGGAAACTGTTTATAACTTCAGTTTTAAAAGTGTCATGAAAGGACTTCTATTCACATCATTTTAAATAATCTGTGTATAATCACCTCCCTTTCCATATCTATTAATTTTTAAATTTAATATAATTTAAATAAAAATTATGTTTTGATCCTCAGTGAACATAATTTCAGCGAGGAGAATAATGAACTTTTGTAAATTTTTATTGATTTTACATTGTATATCTCAATGCATTTTAAAACACTGATGTTTTCTTTTTGGAATTTTAATTGTTCTGTGGGTTTCTATTTTACTACCTATATATGAGTCAGTTTGTTTTCAGTTTGTGGCCTGAATTAACATGGAGCCTGAGAAAAATAACACAAATGCATTTTGGCTACCTCACTATCATGGGTTTGTCAGTCAGGACTAATCTAATAGGATATGGAATTCACATGGAGTTGACCTAGAAAACAGTATTCCTGTTGTGGGCCCATTTAAAATTTCAGCCACAGCTTTTGAAATTAAGGCCTTCCTTGGCTAAGAAGTCCACCAGAAATCAACACTTGCTTCATCACTGTGCAGCCTGGAGACAAAGCAAGATATTTAAATAAATTAATTCACTGTGCAAGAGAAAATTAAATGTATTTTAAAATATCTATTTGAAAGCTGGGAGCTTTTCCAGTGCGATAACTGTGGGAAAAAAATTATCTAGCAAAACTGTCAGTGAGAATCAGCTGAAACCTGGAAAGTGCTCAAAAGCTTTCAGCAAACTTCACTTGCAATTTGCCTGGAGGAAGCAGAACCTGACAGGCATCCAGCGAGGTTGCGCCAGCCGCCGCCTGTGCCCGCGCTGCAGCTTGCTGCTGTCCCTGCCCTGGTACCTCCTCAGCAAAATGAAGGCTGGCAAATATGTTCACTTGTAGTCTCTCATGTGCTACATCTGTCCAAACAAAGGGCAGCATCCTTTGTGAGGGCAGGCACTGGCCCTCTCCGTGGTGATGGAGTGACCAGGGCAGTTGATGCATTGGGTCACAGTCCAGAAGGGCACGGTGTGATCACAACCTCCCATCGCAGCAACAGCTGCTGGTGGTCCTGCAGGATCGGGCTCTACAGTGTTGGATGAAGGAAGAATATAGTACTGGGGGGATTTCCATAAATGCACAAAGATTTGGGTTTGACAAGTGACTGAGGAGGGTGAAGCTTTATGGCTCAAGGGTTGCAGTCATCTTTTCTGGGTGCCCAGTCACTCCAGTCCAGATGGATGAGGAGCAGAGGATGACTGGGCTCCCTGCTGGTAAACCTGTGCCTAAAGTTAGGTGGTGTGGAAAGGCCTCTTCAGAAATGTCTGAGCCTGCCAACATTTCCATTTTATTTGCATTTGGAGGGATTACATAAAGGACTAAAATTATACAAATGCTTAAGGATTGGCATGGGGAGGGTCTTAAGCAATCATGGAGTGTTCTGATTATTATTTATTAGCCCCCAAGCCCAAGTTTTGGCAGGCACAGATTTTAGTGTCTGATTAATTAGTTTGCTGCCTCCTTATATGGAAATGCCATTCCTGATTATAATCATAACGCCTTGATCTTTTGTAGCATTTCTTGCAGATGTTTCTCAAAGCCTGTTAAAAAAGAAAGTCAGGGCCACAGTGACAGTTTCACACATAGCAAAACCTTTGCAGAGAGAGACAGATTATTGCTTTTCAGCTGGCAGTAGAAGTAACTATTCATATGTTTGCAAGGTACTGAAACACACACAGAGAAAAATATAAATGCTAAAGGTAGACTTGCATATTATATTGGAGCTAATTAATTGTTACTATTTATGAGCTAGAAATTAAAATAGGCATGTAAAATCAGACAGAAGATGTGTGAATGGCCATAGACATGGACATATGAGAAGCCTGTGATTTGCTAGTAGTGGTGCTGCTCTCTCTGTTTCCTTAGGGCATGATTTAAGCCTAAGGAAGTCAGCAAGAACTTCAGTTTCGTTCATGGGAGGGGAACTCCCTGGGAAGTACATTTCAAGTTAAGGCTGAGTATAACTTTAATGTATTCAGTCATCTTAAAGAATTTTCCCTATCTTGCCTTTTGTGGTGTATGCAAAGCAGCCAGCATGCAAAAAGGTCATGTAAATATTTGCTGTCATGGTCAGAGGCTTAATAGGGACTGACAGGTCTATAGGAAAAACAGCCTGAAACAACTAGTTCCAATTAATGAATTGAAACACAGACCCTAGGAAATGATAATACTCTTATGTAGCTCAAGTTTTCCTTCCAGCTTTCCTAGACTTTATTTTCTTTCTCATTTCTTCAAATTACAATAACTAAAGGTTTTGGACTTGGAAAGACAAAAACCACACATCTCTTACCTGAAATGTTTTGTAATAAAAGAGCAAATAATGTAAACAATGATATTGACATATCAGAGTTTTCATTTATTGTCTCTACAGGATATGTGAAAGGCAGGATATATGAAAGAGTGAAATATGTGACTTCCTAGGCTAGCACTTGTGCCTACAGTTACTGTTTACTTAAGAGTTTCTTTCTCCTATTATAAAATGTCTTGTGTGTATCTGAAAAAAAATGCTTACAAGGGGCAAGATCCTATTCAGTACATACTGTCTCAACAGAGGCACATTCTGTCTGCCACCAAGAAGCTGATATGCAGGATATTTTAGATGCTGTGTCACACTGGAGCTGAATTTTGTTGCAACAGGTTGTGTCAGCATGGATCGAATGGGTTCATTGCAGTGATACTGGAGTAGAAGAGGTACAGTGTGCTAAACAAACCCATTAGTTATGTAAGTCTGTGTCTGTCGCTGATATATCTGTTAAATGACTTCTGAATGCAATCTTTATTATTTATTTGCACTGCAGTAGTACTAAAGGACATTAAGTAAAAACAAGGCCTCACTCTGTTGGGTAATACCTAATGACAAAACACGCCTATTTCAGAACCTTGCAACGTGAATAAATCAGGATGAAAAGTGGTGAAGATAGTGGGAGAGGTGATGAGTGTACAGCCTGGATGAACTGAATAAAGCTGTGTCAGGGTGGCAGTGGCTTTTCTCTTTACCCCAAATCATGCCCTCACAGAAGGGGTAGAGCTGGTCTTTATCCAGCTCTACCGTCACTTCATATTCTGATTTAGCAGCAGCAATTTAAGCCTTCAGCATTTGGTGTCTGCTGGAAGACAGATTTGGCAGATGGAGTAGCTTGTACAGGCCTCCTTCCTTCAGAGGAAAGGTAGGAGGCCAGATGAAGCTGTCCCATGGGTCGTATCTAGCACAGGAGCCACCACTTGGATGAATCTCATCTAATTTTTGTGTTAGGTAAAATTTGTAAGTCTATCTCTAATACAGTAAGTCACACAAACACCTTCCATTTGACATGGGCATGCAAAGGAAAAGAAGTTGCAATTCATGCATTGTAAAAAGTGTAAGACTTTGGCCAAGCAGAGAAGTATAGCCTGTCCCTCAGCAGATTGTATTTAGGATTTGCTGCCAGGGCTGACAGCAAGTCCCTAAATGAGGACAGCTCTTGGATTTAATCATTGCTCCCAATACTGTTTATATATTTAGACAGTGATTCTAATGCATAGTTACTATGCTGGGCCTAAGTTCAGGTTTCTGTTCCCAGAGGGAAATAGCATCATCTCTGTGGTATCACGTAAGACTGTCTCCTGTATTTGTTCTTGTTCTGTATCTCTTTTCTGCATTTCTGGCTACAGAGTACCCAATTCAAACAGGAGAAGAGGATAATCACTGCATCAGAAGCTTGTTGATAGCCTGCTGATTAGGGTGCTCTCCTGGGACAATAGGGGCAATGGTCTGAGCAACTCTAAAGATGGGAGCCCTTCTGGATAATTTTTTAACTGCTCAGCTGTTTCACAGAAGACAAGTGCTTGTACCACTGCTTTGCCCAATTACCTTCTGTGATGAATAGACCATCTGTGGGTATGAGGGCAGAGCGGTGGATGTTTCTCTTGGCTTTAACAAGGCCTTTCACATCTCTCATACTCTCCTTGTAGCCACATGGGGGGCAGGGGTGGCCTTCAGGGTGTGTAGCTGGCAGCTGGGTTTTTGCTGTGTTCCTCAGGGCTGGAATCTGGGGCCAGTGGTTTTTAACATCAGAAACCTGGTTGGAATGAACCACCAGTAGGGTCAAGTCTGTCACTAAGTTTGAGAGAGCATTTGATGTGCTGAATGGTCAGGTGGCCACTTTGCTGGGACCCAATGAGCCAGGGAAATGGACTAGCAGGAACTTCATGAAACTCCAGAGAGGCAAATGCAGCCTTTCATCAGGGACAGAACAGCCCTGCAACGACACTGGCTAGGACCAGCTGGCTTGGTAGCAGCTTTGCAGAAAGGACTTAGGTATGACAAAAAGGTGGCTGTGTGTTAGCAGCATGTCCTTGCAGCAAGGGAAAACTGCATCATTGTCTCTAGGAAAAATGTAGCCAGCAGGTGATTATTCCAGGAAGTGATTATTCCCCTCTTGTCACCATTTGTGAGGTTGCACTGTGTCCAGTTTTGGTTCCCCAAAACATGAAAGATAATGATAAATTGAAGTGAGTCTAGGAAATGGCCTCTTGTCATTCTTCTTCTTAATGATGCAAACTAAGGTCTTGGGTCCAAGATTCTGTGTAAAGTAGCTTGTGAGGACTTTACACAAAGTCAAGCTGTTTGTTAGAGCCTACAGAGGTGAATTTTTGGTGGGGTGCTGTAATCAGCTATGCTCCTGAATGCTGATGGCTGAACCCCTAAATTTGCTACTGTCAATAGTGAACTTCTTAGAAATGAAATAACTTCAGAGGTATTGAAGACAATTCCTGCTGTAAATAAAGAACATTTGGTAAATAGAGCAAAATTACAAAGGCATGCATGGCCTACATGACTTTAATGCTTCATGGCTATGGTTTATTAAAATGGTCACATTCTGCCCTTGAACACATCAATTGTAACTCATTTAGTACTAAAAAGCAGTATTTGTAAAAATAGTCGTTACTTAAATAATGAGTTCAATACAACTGATTTATACAGAAAGGAAGTACAGTTGGGTATGATCTCTATTTCTTTGAGTTTATTCAAGAGGAAGAACAAGAAATTTAATTGATATTTTCTGGTCTTTTTTGCTTTTGTCCATTTAAAAGTTACTGACAAAAAAGACTTTTTCACAGGTTTTATCAGGAATTGGATGGCAAAAATACTGGGTTTTCTTTAGGTAAAAAAAGTTGCCCATTTTTTTTTTTGTTTTTACTTACTGTTCTTAGCCAGCTGAATATATTTCTTTGTAGAAAAGTGCTATTATTGTAGTGGCAGTTAAAAACCTTTATTTTTCATAACACTTTGGTAGGAAATTTGTTTGGACTACTGAGTTTTCCATGTTTCTTTTTTGTTAAGTAACAAATTATTTCAAGTCACTGTAAATAGCAGAGAAGAATGAAATCGCAGTAAAATGTGGTACTGGACTAAATTAAACAGTTCCTGTTTTTACTGAAATTGTTATCAAACAACTTAATACCTTGAACAAATCTCTTCAGACTATTGTGCAAGAAAAAATAAAATAAATCATTGCTTTTATTCATTAAAATATCTACTTTTTTATTCTCTTAGTACTTGAAGACAGCTAAGTATTTTTATAGAACATTTTTTGAATGTGGAGGACAGATTTTCAGGAGGGAATACTAACAGAAGTCTTTATGAGAGCTTCAGGCTAGAAATACCACAAGGATCATGGCAATGACCTCAGACTAGCTGAAACTGTGTGTGCTGAAATAGGAGAGTTAAGTCTTGAGGGTATGTAAAGTAAGAACTTCATTTTTTTTTCCATGCTGCAAGAGTTGTTACTGTAATAAACTTGTGTCTGCATAACTTTGGCAGAATTTGGTGATATATGTTTGCTCTGTTTATTAGATAGTTGAGGGGGAAGGAAGGATGGGGAACTGAGAGCAATATGGGCCTATGTCATCCTAACAGTTGTATATATGACAATTTTGTCAAATAAAAAGCAAAGAAAAACAGGTAGTATCTTAAAATCTTGGTGAAAAAAAAAATTAAAATTGTAAACTGCACTTTTGATGAAAGGCCTGGCAGTGTTTATTGTGACCCCCAGTGGATTGTCCTGAAGTGTCCTGAAAAAAACAGTTGTGATTGAGACTTTAAAGGTTAGTTTAAGGTTAGTCCTTAGTTTTTAAAAGTCATGCAAGTCTCAAGTAATGATTTGACATAAATTTAAGTAAGAAACAAGGATGCTTTTCCTCACTTTTCCTTGTTGCCATTGCTGCTGACTTCAGCCTGAGGGAATGACCAGACAGAGACAGTGACTCAATGAACTTACGGTGGAAGATCAAGCTAAAGTAGCATGAAAAGACAAAGCTTGCCTGTACTCTCAAAAAGTTATGGTTAACTGATGGTTAGGGGTAAAGAGAGAAACTAATCTAATGGCATTTTCTCTGTTTTAGTTATACCTTACTTTGCACCTCGGATTTCAAGGAAGTCCAGAGCTCCCAATGTATTCAATTTTTGATTGCTGTAGCCTCACTAGCTTTACTCTTACTTGAAATTTTCAAATTGAACACAGAATTTCAAGAGGATACATACAGTAGCTGTGTTGGAAGAGAGTAGGAATGCCTTGTTCATGCCAGTGGTTTTTGGTTCTGTGGGAAGGTTTCAATGCTCCAGCGCCCAAGCATCCTACACCAGCCAAATACAGATTTTATCATCAGTTAATACTTCTCTTCAGCAGGATTAAGGTATTGCCAAATGCCAGTAAGATATTTCAGTGCAGAAATTTGCAAGACATCTTACCTACACAGAAAAGAAACTCACAGAAAAGAAACTCATGACCTCAAGTGTAAGATTTAACTGTATTTTATTTCATAACACTGCAGAGTTAACTTTCTGCCTCACTTTTTTTCTTCTTCATTATAAGAGAATTATGTGAAAAATTGTATTTTTCCATTTAAAATCAATCATTTGAGAGAATTAACAGATACCTGTGAAGGTCACAGAAGAGGTCACAATCTTGTTTGTTTACTTATTCTTGATTTATCAGGTATTTAACTTTCCTCTCTTAAAAAATGAATTTCTAAAGACAATTTTCATTCTTTAAACAAAAGCAAGTTGTGATTAAAATTCTCCTAAGTATGTAAGCTGCCCTGCATGGAGATCATTGTTAGCAATATAACCATGATAACGTGGTGCTTAGTCAGGGTTAGGTTAGCACCCTGTATGTGATGGAGATGCTGAGAGATGTGAGCTGGGTGGTTTCCTGACACCTGCATGACATTAGCTCTTGCCATAAGGAGTAAACCTTTACCAGCTGTAACTCAGGAGTTGTGGTTGTATCAGTATGGGTGCTGTGCCAACCCCATTATGGTTATGCAGCTCCTTGCTCTAAAGCCAGCCTAGACCCCGTGTGTTCAGGTGAGATTCACTGTGAGGGCATGTCCTCTGCTCCCAGGTGGGTTTTGCAGCCCAGCAGCACTATCTGAGCTGAATGCCTTCCGTGAACGTGGTGTGTGTGCCTGAGCTCAGAGCTGTGCTGGACTAAAGGCACAGGATGGCTGTGCTGGGCACTCCAACCCAGCACTGATGGGCTCAGCCACATGAGTCAGGTTAACTGTGCATCTTTCATTGCACTGTGTTGTGTTTCATGCAGATCATCCCTGAGAGAAATGATGAAATATTTTGCACATCCTGCCACTGACCCTTGGTAAAGAGGCAGAAGAAAACACTGTGTTTTGAAAGAGCTCTGTATGTAGGGAAGGAAAGGGCAGTCATGTGGTGTATTCACAGGATCATCATCAGATCTGGGTTTGATGCTTGTAAACCTTTCTTTGAACATGTTCTTTTGCCTCTCGGTTGTTTAATTTCCCTTCTATAAAGCATACCTCTTTGTTGACAGGAATGTTGTGAAGCAATTTGTTTCAAGGCTTATGTTACTGAAGCCCACATGTAAATGTTTTCTGCAGTGGCCTGTGTTTAAGTCTGTGGTCTGTTGCTTGTAGGGTGAAGCATGATCAAACATTCCAGAGGTATTTCTGCAGCTAAGTTATACTACATGACAAAGGGGAGGGCTTAATGTTATAGCTTGTGTTGCAGCTGTAGGACAGCACAGGGCTGCAGTACCTCAGAGCTCTGGGAAGTGGGAGCCACAGCATTGTCTGATGTGCACTTTTGAAACTGTTCCGTGGTGTCATTACCTCGGTCACAGTCATCTTCATACATGTTGTCCTTGAGTAGCAGGGAATTTCCCAGTCCTCTTTGATTTGTGTTTCATAAAAAGGGGCACAACCTTCATGTTTCAGGTAATGGAAACCTGGGCAATGTGTGGAAGAAAAATAATGTGCATGATTTTAACTAATGGATTTTGAGTCTTTATTTTGTCATGCTCAAAAGGGATTTTTAGAAGTGAGCAGTTAGTTCTGTCAAATAGAAAATGCCCTAAAGCATTGCTGTATCATGATATGGATCAGATAACACAAGAGGAAAGGCAGTAGGTTTTTTTTAAGGACATGTGATTTAAAGGAGAATAAAGAAAAAAATAATTTATTATGCCTTTGAAGATATCTTTTCTCTGTCAAGTGAGATTGGGGCCAAAATATTTCTCCAAGTTGTACGTTTAAACTGTCTGTTTTAAGGCATAACATACCTATTTGCTTTGAAAATTCAAGACTCAAAGACAACTGTAATTTTGCTTCTGTAGGAGCATTGAAGCACAGGCAGAATCAAGACTGTTCTGCAATGATTTAGACTTCTGTGTAAGGAAGATTTTTCAACTCTGCTACTTGCTCTCTGTTAATGGTTTCAGTAGCTCAATATTGAGTGTAGTTTTAATGGTCTGAAATGCAAAACCAGCATTTATAAATTTTGCACTAACTTTTAAACTGGGTAGAAAAGAGAGTTACACCCAACTGCAAAGCTGATATGTAAAGCCTATCTTTTTAGCCAAAAAATGTCTTTTTTTTTGCCACTAAATCCAAGAAGGTTTAAATGCCAAAACATAGAGGGTTCCTTATGTTCTTCATAAGAACTGAAAGTTATAATCAAAAATGAATGTCTTTGCATATCTTGGAAGAGTGAAATAAATGCAATCCTTAACTTGTTTAATTTTTTTATACAAATATAGTTAGATTCTGAATCCTAAAGAATGTTTAGCTACATAGAGTATTTGAGCACTAAAAAGATAATTTTACCTAGAAGAACATAAAGAAATAAATGATTTCTCAATTTGTAATAAAAAAGAGAAAAATAGTTTAATAGCTCATTAAATATTGGCATTAGAAATAAAAGTCATAGGAAAATGCTTCTCAATCCTTGAAAGGAAACTAGTTAAATTTCAGTATGAAAAAGTTTTTCCAGACAAAGGAAAATGGAGATTTGTAGTAGGATTCATATAGGGTTTGATTGCAATGTTAATGAAGAAAGAAGTATCAGCTCTTGATAATAATATGAAGATTAAGTTAACAGCTCTATTTTATAAAAGCAGCCTAATATTAAATAATGGTTAGGTAATGCTGAGTAGTGTGTTTAGATTCAGGAAAGTTAACATCTTCCTTCCCTAAGTGCAAGCACAAATATCTACCCTCTCTACTGATTGTAGGAACATCTGGCTGTTTGTGCCTTCCTCTATAGCAATTATGGACAACATAGGGACAAAAATACTAAAGACTTAGGGGAGAGAGGGCTCATCTTAGCTTGAAATGCCTTCTCTTCTTTCCATTAATTGCCTTTGTATTCTAGGACCTCAGCTTTTCCCATTGCTTTTGCTCAGTGTTTGTATCTCAGCACCATAAACTGCCCATCCTGTTGCTGATGACTCTCAAGTGTGAGTCACTGACTTACCATCTAAGTGTTGTGATTTGCTGATGACTGATGGCAACTGCACTGAGGGCCTTGTGTTCCCAACCCTCCTGATTATATTGGTCATGGGAGAACAACATTGCAATGCACCTACACTGCAACTGCTTTGGTGAATTCAGGTTGTGTAAAATTCTCTGCTAGGCTTTAGCCCACCTGTGTTAATTATTGGTCAATGTAAAGGTCTAGCAGGAATCTTCCCAAGATTGGAGAGGATCCAACAGAGGGTCACAAGGATTATTAACTCAGTTGGAGCCTCTTTGCTCTGACATGTTAAGAGACCTGGGACTGTTCAGGCTGGAGAAGAGAAGGCTCAAGGGCAGTGATGTCATCAATGTACAAAAGAACCTGAAGGGAGGGGGCAAAGAAGAGCCAGCCTCTCTTCATTCATGCCCAGTGAGAAAACCAAAGACAATAGTCACCAAATGAAACATATGAGATTCCTTCCTAATATCAGGAAACCCTTCTTCTCTGTGAGATTGACCAAGCACTGACACAAGTTTCCCAAAAATGCTGTGGAGTCTCTGTCCTAGAAGATAAACAAAAACTGTCTGTCCCTGTTTGAGTGGGGTGGGGATGGACCAGATGACCTCCAGAGGTGCCTTTCAACCTCAGCCATTCTGTGATTCTGTGATCTGCCATCTTTTACCCTGCTGCAGAAGCTGTACTTGCTCCATCTCATACAGAAAACAAGACAGTAAAGGTGTTTCCTCCTGGTACAATGTGATGTTGTACAGAGACACCTGAGATGGCTCAGAAAGAGCACAGTGCACTCAGCTCAGCTTACCAGTATCCAAAGTAGTTCAGCTGAACACTTGCTTCTGAATCTACTCCCTAGTGCTGTACATCCCAGGAAATTGCTTAGTTTAGTTGCAGTCCTGTGGCAGCCTTGTTTCCTGCTGTGCAGGTCCCAATAAACCTTCCCATACTGGAGATGCTCATGAGAAGACCTTTTGATGGCCCAGCGTGGTTAGAACTCATCGACACCATCAAGCCCAGACTGATTTCTTGTGTTGATTGAGATGGCTCTGGGTACTTTAGTCCTTGGAGGGCTTTGGATGTCGTGGTGGCATGGGGCTGGGCTGTAGCAATGCTCAAGAGCCACACTCATGCAGTGCTGGCCAGTGGAGTACAGGCACCTGCTGATTATGCAGGAGTCAACATAGGCCTGGCAGGGCCAACACAGGCATCATGGAAGAGGTGCTTCCTATCCCTTCACTCAATCCCTGGTCTGTATTATTCATGTTTCTTTCCATTATTGAGCATATCACAGCCTCCCATTCCCTGAAAATAGCTATATCAGAAAGGTGTTTTGTCCTGAGTGAATAACAATGTCCATATTTTGCAATTTGGCATCTAAGATTACTCATGTCTCTCCCTGAGTACTAAGCATGATTATTAACAGTGCTGCGAAACGGAAAGGTTCCAAAATTGCTCTTGTTTTTGTGGGGTACCTCAGTTTTATTCCTGGCAGGAGTTTCACCTAAGGCTTTATGCTATATAATGGCAGCAAATTGAACTGTGAATATAAAATTCTGTGTGCTAAAATGAAGATCTTGGTTTTATTGATAAGTGTGAGGTTATGTATCAGGAAAACTGGGTGCTATAAAAGGATAAATTTCTTCCTCAGCTACTTTTCAAAAAAGTACCTTGTGATTTATCAACAACTTCCAATACAGAGCAAACTTGGTGTGTCTGAAATTTTCCTTTAGGATTCCTAAGGTAAACTTCTGATTTATCTAACTGAAGTACACTAAGAGGCTTCTCAGTACTGGGACTAGCACATTTATCAAGGCAGAACCATATCATCGATCTATGCTCTATTCCAATAGTCTGTTGAAATGGAAAATTACATATGCGCTTTATTTTTTAAAGAGTGTGAGTTGATTTTTCTCTTCTCATTACAGTCTTGGTCTGTGTTCCACGTAGACTTTGAAACCAGATCATTACTGTGCACTTAAGAATATGTAACTTCCTATTACATTTGTTTGCAGGTGTATTATATCTTCAGTATGGAGATGAAACAAAGCAGTTGAGGATGCCGAATGAAATCACAAGCACAGACACAATTCGTGCCCTTTTTGTAAGTGCCTTCCCCCAGCAGCTGACAATGAAAATGCTGGAATCACCCAGTGTCGCCATTTACATCAAGGATGAGAGCAGAAACATATACTATGAATTGTGTGATGTGAGGTAAGACATGGAATTATAGCTACTGGTTTCATGGGGTTGGGGGTTTTTTTGCATTTTTTTGTTCTGTTGTGCGCTTACAGAATAGAAAGGAGTGGGGTTGATAAGTATCTGACAGAGAGTGGCCTGACACATAAAGGCATGTTCAGTGGTATCTGAATAATCCAGGAGGTCTGGTCTAAAAATGCCTTCAGCTGTAGGTGCATTGCACAAACCACTGATAAATGGCATGCCTTGTTGAAATATTTGTATAACATACAAAGGTTCACATATTTAATATGTTATTGAATTTTAACAGAGACACAATAATTTAAAATTCAGACTGCAGAATAAACATTTATAGAAAAGCTGGGATGTTTCTTTTCTGGGAGTGCAAAGCCTGATCTCCTGAGCCTGAAGTAACAGACATGAATGTCACTGATGTCCTCACAACACAGCCAAAGCTCTGTGGCACTGGTGGCCACTGCTGCAGCCCCACCACCATCCTGTTATATGTCAGGATCCAGAAACTGATGCAGTCACTTCCCTTCACTAATTCAGGGCTTGGTCAATGAATGGTTCACCTTTCACCTTTCTATCCTTTATTTTGTGGGAGTGCAGCTTCCTAATTAAACAGGTTTTTTTAACAGAAGTTCCAGGGCCTCGGGGTCCCTAGAAAGTCCCAAATCACGCGTAAATAAAGTTCTCAGGTACACTTCAGACATGTTACACTTTATAAATAAACTATGATAAAAATGGACAGAGGAGCGTAAGAAGATGAAGGGGAAAACAGAAAAGCTGTTTGCTCTCTGCTAGTCTGCCACTAATGCAGGAAAATTATGTGGTGCAAGTGAATTGTACAGTCTACTGCTGCCTTGTTTCTTCTGGAGATTCTGGATGGCTAAGGTGTTCCTCCTTATCACGCGGTAGTTAAAAGAGCAAGTTGGAGCCTTTCTAGCCCTTCCCCATCCAATTCCCCAATTCCTGTTCTTAATCTTTGAACACCACCACACTCCTTTTCCTCACCTCTGTCTTGCATTCCTCAGGCTGTCTCTCCACTGTCTTGTCATTAGCCAATCTCTTGGATTTCAGTTTCTTTTAATCTTATTTTCTTTGCAGACTGCCACACCTCTGTTTGGTCACTGTAATGCCTGTGTGAAGACCCATCTGACTTTTTTCATCAACATCTTCATCTTTCTGCACGTACCCAGGTTTCTTATACATCAAACAGTTTATTCACAAGATCAGATCAACTGATTGAATCACAATAGGGGTTACTACATTTCTGTTGCCAAGTGCATTTTTGCCAACCATCATCTAGCCCATTGGCTCCTTCTCTCTCCCTTTATCCCTCTATCTTCCCTTGAGTTTCAGACTAACAGTTTATGACTCCATCTCCTCCCTGCCCTTGAGAATGCGGTTGTTGATTATCTTAAAGCCACTCCACCTTTTTTCCCCTTGCTCCCATTGCAGGCATCACTCTGCCAGCCTCAGGCCTGGCTCAGTCACAACATCTGCTTCCTCTGTTCCTATGCCTGCATTTTACAGCATTTCTAGAGGAAATCCCACAACCCAGCTGACTTCCTCCATAACAAAATTCCCTCCTCCAGTTCTGCCACCCTTTTCACTTAGGAAACCTCAGCAGTTCCAGGTTAATGGAGTCCATAACATGTGCTACCAGCTTTGAATAATTTGACAACCATTTCTCCATTTCTGTTCTTTACTTTTCACAAGATTTTGCAAGTGTCTCCCCTCAGAGAACAGATGGAATGAAGCATCCTTTTTTTCTCCTTTGTTTGCATGTCTTCCTTCAATCCTTTCTTTCCCTTAAACACAAGAGTTTCAGTCAGTTCTTTAAGCGTTCCATCTCCCTCAGAGGCTGCTCCATGTTCTTCTGTGCCTTGCATTAGGCCATAATACTCCTTCCCCTTTTATTTCTTTTTTCTTTTATTCTCTTTTCCTTTTTCTCTTTTTTCCCTTCTTTTTTTTTTTTTTTAATTTTTTTATCACTGGGGACAAAGCCCTGCCTTTCTACTTAAGTCCAGTCTTTTTCTTGAAGTGTTCAGGACTCTGCATCTAGTTTAGACTTCAGATTTTTGCTCCAGAACATCCCTATTGTACAGCCTTTCCTTTCCCATCACACAGAGAAAAAACACTCATGTAATTCTTCAACTTTTTAATAGCAACTGCTGTAATCGTCTTTTCTTGGCAGTTGGCACAGGTAATAGGCAATCTTGCTTGCTCTTACGTATTCAAATGAATCAACAAAGATCATTCTCCTACTTTGACAAGCAGACTGTTCTGCATGCATTTATTTTTCACGTGTCCTCTGACTGTATCTTCTCCATCCCATTAAACCACTTGTCTTCATTATGAGGGCTCCTCCAAGCCCACTTTAATGCTACTTTTCATTTCTTGTTGAGTACCAAGTGCCATCTGCTTCCACTTGGTGAATAATGCCAGCTTGAATTATACATCTTTAGTTTTCAAACAAGTGCCTTCCCGCTCTCTCAGGCAGCCCTCTAAGGTGCTTGGAAGGTGTCCTCCACAGACATCTGCAAAGCCACTGCCTTGGTCTCCTTCCCACTCTCTCTGCTGCACTGCCTCCTCAGAGCATGCCCATGGCTCCAGGATTTGTTTATTGCTCCTCTGGCTGGAGAGACTATGATCTTCTGAGTTCTTTTTGTTCCCTCATCTTCCTGCACTGATCCTGTTGCCTTTTGTGACTCGTAAACACCTTGTAAGCTGGTGAGGAGTTGTCTTCCTGGGGTGTTTACACAGCACACGCAGACCAGTGAGGCCTTTGAACAAGCCAAGGGCATCTGGGAGCTACAGTAATGCAAATTATAGTCATAATAAAAGTACAGTAATACATACCTGTTATCAGTAATGTTTATCTTAGAACAGCAACATGAGGTGAAATACGTTCATATCAGAGATCAAATGCCTAGTATTTTGGTGCTTTGCCTTGCAGCAATGTTTTACTTTAAAGTGTCATGTTTCTACAAGAAATATTTATGGAAGATGCTTTTAAAAATACTCCAGTTGTTTGAGGTACCATCTCACAGCCATCAGACAGAAAAGACAGCAGATAAAATGTATTTAAATGAGTAATGTGCCATTTCTTGAACAGAAGATGAGAGATCTTGTTTTGTATAGAGAAGAGCATAGTCCCAAGTCCAAGGCAGGCAGTGGTAACTGAGACTCCCAGTGCAGGTCTCAAAGCAAAAGGGTCACATTTGCAAGATGAAAACCAGTTTATGTTACCGTAAATAATTGAAGAACTTGAACTTGCCGCAAGGTAGCTCTTTTCCTATGCAGTCTACAAGTAAACACTCATAAATACTAAACTTCTCATCAGCCCTCCAGTTCTTAAACACCAGACACTGATCTGTCTCTTAAGCTGCAGGGTTTCTTTAATAACTACTTGACATCTACAACAGCAACACAAGTTCTGACTAGCTACCCATTCAAAGCAATCACTGATTGTAATATGACATTGTAAGAAAGAATTGGACCTGCCCAACAATCCTTCCCTTAATTTTTAAATTATAATCCAAATGATTAATATCAGTTCACTAGACTTGTAGCTGCACCTGGAGGAAAGGAATTCAGTCACATGTGTAAGTAAATTCTCTAGAGATCACTACAGGCAAATGAAAGGAATCGCAGCTTTGAAAGGATGTAAGTGAGCATAGATTGCTCTTTTCTACTGATTAAATGTGAACCAGAAATCAGCAGAGCTCAGGGCAAGTGTCAAAGCCATAAAATTATTGGAAGGTAGGTCTCAAAACAAAATAGAAAACTGTCATCTCTTTCCTAAATGTAGTAGTTAAAAAATGAGCTAATCAATGAAAAAGTATAGAGTCCAAATAAAATAAAAGCATTCTTGTAGGGCTTTTCATCTAAACTATTTCTGTGTAAGCTTTCATCAAAATTTTTGCTAATTTGGTTCTCTAATACTTTTTCCCTTTAAAAACTGTCTTTATTGTAGATAAAGTTCAGAGGAAGAATTTATCTACTACTGAATTTTTAGCTTTTGTGGATTTTTTTCAGCTTTGTGAACAAGCTGATAATTAAAATTTCCTCAAGATTAATTACAAAGACTGCTTTCCTTTTGATATTCTTGCTTCTTAGAATAGCAAAAATTTATGTGGGCTGAGTGCACAATAAAACATGTAAATATTAACTAAATCCTTTTTGAGTGCTGTGTAAATGTTGAAGTTCTATTGTCTTCAAAGCATTTTCACTCTATGGCAGGATCTTGAAAGAAACTTCACACTATCTAATTTTTATGGGTGTGGAGTTCTAGTGAAAGAATGATACTTCCCATGGGAAAGATAATCAAAGTAGGCTTTAGTTTGTTTGTGTGTGTCTTAGTTATGGCATTTACGTTTTTCTTATAGATCGACTGCAGACCTACTATGTTTGTCTGTTACCTGAAACTTTCAGGCAACACAGTAAATAAAACTGCTCTCATCTGTTGTCATTGCTGATTCTTTCAATTCCAGGAATATTCAAGACCGATCTTTCCTTAAAGTTTACAACAAAGACCCTGCACATGCATTTAATCACACTTCCAGAGCTGTAAATGGAGATATAAGGGTAAGTACTATTGCTGCATTCATTCTTTTTTTTTCCTTCAGCTTTTATGCTAAATGTTTAAACTCTGAAATGTAGTATGTACACAACAATTTAGAAAATCAAGGGTATATGTACATACACAGAAAAGGGAATAAATAGTGCTTGTTGTAATGTGTTTAAACTGCTTTTCTTTTTCCAATTATTTGCCCTGGGCATTAACTGGTTTTTTTTTTTGATCTTGTTTAAATGCAATAAAACACGTGAAGCAAAACATAGCCTTTAATTATGTATTTTGTGACACAGACAGTACTCAGAGTTTTTATAGCTTCCTATTCTGTGTTTCCAAACCCTGTACAGTGAAGTTTGTTATGGTGTTAGTACACTCCAGCAAAGTTTTGGCAGGGATTGGTTTCCAGTGGCTGAGCAGATGTACCTCACTTGAAGTCTACTGAAACTCTTTGTAAAGGATAGTTTTGGATAGGAAATTCTGATGAATACCCATTGTGGTGTAAATAATTTTGTCTTTTTCTAAAACTGTCTACCTGCACTGAAAAAGGATGAGTATATCTGTATTTTCAGGTGAACATTTTATATCAGGAAACTACAGAGAATGCATTTGAAACGTTTGATTTCTCTCTCTCACTGTGTCTGTCTTTTTCTGCTCTGACACTCCCACCTTGGTGCCAAGAGGGCTGGAGGTGCAGCTGTGGGGCATCTCTTCCACTGTGTTCCCTGCAGCTGGTGTGGCAGGAGAGGGTGGTGTAGGTGAGATTACACAACCTCATCTCCTCCCCACCCATCCTGGGTCTGTCTGCAGGAAATGGTACAGCCAAATTAACTCCATGGGGCCAGAAGAGAATGCCACTACTGTCCCACGTGCTTGGTGGCTTTTGTGTGCGTTCCAAAGCTGATTCAACTGGGCAGAAAATTTCCTGTGAAGTGATTTCCTTAATTGTACATTTGCTACTTGGCTTCATTATCAATTCCGAGCATGTCTCACTGCTTTATTACTAAAATTTTGTGTAAGTACTTCTTGTGTTTCAACAGTCTAAGGCCACAATATTTTAGAAAGATTGGAGTAGAGTATTTGCAGGCTCTGTTCTCAACCACCTTCCATTTATGCGCTTCAATTATAAAATGGTCCTTTGGATAGGTCAGAAATCTAATTACTTGATTTTTCACACTGCTGCACACACAATATGAGAAAGGAAATGGATGTGCTTCAAAGGGAAGATGTGATAGTTTTTTGTGTATTCTGTAACATCCTGAAATTCTTCAGTTCTAGTTATATTCCTGTGGCAGTAACTGGATGTATCTGATACATCTCACTCATATTCAAAGGCATGACATACCGTCACTGTGCATTTTGACATGAATGCTTGTAACTGTGGCTTTATAAAGTTATGTTATACTGTTCTTGTTCCATGTGCAGTGGGTGCTGAAGGTATATACTGTGGCTTTATTTGTGTGTTCTAGGCCTGTTTTATAGTACTACTGTAGTTAACTACATACATCTGGAAGTAAAAATTACTCCTTTGGCTTTCTTCCAGGCATTTGCTGCCTAGCAGTTCTTTTGAACACAGGTGCTGTCTCTGTGCAAAAACTGCAGTTATTTGAATTGCTTACTTTAAAATCCTATGTTGTACAACAGATATGCACACTCAACATCTCCTGATTATGTCTGAGTTAGCACCTTTTGGCCATAACTAAAAAACAATGGTGACACAGTGATGACCTTTGCAGAGGTGGTGTTTTCATGGCAGAATATTGTGTTTTACTTTACAGAAATGCAAAGATGCCATTTTGAAATTCTGTGCATCCAGCAAAAGAGCTATTTTCTCATTTGGCTTTTGCTTTGCATTGGCAGATTTCTTGTCTTTCTGGTTCGAGAGGTGTAGTCAGAGCCAGGATGTTCATAGGGGCTTTGTGGAGAAACATGCAAAAGGTCTTCCCTTTGATCTATGTGAACTTTTGCACTTCAAAGTTATGAGCATGGAAACAAGTGATTTCTTGAGCTCCAGAAATACTGAAAACTGTTTTTCCAAGGATGTGTATCTCTTGGTTGGGTTCTTCCTTATGCAGCCACACTCAGATCCTAACTGAGGCTTTTCCCAAAGTAATAATGCTGTCCAGTGGTCATCCTCTGGAGTCTAAAGAGCTGGAGCCCACACTGCAACTCTTCCTCTCTTTGCCTGAAGTGCAGTAGGATCTTCCGTCAAATCTCTAATTCGGCAAAATTTCTAGGGACGTAGTAATCTTATGGTTTCTACCCATTGGTTAAATCTGGTTGACATTTGCCTGGGGATTCACAGGTTATTAGTTCAGCAGAAAAAACCACTGATAACCAGATGGATTATTTATCCCTCTTTCCTTATCAAACCAGAGTAAAGGGGGGGGGGGAATGTGAGGGTTCTGAGTGAAAAACATGTACATTTTATGTACTGTTATTGCAGAGTACCCATAAGATTGTAGAAAAAACTTTGCTTTTTATCTCTCCTTTTATGTTTGCAAATCTTTGCATTAGACAAATTGATTTTCATCGATTCCATACAATATATGAGTGCTAAATTTGCTCCAGTGGGAAGGAGGGAGTGTGTGCTTGGCATCATGTTTAACTGTTTCAAAATACAGAAAAGCAGCTGATTGTCAGACCATTGAAAAACACTATTTAGAATATCATGAATTAGTCATTGTAAGTATATTTTTCCATGGTGATACTCTGAGTGTGGTTGTATCTCCTGTCATCTGTGAGTTAAAGCTTTATTTTCTTGATGACTGGGAAAGTTTTGCCTTTACAGATTTTTCTACTGTTTGTCTTCTTGTCCCTTTGGAATGTTTATCCCTGGGTTTGATGATGTTCAGGCTTCCATTCATGTGCTTTATAATAATTTCCATGTAACTGGCCCAAAATAATCTAAAAAAGTAATGTTAGCTGCCAGCTTGAGCACCTGTTTTAACTACCAAACAGATGTGAGAACTGTATTAAGAATTGGCAGTAACTCTAGAAGTATTAAGTATTATCCATATGGACAAGAAGACTCAGAATGTGCAAGAAGAATGTGGGATCTCTAACTTTCAGATCTTCTATTGAAACATTCAGCTTTCATCTCCATTAATTCTTATTTTCCTGCTCTTCTTTGTTTCATGGTTTTTTTCTGAGTGGGTTGTGTTTGAGAAAAGGGAATTGGCTGAGGATCCAAGAAAGCTCTAAAGGAGGGTTTTTCTTGAAATTCTTCTGAATGCCTCCCTTGCTTACTGGTGTTGCATCTCAAAGAGCATGGTCTGTTTGACAGGTCTGCCATGTTGAATGTTGCTAAGCAAGAAGTAGCCACATAGTGCTGTCTCACTGAATATTTGTGCTTTACTCTTCCTTTTTCATTTTTCCTTTCCCAAAATGAGCGCTGTAAATCTGCAACAGCTGGGGTTTTTTTTAAAAAAAAGTATCATCACATTGCTGCTTTTCATTCATTTATTCCTTCACCTGAGCTTGTATCATTTATCAGCACTTTCTCACTCTCTGTGCAACAATACTTTCTTCTGACAAAATTCTGTCTTACGAACAAACGTTTAGATCGTCTATTCCCCCAGCATTGTTGTGAATTCCAGTTGTGAATTCTGTGCCCTTAGAGTTACCATTTGTGATTTGCATGGGTTGGAAGGAAAAGGGCCCAGGCTGGCACTCAGTCAGTCATGGTGTATTGGACTGAATGCCAGGACATGACAATAAAGAACTAACAGTGGGGTTTTATATGTTCCTGAGTGAACTGAGCTTCTTTGCAAGTGTCACACATCCTTCCATCCTGGGCTGTTGAGCTGCGGTGATTCCCCCACTGAATGTGCACAGCATATTTTATATCCTCATTCTCTACACCCTCCTTTTCAGGAGTGGCTAAAGGCTTAAGAAACCTGAATTATAATCTCCCCCTTCTGTTATAGAAACTAGTCAGTGTTTCTGGTGGCACAGCTGGATACTAAAAATGTTGGCTTATGCAGTGGTTTGTTTTGGGCTTCACCTACCAGCCAATTTTGAGAATTGGGAAGGAGTTTTTACTTCATAAGAAACTAGTGGCTATTTTGCTTGGCAGTCTTTTTCTTCCCATCCACCTGCCCTAAAGTCTGTGGAGTACACTTTATTTTGAAGTGTCCCAGACCTACCATGGTTTTGATTAATTCTCTGACTTGCATAAGATCTCTGCTGGGTGAGGTCAAAATATTCAAAGAATGCTTGTTGTGGCTGTTGTTGTATTGAGGTATGCTTTGAGGCGTTTTGGATTTTTTTAGAGTCTGTTTCTCCAAGAAAGAACAATTAGGGCAAGTTGAGTCAGAGCTGAGTTGGGGCAGTGCAGGGTACCTGGAAACTCCACATTTTATGGGAGTTAGAGTGGCAAAAAGATGATGATGTTCCTGACAACAATGGGAGTTTTGGCTGCCAGGGTGAGAGGAGAGGAGTTAAAATGAGTTGCATAGAAAAATGAGACATTTGGTAAGGTGGGTAAACTTGTGCTAAATAGCTTTTACTATTGAAATTGCACACCAGCAACTTTTCATTTTTCCCCTGAAAGTGACTGGTTACCAGGCTGCTAACATTTTAACTCTCTAGAGCTAGATGCAATGTGTGAACTTAAAAATACCCTACAAGTGCTAAAAACCCCCAAACAACTGCCCAAGAATTTAAAGCTTCCAAGGAGGCTGAAATTCAGTGCTGCTTTGCAGAAAAGACAGAGAAATAATAAAGGCAGAATAATTATTCTGTGTTCTTAAGGTACCTGTAAACATACATTCAGCTTCTTTTCATTGGATAGCTTATGATCTTAACAATAATAAACATAAAAGTTGCAAATCCTGCCACAGTTCTGTCTTTACATTGCATACTACAGCTAAAAAAAATAAGAGCTCTTTGCACTACATAGAGGTATTTAGAAAAAAAAGTATTTATTGGAAAATAATTCAAGCAGTAAATTGGGTGAATGCATTTCAGTGCTAGGATGCCTATAGGACAGTATTTATGTAAGTTGCCATGTGTTTACCTTACTGATCCTATTACTAAAAAACTTTGTTTCCTTTTGGGAAGAAAGAAAAAAAAAAACCAAACAAAAAGGCAATAGCCACTACCTCTGTTATCTGATAGAGACCTTCCAAATGATACAAATCTCATCTCTCCTGCTGTTTTGCTGTCTGCTTTCTCAAATGCTCTTTTTGTCATTGAGAGGTTATGACAACATAAGCCATATTGTATTTATAAACATCACGTGTTTTCCTTGATATGACTTGCGGTGTCTGCCAAACAGAACACATGGAAGAAACATTTCTCATTAGCTCAGCATTGGTTTTGGTTATGCTGATTTCCGGGACAGGAAAAATGCCTTCCTTACTCAGATTTAACTTTCATACAGTAGAAAGAAAGCCTCTGAGTGTCCATGAAATCTCTTGAGCAGAGACGCTGCAGCTCTTTTAGGCCACATACTTTGTCTGACGAAAAGAGGAAAATGGTTTATTTTAAAGAGCAGATGTAATGGCACGTATTGCTGAAACTAATTCTGAATTAAAGTACCTGCCAAAGTCATCTAGAAACAGAACTCACCAAGAGATGTAAGGTAAGTTGATGCTTATAAATAATGAAGGATATATATAATTCCTTTTTTTTTATTTTCCAAACTAAATTATATTTTCAGATTAACTGGGAAGTTAAATCAGAACAATGAAAACTGTTTCTTCTTCCTTCAGCTCTGTGAGAAAATAAATATTTAATTGCTCTACTCTTAGATTTTATGTCCGGTTTCAAACTTACATATTGACCATGAACAGTTATCTTCCAGCTGACTGTTACAAATCTTGCTGAGATCTGAACAAAATATGTAAAAGAAGTCTCTGATGTTCTGGATTTTCTTTTTACTGATATGGATTTTGCTACTTTTGCCTTGAGTGGGTTTTCAGTAGTTACCAATTATTTCTGCAACTACAGACCTGCAGATAGCGAGGAGTACCTGCAGCAAATCAGTCTGTGATGAAAGGCTGTAAATGTACCTGTTCTCTTTCATTCATGTGTCCTTTGATATACAATACCTACTGCTGTGCAAAGCCTAAATTAGTGAGAAAAAGGATAGAATTTTAAAAAAATATTATTTTTATTTTAGCTACACATAAAAAATATATATTAATATTAAATGTTTTCTAGTCCAAAACTGTTTTGTTTAAAGATACAGATCCTGTGTTACAGTTGGACAGATACTTCACTGTGGCTTTTTTAATATGATGGCTTTGTGCTTTTGGTGTATTTCATTTATTTCACAAACATTAGGAATAGTATTATATGTATGTATAGGGAATGTATGTATGCATAAGGAAAATAACCTTGTAGATCTTATTAATATACCAACATTTTAAAGGATACTTTTGGGGTTTTTTTTAATTTTCAAATAATGAGGATGGATTTTAAGTTTATCTGAAGCTGCTGTTGAAAGGGTGTCATGTTCTTGATATAAAACCGCTCAAGGAACATGAGCTTGCTGCACCCATGCAATAATCTCCCAGTTAGTCTGAGAGGAGTGTCATATGGTAGATATCACAAACCAGTTACCTGGAAACTCCCAGAGAGTGGAATTTTTAGGGGGAGGGTTCTTTTATTTCCTGCTAACAGGCCTGTATTCAAGCTGGGCTACCTTTCATGTTGAGGTTTGCTGAGAGCTTACCCTCCAGCTGATGAAGTTACTTAAAGACAATATATAATCTCTTTTGGGTGAAAGTCTTTCCAGCCCTTCATTAAAACTAGAAATCTTATCTCTCATGCATCTGAGGTTCTCAGGCAAAGATTTTGCTGCTTTCAGTGAGAGCTTGCCCTGAATAAAAACATAAGGATTGGATTTGAGTCCATTTTTTATTGTCTACTAGTTTCTGGTTTTATTCTTACTCCACCTCTTTTTACATAATGTTTCCTTGTGCCAATTCTTTAGAAGTTCTGCTCTTTGTTTTTTTTTTTTTTCTTCTGCTTTCCTTGCTTTTAGTAGAACATTTTGCACTAATTCAACTGCTTGAAATTCCTAAACAGCTGACAGAGTCAGATGTTGCTGGAGCTCCCTAAACACATTGAGAGATGATAAAAATATTCATGGCTGTGACCTCCTTTATGAGGAGGGGAGGTCCTCCTTTACCTCCTTTGTAAACCAGGTAGCTTATCTGAATTGCAGGAGTCACACAAGTCAAAGTCCAGTCAAGTTTTATGACTTCCAGGTAGCTTTCCAAATGAGCTGTTACTCAAACAAGGGTTAAAATTCCCTTTTTGAAGGTCAGAATTTTGCTGCCAGAGTTCTCAGAACCAGGTGGAGTTAGCAACAATGTTAATTCTTCAAACTAGCCATTCTTCTTGTCATGCAGGACTTTAGCTTTTCCAGTAAGTTCTTCACAAATCCAAAATGTATTAGTTCATGATTGTGTCCCAGATTCTCTGCTTTCCACTGAGTCTTCACTTCAGTATATTATTAGTCATTACCCTTATGAATACTAAAGAGAATTAATTCTGTCCCTATCTTCCTTTTAACAAAGAGGAATAAACCATTACCTGGTGTTTAAGAGAACACAGTTATACATCTGAGGATCTTGATTCTTCTCCATGTTGGACTGTACTTTTTCTAATAAGGGCTCTGGAAAACTAATCAGTCTTCTGAAAATATGAGCAGTAAAAATATCTTTCCTTGGATACAGGTTTAAGATCTGGGGTTAAAAAAAGCCTCAGCTGGCAAAAGCAAGACAGTTGCAAATATCAGCATGCAATAGGACTCCATGAGAAATGATGTGATGCTGAAATTATTTTTTGTCTGAATATATGCCTTTCTTACATCATTGCAAATTTGAACTCCATGTGACTAAGTGAAAAGACTGGACGGGTGTGTTGGGTAAAGGGCTAGTCCCTGTATCACTTAATATTTACTATAGATAGCTTGACCTTTGGGTAAACTAGATTGTTTACTTCAGACATGCTGACCAATTTGTATGTTTATGGGACAGAAGGAAGTAAAAGGAAAAGAAGATGTAGGATTCAAATGGTGTAGGGAGAAGTTTGTTATCTAACACAACTTGTAATTGATGCACTGATAGCACTTCTGTCATTTCAAGAGACTTACAACTGCAAATGCTGTTTGACCTTATAGATATGAGCTGTGGTGTGGCTTGGACACTTGCATGGCAAAATCCAATTGAATGTAAGATTTTTCATGACCATTTCTCCTGCCAATAGTGCTGACTCCAAAACTCAGCACAGCAACTTATTTCTTCTGACTTTCTACGTCCTTATATTGGAAGAAACAGGTGTAAACATGCTGCTTATGTCTTTTGACTATCAGCTATGTTTTATAATACTTTTATATTATTTACATTCTAACCCATTTTATATATCTGTAATAGGAATTGTATTTTTGACTCAGTTGTTTGGTAATGTAAGATGAGACCAAGGGTTGTGCTTTCTTTATGTTCATTTAACTCTATCAGCTTGTCTGGTTTTATTTGTCTTCAGTGCCATGAGAAGAGATACAAATATGGAACAAAAATAAGAGCTGTTACTACAGGGAGTCAGAAAGCCATGCATTTATTTTGATTTATGAGTGCAGTTACTAAAAGTATTTTTCTTTTAAATAGCAGAAATCTGATATACAGCATATTTAAACCAAATAAAAATGCTGATCTGTACCAGAACTGTACATCTTTAGAACTATTCCTTTTTTGGGAAAAAAAGAGATGACCCCATCGGTTCTGTGGTGCCCTGAGGAAATGCTGAAATTGAGATTGGTCTGAAGGGTTTGGCTCCCTGCATTCATGGTGGTTGTCTATGTTATGTACATGGTGTCCTTCATCTCTTCAAAGAGAATGGGGAAGGGGGAGGAAATGCTTTCTGCATTTTCATGAATTACACTACTCTGTTCTCAGAAAATTCTACCATAAAAAGCATCAGTGGAAAATCAAAAGAAAGGAACAGTTGGTTTGAAAGCAAAGGCAACAATTGGTTTGAATGCAGCACTAGTTATGAGGGTTGTCATGATGTTAACTTTAGAAAAATAGATCAGTAACAGCTTTCATATATTCAATCCAAACAATCTGAATAGCTTATGGGATGGGTGGGCCATGCTATACTGATGAGATAAATGTGGATATTGGCAAACCAATGATGTAATTATGTAAATCCAACCTTTTTAGGATTGAAATGTGTTATGTTTTAGTGTGTTTATATTTTTGTCATTTGTGATAACACCCTGAAAAATCTTGGCTGAAATGCCAAGAGGTTTCTTAGTGCACTCACTATTCTGTCTGTGTAGTACACAAAGGAGGTATAGGAAAATAAAGCATGAGAAATTTATTAACTTCTCTCTGCTTAATTGGGTAATCTAAACATTTTTTTTAACTCTCACATTTCATTTGTTCATAGGAAATTAAATACATAAATAGGCAGAAATGAGTGCCTGTTAACTGATCTGGGGGTTTGTCTTGCCAATAAGGAGTAAAGCAATGCAGACTGGTAGCAGGGAGATAGCTCAAATGATGAAATGCTGCTGGGGAAATAAACTTCCACACAGAGGCACTGTGATTTCAGACAGGCCAGTGCAAAATGTGCTGCATCTCATCCATCTTTTTGCTCACTTTGCCTAGAGCCTAAAGCGTGGCTAGACTGGAAGCTCTCATGGGATGGCTCTGGGTCAGGCTCCAAGTGGCCTTATGCTCCCTTCCCTTCCAAGCAGAGTTCAGCCAGTGTGTTGTCAAGGTTGTCTCAGTGACAGCTAATCTGTGACAGCAGGTTCAGTACAGGTACAGCCAGGCTAGTCCAAATACAGAGCCCATTCCTCGAGCTGTATTTAAGATGAGGCATGTTGTAAGCTCACCATTTTATGGGAAGTGATACTGCTTCCTCCTGTTTCTTTGTTTGCTTCTTGTTTTACACCTGAAAAAAAGGGGACCTCAGTTTAACAATGGGAAGGGCCATTGAGCATCATGATGGCCAAAGAGCTCTTGATGTGCATGTGTTCTTTCACAAACTCCTATTTACTATTCTTCACACTGTCTCATTCCGTTTTTGTTTTGTCTTTTTTCCTTTCTTCTGTAGTTCTGCTCTAAGAATTCCCTATTACCTTTCCACATAATACTTCTTTACCTCCTGTCTCTCTTCCCAGTTTCAGGAAATCACAGAGTCATTTAGGTTTGAAAAGATCTTTAAGGTCATCAGTCCAAATCATGAGTTAAGTATTAGTTAAATATCTGCAACATATGGATTGCTTTTTTTATTAATATTTCTGCATTACCTAAGAACCAAGAATGAAAAATTTCGTGCCACAAACTCAGTTCTCTGCATTTAAAAAGTTAGAAAGTTTAGGCATAAATAAGTGTGCTAATGGTAAGACAGAGGAAGACGAAAATGAATGTGCTTCCATATTGCTCTGTTGAGCTTCAGGAGAGAGATGCTTAATTCTTAGTTCAATAAAACAGGAACCACTGGTCAAGTTGGATTCTCCAAGGTAGGTCAGAGCAGCATCCATTGCATGGACCAGCAAGCAGCAGATGGAATGAAGTTGTTATTGTCCTTTGTAGTTGTAGGATCTCAGCTTTCTTATAAATAAAGGGGAAGAAAAGGAAAAAAGTAGGATGAGAAACAGAGCAGAAAGTGAGCTAAATGAAAAGACATATGGGCAGGCTCACTATAAAGAATTAAAAAAAAAAATCTAATCCTTATAAGATCAGTGTAGAAATTGCCGCCCACTGCAGTCAGTGGTGAGAGGTTGGGAATGCAAAAGGGCAGCTTGTCCCACCCAGCTCTAGGGGAATGAGCTGACCCTGGAGGATGTCTGGCTGACTTTCTTTTAATGAAACATTAGGTGAGACAAATCCTCAATCTAGAGCAATTAATATTGCTTCTTGACTTTCTGAGAGGTGCTTAATGCATATATGTCTGCAATGCATGCTGTGATACTTTCCTATAGCTAGGAAAATGTCCTTGCTTAAATCAGTACAGAAACAAGGGGGAAGCATGAGGTTTGAATTACAGGGTAGAGAGACAGACTGCAGACCTGACGTAATAGTTCAGTTTTGCAGAACCTTCTTCATGCAACTCCAGTGAGAGTTGGCTATATTTGCTCTAGTAAACTTAAAAAAACATTTGAGAGGCTTATAGAGTTTCCATCAGAGGACTTCCCACTTTTACTTTGCCTTTAACTTTTTTAATCCCTAAAAATCCAAAAGTTCAGATTATACGGATCTGCCATCACCAAAGGATAGGCCAAAAATTTACTGCTTGTATGCAAAACATATATGGATGTGTGTATATGTAATGTTAATATACAGGTTACAAGACAATACCATTCTCTTGGGAGCTCATCTGTGGCCTGGTTCAAAGGCTTTGTGCACAGGTTGTTCCACACTGCAAGCTTCAGCAGTTCTAGAGCTGCTTTGCCAGCAGTGAAGCTGTAGATGCCTGTCCCCTTTATAGTGGTGCCTTCTAGCCAGTAGTGATGTGCTCTGTGGTGTGAGAGGGCTTTTTGTTTGTTTGTTTGCATTTATGTTGTAAGAACTAGGGAGTTTGGAATAAGTATAAGAGAATTTTATGGTACTTGTGTTTACCCCAAAGCATATCTGTTTCACTGCATGCCTTTGGAATCAGTAAACAGAGGGAATACAAACAATATGCATGTTTAGGAGAAGATAGTGTGGTCTGCACCTAATCTCAAACCCAGTATGTATTAGGCAGCCAGAACTGTTCTGTTCCCTCCCTGTTTGTTTAGCTTGGCCCTCAAATTCAAAGAGCTTCTGTAGGATTTCAGTCTTCAAGGAAACACCACACACATATCCTTGTAGGTATAAACATGGGCAGTGGGCTGGAGAGCTGATGTGAAAAAGCCAAGGCCAATTTGAAAGAGTTTTTCAGGGTCATGGAGAGCAGAGTGGACTGCAGAGTGGCAGCAGCACAGCCTGGGTGGATGCCAGGTGTGTCACCTGGGTGGCTTTGTGAAGGACAGAAACTTGGGGGCTGTGTTCTGCTCCCTCGTTTTTGCCATGGGGAAGCAACTGAGACTGAGATCAGGATGAGGTAAGGACATTTTTTCTTCTCTGCTGAGTGTTTGGAGGCAAAGATAAGGGTGGATCACTCTCCTTACATAGAGGAAATTGACCTTGTCATGATGCCACCCTAAGTGGAGAGAAGAAAGGTGCTGATGGCAGTTCCCCAGCTGCCTTCATGAGTCTTGTATATCAGAGCCAGCAGAGTTAGGAGCTCCTGCAGACAACTCCACAGATTGGTCTTTGTCATCTCAAACTGTTGGTTTCTTGTATCAAAATTAGAAGCTGGGTGGGCAGTAGGGCTGTGAGGTGGCAGGAGACCTTCCTTGGCAGAAAAAACCCCAAATCTCAAAACCCAAATACACACCCAAAATCCTAACACCAAACGCCCCAACACAGGTGAAAATGTGCTTCTCTGTAATTCAGCTCTAAAAGCTGTCATCAGCAAGCTGTCTTTCCATTTGGATTCTGCTGGACTGAACTAATTTGTTGAATTTAGGCAAAATCCCATTGACTCTATCACAAGCTTTGTTCTGGAGTGCTGAGAACAAAATCAAGTCCTGAGTTAGTGACCAGCAATCACTGTAAGTGCTTCCCTGTTTTCTGTCAAGGAAATAGTTGTTTACAGCACTATGAGGCATTAACTACTTAATTATTTCCATCCATGAAAGTATTAAAGAAATAGGAAGCAAAAGAGCTGTTATCAGGAGCAGAAATAACTTTGATCAGCAGTCAAGCAATAAGTTATGTCTATGCCAGATGTGTATACCCCACAGTAGACTTCAAAATATTCTCTGGCTTTATAATCGTGTGTTCTACTGATGTTTAGTCTCTAACGTTTTTTCTGGTTCAAAATGAGGGAAACAAAGCAGAAAATAAATTGATGTGATGAGCAAATTGATGGGAAGGTCCTTCAGACCAACATTGTTAATGATGTAGAAGAAAGAAGGGTGACTGGCATTACAGGTCTGTGGTAACTTGAGCCTATCATTATTACAGACATTAGCATTGGTTTTAAAGTCCTAAATTAACCTAAACCTCCAAGCTTGGTCTCAGTGAAGCATTGGGTGTTGTGCCTCTTAGGGGCATGCCCTTGGTTTACACAGGGGCTTGAACTGAAAAGGAGTTCTTGTTCTGTACAATACTTTATAAACAAATATATGGCAAGTAATTGTACATGGTATAATACATGGCAAGCTAGATAATGCCTGAGGGCTCTGATAAAGTAATTGAAATGGAAAGTGATGTTTGAATTGTTTGCATGCATTGTTAGAAGCTACAAATTAAACTACAGCCTTGGTAATGATATAATTGTGCAATATTTATGACGTTGTGCCTGATATATTCTAAAATTAAAAGCAGATTAATTCATCTAATGAAAAGCTTTTTATATGCATCAGACATACATGAAGACTCTTGCATATCATGTCATGTGTATGGAGAACTAGTTATATCCCAGTCTGGTGTTCTGGGAAATACTTTGTCATGCTAGAGTCCAATTACTGAAAATGTGCAGCCTACCAGATTGCAATTCATTGCAGGAGAAGTTAGCAAAATACAGTAATCTCTTTTATCCTGCATGTTAGCATAATAATGTTATTTCTCACTTCAGGTTTGTTAACCTGTAAGGAAGAACACAGATAGAAGAATATTCTCTGCAGCTGCTGCAAAGCACATGTGGCAATAAAGTGTTCTAGGATAATTTGCTTGTATTTTTTACTCTTGATGTTTCTGATCTTTCTGTGTCTGGTTGGTCCGCCAACCTAAGCAGCTTTTTAACTAGGTCAAGTATATACATCCATTCATTACAAGGGGATGCTTGACTGGTTAGTTAAACCTGCCAAATATAAACCAGATGCTTGAATGGTAAATACTGCTTTACCCCTACACTGCAAGAAACAAGCCTTGACTGACTAGATTTGAAATAAAAACAAGTAGGTTTAACATTGTTTCTGTGCCATAATAATACTTTATTATAGTGCTAGTGCAAATATTTAATAAAAATAATATTTTAAAATATTCTGCGGGGAAACTGAAAAGTAAGCATTTAAAACAAAATAATTTTTTATACATTTCTGAAAAAACTGTTTGTGTTACACTGCATATAAATTTTGTAAAATTCTAGTCAAGATTGATAATGGCATACAAATTCACAGCATACATTACAAATCAGAATTCACAGCAGCTGTTTAGAAAGCTGGAATATTTCTCTGATGCTGGGCTGGGGGTAGTAAAGCGTGGAACACCTGCTATTTTAGTTTTGGCTACCAGATCTGCTCTGATCTTTCTCCTGTTACTTAAATGCTTAGTGTCAAATTGCAGAAATGAATGACGCCTCCATCACAAGTGGCTGATACTGAGAGCAATACTGTGAAACAGAAATGCTACTCCTGTAAGGTCCCATTAGAACTAATTCTGTACAGCAATATTAGCTCATGATCATATGCTTGAATTGTACTTTTATTCCTTTGACTGCCATTCATGATGATATAGGCAATTTTTTTACTTGCACAAAAGCAAAATCAGACAAAAATCCAAACCAAGGGCAAAAGACCCAACCCCCCAAAGCAGAAGATAACTGCAGGACTGGGAAGGGTTTCTGTCACGAGATTTTCCCGTATGATGTTTAAATGCCATCTCTTTTAGGCTGTAAATGCTGTCTTTTCAAGGAGACAATTTCCATATTCTATGGTCTTTTCATGTGAGGGGATAGAAGGGAGGGAAGCATCCTTTCTGTTCTAATTTTTGACAATGTATTTACCGTCTCTATTGTTTCCTCTTAAAAAAACTCAAAAAACCTAAACAAACCCAACAACCAATCATAATGGCTCATGTGGTGTGCTGCAAGAGGTAACAATGGGATTGATTTATGGGGACCCCGACGTTCGGGTTAACCAAGTGCCTCAGGTTAATGAGTAGACAGCTCCTCCATGGGAGGAGCTTGTGCTTCCTTCTGTAATGGCACTACCAATCTGAGGAGGTGAAAAGCTTCTAAGGTTTATAACTGCTGAATTTTTTTTTCTAGAATTTTCTCTACTGGGTTTGCTAAATAGTTGGAAGTCTTCACCTGTTGGGGAATGAATATGTATAGGTCTCATTGTGTCGCCTTTGAAATGCACTGTGTTAGTGAAACAGAGGTTACTCACTATTTTATTTATGGCTTTCCCCTTTGTGAGTCTCTTTTGTGGTTCACTCCATAATGTTAGCCTCTTTCTGCGCGTCTTATAGGCACACATTAAAAAATGATTGAGCGATTGAATCACATAGTGTTGCACAGTTTGTGACTGGGTGACATGCCAAGGAGGTTATTTAGTGACTAATTTCGAAGGGGAGGAGAAATCGCAGGCTTGTCATGTGGAAAAGTACTTCAGTCTATTGAAACAGCATTACTTAGATGACCGGATAAAGCAAGATGGCCTGTTGTGAGCAGAGGGAACAAGGAACATTTTTCCTGTTTCAAAACCTTTTTGCAGAAGACATGGATATACAAAACACTATACCACCGACCAAGGATTGAGATTCAAGACTGAAAACAAAAAGTGCTTTATTAGAAGAAGTGGAACCAAATGTTCATCTCACTGCTGTGGCCATTCAAGTGATTTCCTTTAGAAACAGTAAGTGACTTCAATTATTTCAGAGCAAAGATCTTATCAAAGATTGTTTTATCGGTACATAGGCAACAATGTCGTGTAAGAGTGTAGTATGAGTGCTAGTGTTTTAAATTGTGAAAACAAATACTCAGGATAGCATTAGGGTAGCTGAAGAAATTATGCCCAAAAGAGCGGACTGTGTAGTATTTGGTCTGAAAACTCTCCTCTCTGTTTGTTAGCATGATCCATCTTCAGCATGCACATTGACTTACAGGCAAGGTGAAACAAACAAACATTATTTTTGATATTACCATTACATTTGTTTTGTGGTTAGCTTAGAATGTTATGGATCTGTTTTACATTCAGGAAAAAAGTGAACTAGGTATTCTTTGTTTTCCCCAGGGGAGCTTTAGGATATGGTATGAATTAAGCCTATATGTAAGTCAGGGATATAAAAGGACATACTGAGACATGTAAAATACCTTGAGGTAAAACATTTGGATCACTGTAGGGACTGGATTCATACACAAGTGTGCATTAAAGATATATGTATAAAGTAGGGGACAATAATGTTAAGAATGTCTTTGATGCTCTATGGCATGACAAGGGAAATGATGCTATCTGAGCTTCAAGTCAATGTATTGGTAACCACAATATGGTCTCCTAGAAATTCTGCTTTTGAGGATCAAATAGTGCTTTGCCATAACCTCCGTGCACACCCGCACAACTGGGAGAAAGATATGGGTACTGGATGTCACAGTGGTACTGAGTAGTATGGTGACAACACCTGACTATGGTTCACTCAGGATGCCTACTTTCCGGAGAGTCATGCTTATGTCCTCTAAATTCCATCTTCTAAGACAGTGAGCATCACCTTCTGATTCTCCTATTTTGTTCATGTCAACTTCTAGCAGCTGAGCCTGGCCAAAATAAAAAGTAATCTATGAACGTAGAAACTGGAGGGCTGGCTGATTTCACCATCACTAACCATCACAGGCTCATCCTAAGAAACATCTTATATTGACTGATTATGTTGTTGTTCAGCAGGGGAAAGGAAAAACCATAGAATTAAGAGCATAAATGGAAGAAGAAAAACCCAGTGATTCTCTTGACATATCCACCATATATGTAATCAGTCCCTAGAAAGAGAAAGCTTCTCTTTCATAGATGTTCTGAGTTTTTATCTCAATTCTCCTTTCACCATAATATATGTCTACCTGGGCATATACCAAAACTATATAAAAGGACCTAAAGAACTGAAACCTAGGAGCATGCTAATAATGGGAAGTTAATTGTAAGTGTTGAGATTTCTTAGGGAGCTCTGCAACTCCTTTTCAGGAAAATTATGCAGTAAAAAATAATGGAAATATGTGAAACATGTTACGAACAGCTAGCTGGGTCTTAGACTTCCCCATTCATTGGAAGTTTGAACATTTGAAATCAGTTTTGTTTTACCAGCATGTGGTTCCCATAATGAAAAACAATTGTGAACCCTGGCAGCTCCTAGAACCTTGTACTGTGGGGCCAGATTCAACAGAGGCCAGGTTCCAACTTAGGCAAGGTCAGTGGTTTCATGGTCTGAAATATTTTTTTTTGGGCATCAGAGGGCCCATTCTTAGCCAAAATTGCCAAGTAAACTTCTAGTCTGGAAGCATTGCCAAGGAGTGATAGCCACTGAAACCCCAGCATGTCTCACTACTTGGTAACCCCAAACTACCAAGCACCTGCCCTGCTGAAGAGACCATGGAAGAATTGGAGTCCCTACCCCAGATCAGACTTTGACCAAGTTGACCCAGGTCTGTGAATCTGGGAAGCCTAAGGTCTAGAGCACTCCAGGGATGTCTGGTAAGAAATAACATCACTGGTGACTGAAATCTGCTGGGTGGTTTTTATCCAACTTCCATCTTTACTGATGTTTTTATGAAATGTTTCAGTTCTCTTGGATTAGAGTTGTCTGCTGAAAGCCCATGTCATTGAAAAGTTTCTGACCAGAAACAGCTAAAAGTTATGCTAATGTTTTTGAAGTTTTCAAATATGGCATTGGGCAGCTGGAGGAACTCACAACTGCAACCAGTATGATTTTTTTTTTTTCTGTAATGACCCAATAGAATGGGGAAATTTATAGGAACTAGAAGGCATTTTATGAGAAAGGAAGAACAGACAAGTGTGACAACCTCTCAGTGATGTCTTGATTTGGCTTCAGACAGATAGTTTTGGTACAGATACTTAAAATTCTCATTTAATTGTTTACCAATTCTGCAGTTTTCAAGTGCACTTTTTCTTATTGTCAATTGTCTTATTTTTGAACTATTAAAACTGTATAAAAGTGTTTGGGTTTTTTTCAAAAGTGGATTTGTGCTTTTCATTCAACTGGAATGAAAGATCAATCATGACAGAAGTGTTATCATGTAGTGCAACTAATGGTGAAGCTGAGGTGTTTGGACAACTAGTACAGTAAAGATGTCAATTTATTTTTATGAAGAGAAAACAAACTAATGGATTCTATTGTTGTTGGATTGAGGGTTCTTTAATTATGTCTTTCCTCAGTAGGAAAATGAAGGATTGCCTTACTTTTTTGAGGATTTTTTTCTGTTGAGCAATTTTCATAAAAGAGCTCTTTACAAACAGTTTAAGTTATCAGTATTGTATCAGTACTTAGTGTTTCTGTAGCTTTTTCATCATAGACTCCAAGGTCTCAGTAACATTCTCTGCAGATGTCCTGTGTTGGGTGAGCCAGCTTGCAGAGCATAGGTGCACTTTCCTCAGGGAAATGAAGGGCATCAAAGGGAGAGCAAGAAAACCAACAGCTTCACATGGCTGAGAGGTGACTAATGGAGTCTGTTGGGAGCTCCCAGTGTCTCCAAGAGGGTGTATGGATAACCTCTGTCTTGGGAACATGCTCTGTGTAGTTATTTTGGCAGTCTGAAAAACCTGGGGCAAAGCCAGTTGCTGTGTTCTCTGGTGATGTAGAGGAGGCCTTGGAGAGCAGTGGGAAGGGCTGCCAGGTCAGAAACCCTGGCCTACTTTTCCCTTTGCCCGAGTTTCACGTTGAGATCTCAGCAGATAATGGCTTGAGTCAGGCTGTACCGAGGCTGGTGTGCAGCTGCAGGGTCGGTGTGGTGCTGTGAGTCACGGCAGCCCCGGTGCCGGTGCTGGCTGGCACTGCGCCGCTCGGTGTGCAGGCACAGCTCAGCCTGCCCTGGCTGCTGCCAGGCTCTGCTTGTCCCCAATGGGAGCCACCAGCAGCAAGGCTCCTTCTATCCACTTGACTGGATGGATATAGCAAGTTATTTGGTATGCCAACAACCAAATAATTATTTTTTGAAATAAAGAACATAACTGGTTTTATATAACGTTGACTCTTTAGTATATAGAGACTCTGTTTAAAAAAATTAGCAATATCTGTATCTTATAGACTTAAGTCTTGTTAGACTGACTAAAAACCTCCACAGGAGGTGTTTAAACATGGTGTAATCTTCTTTACTACAGAAAGATTCTCAGTGATGTGATTTTCCCTCAAAGGTTTTATACAGAAATGGTTGCTAGCTGTTTGCCATATTTGAACCTAAGGACTGATAAGAAAAGTTTCAATTTAAAGGAGGTCAGGTCTATAGGCAGTAAGAACAAGGAAGAGCTATGTGCTAAAGAAAACCACACCCTCAAGCAAATGTATTACATGGCTGCAGTCGAAAAGCATATGATCCTGTGCTTGCACTAAAAAATCTTCCTTTTGCCCTCAAAGCAATTGTGTGTCACAGCACTCGGTATTTAGAGGCTTGGATAAACCCAATATCCTCTTTCTCTGTCCCTGAGTAATGTGAGGTCCAGGAACATGTGTCACAAGGCAGCCTATGTAGAAGAGTGTGGGGTTTTATTGAGCAACATCAGGGTTTTGTGGTGGTGGACAGAAGATGAAAAACAGCACAGAAAGTGGGGAATATATGAGAGAGTAGTGTGCCTAGACTATCACACCAAAGAGGTACAGATGACAAGCAAGAAAACACCATGCTTCACATTTTTAAACATACCATTAGCAATGAATCTGGAGAGTCTGGGGAAGAGAGAAGAGTGGAAAGACAAGAAATACCAACCATGTGACAGAAGACACTGTAATCCACCAGGTAAAGCTGCCTGGCTCCTGGGGACCAGCTCAGGTCCCTGCCCAGCCCACATGCCATGGTGAATCTTTCCTGGGCATCCTGGATTCTGTGGCTTCAACAGTCTCCCCTTTGGTACACTCCACCCAGGGCCTGAGTCCTGGCTTAAAGTAGCAGGTGAACTTTTCAGAAAGGGGTTGGGTGCCCAGGTGTTTGTGCCCTGCCCAGCCCAAGGGAGCCTTGATTGAGGCTGTGTATTCCAAGTGCTATTTTAAAGTAAAAATAAATGTTATATACATCATACTCAGACACAAGATTTTGAGCAAAAGCTCAGCTCCAAATTCTTTTCCATCTTAAAGTATTCCATCTAAATGATGTTAAGGGGGAAAATAGGAATTTTTCTTTGACAGATTGCTTTGACTTATGAGAAATGAATGAGCACATACAGGAAAATGAAGTCCAGAAGTTAGGGGAAATTAAACCTGTTGCTTTCAAATCTTCCCATGGAAATTTTGTCCTCTCTGCAACGTAACATTGGAATTTTCCTCTCACTGCAATCCAGCATATCCTACTGGCTATGGTTTCTTTGACAGATAGTATTCCATCTGTTGTAGCTTTATCTGAAGCAACTAAACAGGGCATTGTGTAGCTTGTACAGTAGAAATCTAGGAGGATTTTCTTTCTCTGGATTCTTCTCTTGGGATAAAAGATCTGCATCTGCCTGTCCCTGAAGACATGATCCCAAAGCTACTCAAGTCAGTAGGAGCTGTTTTGTTCTGCTGGCCCAGGGCCAGAGTCAGTACATACAATATAGTTTAGTATGTTGCAGTGTTTCTTCAAGCCAATATAAAACTATGTTGAAGTCCCTCTTATAACATGATTAATACTGTTTATATTTTAATTATATCTTATTTTATACTCCACACTAGACTAATTCTCTGTTCAAATAAAAAAAATCATGCCATGTTCCTGTTTGACTTCATCATTTTTGTCTGGCTCATTTATGACCCATCCCAGTGCACACCTTTGTTCTGTTACACTTATTTATTATTGCTGCAGCCAAAATCAGGTTATCTCCTTTCTTCTTTCTAATACCTGATACTGCAGACTGTTGATCTCTGGCCCTGAGGAACGTCATTTCTAATTCCTGAGTGCAGAACCTGCTGTGATAAGAACAGCTATTTTTTATATACTGACACTGCAATTCCCTTACCAGTGGAAAAAGCTGTGGTGGGGCGGGAATAATCTCTTGCCTCATCTGCCATGGATCACTGTAACTACAATGAATCCAGTCACATTATCAAAGCAAGGAGTGTGAGGGGAGAAAAATTGTGTAGATTTCAGATCAGCAACAGCCACTGTACATTATTTTGTGCTCTGTAACTTTAGGAATGTGGAGTCAGGCTTGGTGATACACAATTTTCTACAATCCCTTGGAGGTGGTGGAGAGGGAAACTGAAGTTGTCAACATGGATTTTAGAAACTATAATTTTTTTTCTTATGTAGTAGGTCCTTAGCTGACTTTTTCATCTCCCTGTTCATCCACCCAAGGGCACCAGAGCAGGCACATGATGCTTTCTACGGGGAGGATTTCTCCTGTCTGTCATTGACAGTGTTCAGCCATCTAAAGAGGTCATGGCTGACATGTGAGATTCTACACTCTCAAAAGCACACGTATCCATTGCAGATTTTTGCCAAAGCCTCTCTTAACAAAGCACTAATACATTTGGTATGGAAGTTTCTCCTTTCTTTTCCTTGCTTGCTCCTTCCCTACTGCTGCTGCTTACAAAATCATGATAAAATGCTTGATGACTTTCTGAGCGTGTGCTCCACAAACCCTCTGAATCACTCTTACCTTTGCAATGGCACGTTATATAGGGTCAAACTCTTTTCATATAATTTGACTATTTTATAGTTAATAAATGTGTGTTTTTCTTCTATGTTTTGTGTATCCTTTCTGTAATAAAGACCACATCAAGTCATTAGCAAAAGTTTAAATCCTGCACTGAAGAAAATGGCAAATTAGTTGTAATATTTATTTTTCTTGTCTAGGGACTTCAGGTATGTTTGTGATGCCTGAGCATCAGCATTTTTATCCTGCTTTGGAATCAGTGAACTCTAGCCTTTTTGTCTGATCAATAAACTGTTTAAGTCTGTCACTGGCTACATGTGCTTGAAACACCTGGCACTGCAACCCCTGATTTCAGCTTCAGTATCTGTGAATATCTGATTAGGGTGAGCTGGTATTTGCATAAATAAAAGTATTTTTAAACCTCTCATATTCCTTTAACATACAACCCATTTTATTGCTGTTTATAGCTGTTATTTTTGTTAGGCACTGAGGTCCCAAAGTGTTTTATTTACGCAGACATAAAATTATTTTGTCTTGAGGGTTTGTTTTTATTTCCTAATTTTCTGTAGACAACCCACATCATGTTTTGCTCATTCAGTAATTTTACATCTCATGTGCTTTTCCTTTTTTTTTCAGATGCAGAGGGAAATTGCTTATACAGGACGAGATGGCCCAAGCGGTTCCCGCCCTGGATCTGCCACACACCCTTTGCACGCGATGCCCAGCTCTCCACCCTCCACGCCGGTGCCCCACTCCATGCCTCCCTCTCCGTCCAGGATTCCCTATGGTGGGGGCCGGCCCATGGGCGTGCCAGGCAATGCCACCATCCCCAGGGACCGGCTGTCCAGCGTGCCAGCCTCCCGCTCCATCTCGCCCAGCCCCAGCGCCATCCTGGAGAGACGGGACGTGAAGCCGGACGAGGACATGAGTAACAAAAACCTTACCCTGGTCCGGAACGAAAGTCTGTACGGTGACCCCTACTTGTTTCACGAGGGGAGGATGAGCGTGGCCGCAGCACACTCCGGACACCCCCTCGATGTCCCCGATCACATTGTAGCCTACCATCGCAGTGCAATGAGGTCATCAAGCACTTACTGCAACCCCTCGATGCAGCCTGAAATGCTGGAGCAGTCCTTGTACAGACAAAAGTCACGGAAGTACCCGGAGAGCCATTTGCCCACTCTTGGCTCTAAAACACCTCCAGCCTCCCCCCACAGGGTGGCCGACATGAGAATGATCGATATTCATCCTCACCATGGCCCTCACATTCCCGCCCACACCATCCAGCCTGACAGGTCTTCCCCCAGCCGCCAGTCCTTCAAAAAGGAGCCGGGAGCACCTGTGTTTGTGGATGCGAAAGCACGGAGTGCTGTCGGCCTCCCGGGCATGGCCGAGGCAATGCCCTCTCCTGTGGACAAGCAGGCTTTTGGCTATGGGTCACCCCCAATGCCCAAGGACAAGGAGACAAGGTAAGGCAGAGCTGGGGCTTGATTTATGCAAAGGAGAAACGTTCCTAATCTGCACATCCTTTGTCGTTTAAGACTCGGGGGACAATGTAATGTGTAGGAGGCTGCTTCACCCGACTGCAGTGTTTATTAGCTGTCTGTCAAGGTAGTTAGTAATTTAGAGGAGATGTGACAACATCCATTATTAATTTGAAAGTATTGTCAACCCATGATGAATCCCCAGTTATTTTCATTTGTGTAAATTTCAGTCATTGGAAAAAATATAATAAAATAAAATGATTAACTGGGATTTTTCTTTGCAGACAGCCAGATCATGTTCCGAGAACAGATGATGTTCTATTCCTGCTAATAAGGGAATATATTTCACCCCCGTTAAGAATGACACTCTGATATTACAATTTTGGTTCTTTATGGAGTGAAGTTTTTCTCATCTAGTGTTAGGAAATGGGAAGAATTTATCATTACTGTCTTATCTCCTGTAAAACATGAATTTGCATAAAAATAGGACAGTTGTTTACAATAATGTTCCTTGAGGGGAAATTGCTGAGAAAAGCAAGTCTGTCCCAGGGAAGAAACTGAAACAGGAGTGCTGTTCACAGTGATTTTTTGAGCATCACAAGTAGTTGGTGACCTGACTGTTGTTAACTTCTGTGCGATGGCAATGATGACAGTGATCTCTCCTGTCTTTTTAAGGACCAGATATTTACACAATGGTCTATGAAGGCTTCTCCTGCCTTAGACCCTGCCCTGGGAGATAAAAATCATTACAGTGCCAGGCGGTTGCTGTGTATTTATATGAGCTGTGTTAATCTCTGGCGTATTGTTTGTGCTGTTAACTTTTATAGAGCTCTTTAGGGAAGTGAAGATGAATAGCTGGAAAATGGTGAGCTCACAGAGGCCAAAGGTAACTGCTGACTGCCTTAACCACTGGGATGATATGGAACTTCATACAGACCCTAGACTTCCCCTCTATCTGAGCAACTTGCAAGTTGCCTCGTACCATGCTTGGCCAGAAAACAAAAAAGTGGGTCATGAGGTCAGTTGGTGGGGGAAAAAATGGAAGAAAATAAGGAAAATCAGCCACCCACAAAAATTACAGGGTTACAGCTTGGTAGTTATAAGAGTAAGAGTTAGGACATATTACAATTTAAGGTCTATGAAATCTGACTTTTATGTATCTGTTTCCAAGGAACAGTTGCAGGTATCTGAAATTTCATTTCAAGCAATCATTATTATAGCTGGGGTATTATTTGAAGGAAATTTGCCATTTTTAATCCATTTACAGATTGAAAATTTTACAAAGTTCATGATAGGCATTGAAAATAAGGAAGGACGCCAAAAACTATTCAGTTTGTGCAATTTTCTGTCATTCCTCTGGGCATCTCAGCTGTTCACTCAGCTACATGGATACGCACAAGCTGTGTATTTGTGAATGGATAAACAGCACTACACAGATAGTTCTGCAGTCCCTTAAAAGGGAGTTTTTTACCAGGAGTTTTAATCCTGGTCCCAGAATATATTAACAATGAAGAAAACAGCATTTGCATAATTGCACTTCCAAATAAATACATGGCCTTAAAATTCAACCTGGTGTGTATTAGTCACATGGCACTGAAAGAATAATTTTGAAAGTTGTCTTTATGGGTTGTGGTTTTTCTCAACCTTGAGGAAGTGTGACTTAATAAAAAATAATTGTATATACCAAAAGCAATTCATGCAAATTGGTGTGTTTTCTAACCACTGCAATATTAAGAATTTGGGTTGAGTTCTCAAACACAAAATGCTCTAAGCCTTAATTTAGCTTTGTAATAATTTCATAAACTTTGAAAGCAAACACTGTTTAAGCTGTATTAAACTAAACAAGGGGTTATTCACATTGAGGTGCTCTTTTCCTGCTTCAGCAGGGGCTGAATTGTTACAAGATTGTTATGAGTAAGTGAAGAGTAATGTATATAATGGCAGACAGGTATCCCCTGCCTTGTTATGTAAGACTTAGAGTTCACACCCATGAACGGTATGGGCTTGCTTCTGTTGAGAATATTGTAAAGAATATCTTTTGGATTGGAGAGATAGGGCTCAATTCATTCTCTTCCAGGTAAAATGAGGTGTATGCTGCTCTGTTGTGTTTGTTGTCCGCTTGCTGATGCCAAGAGCCTGAAAGCCAGGCCACAGAAAGCACATGGCAGTGTGCTCAGTTAGCCTGCGTGCAGAGGTGTCAGCTGTGGGCAGACAGAGGAGCTCTTAGCCTTGGAGCTACTGAGGAGAGAGGTCTTTTTCATCTCTGCACTGTGGCAAGAGAGACTCCCCATCCTGGCTGGTTCAGGAGCCAGTTGAGGACCCTGCAGGCACCAAACTCATCATCTCAGCAGTATTATTGCTTTAGTCCCTAGTGGAGTGTGCTGAGAGCAAAGAAAACATTTCCTGTGTCGTATCTTTGTGGAAATTACCTTGAAGTTGCACTGTCACAACCTCAGGACAATGCAAGTTTAAGTCAGAGGAAAGATTGAAATGGATAGTGACAATGTCAGAAGTAAAACTGAATCTCTCCTCCCATCTCAGTTCTCCTTCAATTTTTCTAGTCCAAGGCTGAACTGGGATATCGCTGTGCTTTATCAGAATATGTTGGGTACTTACAACATATAAGGCCTCTCATTGACTGTATCCTGGTTTTGTTGATGAAAATGGTTCCATTACCATTGGAATGTTAACTGCAGGAGATTTGGATCTACAGAAGATGAAAACTGGTATTTCTGAGCTCTTCTTTTGGAGTTTCCCATTTTCGTTTGACACTGCGGACGCCAGTTTCATCAAGCCTGTTTTTTGAGGCAGAGTTGAGGGAGATTTAATTGCTTAATGTAAATCTTTCTTGTAACTGTTTTACCTTGGCTATTTCCACGATAGCTACTTCTGGGGTATAGAGCATTGAATAAATTCTCACACCTAATTCATTTACCAGAAGAGTTCCATGTAAAGCTCTTTTACAACAGTGAGGAGAAACAAATTCATGGAGATTTAAAAAATAAATTATGTTGGTATTCATGTGCAGAAAAATATTAGAAGTTGTAACAGGTTGCAGCAGTTCACCTTCAAAGGGTCATCATCTCTTAAATCTGAGGTCTACTGAAAGAATGAGTAAATTTTTGTGAGTGAGCATGAGTTGTTTAAACAGGGATTTGCTGTCGTATTTTTGGATGGCTCGTTTATGTAGCTTGTGGGACATTTCTGGAAGTTACTACAGGAAGAGCAGATGTTTAAATGTTGTTAAATTGGAAAAGAAGCTGTTTATCCAAAAGTGCATTAAAGTAAATGCTGTTTAACTTAAAATCTTTGCATTTATTACACGTGTTGCAAAATTCTAGATTATTTGGTAGTGCTAAATGTGTATACAATAAATGCTGCTATTCACTAAACAGCAAGATAACTCTATAGAATATTTTTCCTCCAAAAGCATTTTAGGGGTGTACTGGGGATCTCTTCTGCCTGAACAAAACTTTTGTCCTCTTCTTTTTGTGCCATACTAGTGAGAAAAGATGATAGTTGGATTGAGCAAAAAATGTGATCACATTTTTGGCTCATGGCTTGCAGTTCAAGACTAAAGTGTTATGGCCATGTGTAAATTATTAGATATTGTTTCCCCCACAAAACCACTTTGTTGTTTGATATGTTGAAGGATGGATGGATTCTCTATGCATTAGGAAAAATGACCTTACTTTGTAAGAGTAAGCTTGAAGAGTGAGAAACTCCATCAGCAATGCACTGAGCATTGTATAAGAGGAGTTTTGCAAATACACCCTCTCAGACACCTCCTCAGGGCCAAAACTGTGTATTCCTCTGTAAAAGGTGTTGAATAACCAGGCAGAAAAAGATGAAGTCAAATGACCAATACAGGATGGAGGAAGGGTGAAACTGTATTTTGTCTTCCTTTTGTTTGTAGGAAGATGAGATGCAGGCTCCGAGATAAGAGTTGTCAAATAGCGTAACAGCTGGTGTGCTTCAGAGCTTCCTTTTCCCCTTTAACTTCAAGATGTAGAAGGTTTGAGTTTAATCTTCTCCTTAGAGGACTAAAATATTCACCTGTGTGAATCTTTCTGTGGGAAGAAAGTAGAATACAGAGAAGTTCTGCTGATCTTTGGTTCCTACCCTTCCAGGACACCCATTCATCTATTTTGGGGGAATTTGGGATGAAGTCTGACTAAGACACCTTCACTTAATTCTAGGAATGCCATTGGGAAAGGCAACCTACTCCTGTTTCCTTTCTTTTTCCAGTGAGATAAAAAACTGTAACAAAATGTTTCTATCATAGGGTAATATAGAAAGAAATGTGTATTTCTCAGTCTCTCACCCCCTTTTCGTTGCTTCATTTGGAGCTTAACTATAGAATAGGAAGTCACTGAAAATCTTTTCTCCAGGAAGGTGTGCCAATTAGCTCATGGTGCAGATTTGGTGTTTCAGTACTTCTGTTGTGGGTGGTGTGCTGCACAGCCTGGGGTTGGACAGGAAGGTGAATGAACAGTAACACAGACCAGTTTTATTCTGCATGTGTACAAAGTATCTTCTCAGTGATGTGAATATTAAAGATGTCCCCAGGAAAGAGAAGTAACTTTCGAGTAACATATCATGCTTCAATAGCATTGCTGTGACAAGTGGATACCAATTCTGCAATAATCTGCACCCCTTATTGGAATTACTTCCAGTTAACTGCAGTAGAAGGAATAACATGAAACATCAGTGAAGCTGTAAGGAAGGAATCTGGTGGTGAAATCTGATGTATCAGTGCACAGTCCCCAGAGGAGCAAGGGCTTGCTTTGGTTCTGCTGAATTTGGGGAGGGAGATGGTAAGTTCCCTCCAGTTCCTGGACATAGCCAGAGCCAGAGATGTGGGTCAGGCTGCTGGGGAGAAGAAGGCTGGAAAGTGGCCTGTCCCTGCCTTCCTGGCCAAGGTCTGTGAGAAGCCAAAGCCAAGTCTGACAGAGTTTGCTGGGCGTCGCTTCTGACCTTGTTCCCTCCTTTCCTCCTCCACCATGCTGCCACCTCTGACTCTCTCAGCATTCACAGGAAAACAATGTGAAACAATGCCTTTCTGTGCCCCGGCTGATAAAAAAAGCCATTTCTTTCCCAACTGCTGTAAAAGGGACCCTCCCTGCTCTTCCTGGGTGGTGGAGAGATGCAGCTTTATCGGGGAAATTAATCTGGGAGCAGAGACGGGTTGGCTCTTCTTGGCTACCACCCTTCTCATGGCAGCAAGCACCACTTTGTTCTGTTCTGCCTTGCTCTCTGTCCTAGTGCTCCACGTCCCGGCTTGCCCTGTCACTGGAATGCCAGCCTGTCCTGTGCCCTGGGAGCCTTGGTCTTTCCCATGCCACCAGAGTGGCAGCCTGTCCCATGCCTGGGAACTCCATCCATGGGACTCTGGCCTGCCCTGTGCAGGCAGAGCTGCTGGGACAGGCTGTTCCCACCTTGCCTCTCCACAGCAGTGGGCACAGCAAGGGGTAGAAGACACAGTGCTGAGAACCAAAAATGTACCATTTTTGTCATGGCAGTGCTGGCATTGCTGATAGACCCTGGCCTGGCACAGCCTGAGAAAAGCATTCTCTTCTCCCTCCTGGAGCAGAGGCTGCTCCAGCCCTTCACAAAGAAGTTGGAGGCAAAGGGGTCAACTGCAGATCCTGTCCCTGCTCCTCTGGGGCCTTGTGGTGACAGAACTGGGCCACCTGCCCTCCAGCTACATCAGCACAGGTTACAGCCTCACCTCCAGCCCATCTGCATCCCTCCCTGCCCATATTGGAACATGCTGCCTCCCACCATCTTCAGTCTGACCACCTCTGAAAATCAGGTTATTTTATTTGGTGCCTAAAAGGCACCTCCTTTCAGACACCTGTTTTTGAAATATTTGGTGCTAATGGCCATAACAAGTCTGGGTATTACAGTGAAATGATTACAGGAAAAATCTGCCTTGTTTCTAACAGAGTCACTCCAGAGCACATGTAGATTCTTCACATTCTTAATGCTTTTACCATATGAAAAATAATGTGTTCTGTGCAATTGCTTCTAGTATTTAATTCGTTTTTTATCATCTCCTATCTTGGAACATCCCTCTCCCTCTTAACAACATACTTTCCTAGATTTCATGGCAAAGGACAAGATCAGCTCTGTGTTGCCATAATATCTTTTGAAGCAGAAAATGATTTCCAGATTATCTAATGTGGGATGAAAAAACCATCATATTTATGGATTGGTAAAACAGGTAGACTTCCAGTTGAGGTTAGTTCCAGGAAGGTTTTGTGATGATTATCTGGGAAAAAAAAATATTTTCATTATTAAGTGTCAAAAATGCTGCTTTTAGAGTGTATTTATCCCTGGGTTTTAGTACTTGTTTTTGTTCCAAAGCTTACTGTAACCTGCACCAGTTTCTTATTTTAAAACCTGTAATAGTGGAAATTCCATAACGTATTTCTTGGTTTGAAATGAATTAAGTCAGATTCACTAGTCTTCTCATCACCCTTAAAAATACCTTTCAACATGAAAATGGAAAAGTAAGATGCGTGCACTGCATTAAATTGCAGTAAGAACAGGTCTGCTGGCTGGGAACTGACTGAACACTCTCTTCTTCCCTGCTTGTGTCTGTTAGCATCTCATTACTTGTTTTGCTGCCCTGTTTCCTCAAGCTCTGGGTGTCTCTGAGTCTCTCCTGGCTATGGTATGTGTGTGCTATCCCAGGAAACCTCCTTCATTCCCTGAATGTGAATGAAATAATTAGACTGGATAATCCATCTGGCTGCAAACAGGGCTGATTACTTGCTTTTTGTCATGTCAGCTTGATTTTGGCTGCTATTGGTACCTACATTTGAGTTTATATGACTCTTAGTGATTAATGCAATTGCTTTGGCCACCAAACAGCATCTGCAGCTGAGGTGGCCAGAGTTTGGCTGCTCCCATGTGCACAGGATGCTGCAGTGGTGATGGATGGGCCATGCTGAGACTGTGTCTGAGCTTGTCTGTCCCATCTTCCCTCATCAGTCACTTATGTTGGTCTTAACCACATGCTTTTTGAGAAGTTTTGTTCCCAGTCATCTTCCAAAACCACAGCCTGCTGTTAGAATTTCCTTCTGCATGTCTCCCCACACACTTACCTGCTGTAATAGAGGGATGCCTTTTCAGAAGGTCCCATGCTGGTGTGTGTCTGTGTTGTGGTGTGTCATTGACATACTGGCACGTGTAAGGCTGGTTTGGAGCCAGCTGAGGAAGTCCCCTGGTACTTGACTAATATATGCATTTATGCAAACAGATAAACACACAAATGTTAGCCTCTGCATCCAAAAAAATTTATTGTTCTTGTTTAGTGGCCTTTCATTCCTATGGAAAACATTGATTATACTTATTGTAGTTCTTCATCTCTTCTTCTTCTGCTTTTTGGGAATTTCTTGGGGTATGTGCATGAAAGAAAATCTCTTTTATTATAATGTTGCTGTACAGTCTGCATTTGGTGCCCTGTGCCTCTCTGTCACATTTCTGTCCTTTTCAAAGCAGACAGATGTGATGTCAGGTGCAAAGGATTTGGACTGGAAAGTAGTCAGCTTGGGCAGATTAAATGCTTCCCAGACAAAAATCCTGGGTTTGGGGAAAGTAAAAATAGTAACAAGAAGAAGTGTAAAGTCTTTAATCCTGAAACTTTAAGTACAGACAAAACGATTGGCCCAGTGCAGGTAAAAGAGAAAATGCATGTAATGCTGAAAAGCTTTTTTTCACTAGTTCCAAGGGGCATTAACAAATTGTTTTAGGTGCCTGTCTTGTGAGCTCATTAGAAGTTTATTATTTGGTGGTTTGTTTTGTTCTTTTTAACTAAGCAGATCTTTTAAAATTGTCTGTTACTGTGCAAAAGCTGTCCAAACCAAGATGTGGTAAGCTGCTGCAATAAGGTACATGCAAACTGGTACCCAAGGGCCTTTGCACAAACTCTCTAGTGTCTTTCCAATCCTGTGGTAATCATTCACCTAGAAAAACAAGTCTGAAAACAAATATATCTGGCTTTAACAAACGGTTCTCTTGTCTTACAGAGAGAGGATACAAGCCATGGAGAAACAGATTGCCAGTTTAACTGGTCTTGTTCAGTCTGCGCTTTTTAAAGGGCCAAATACAAGTAATAGCAAAGATTCTTCTAGGTAAAAACAGAATTCATCTGTAATGATTTTAGTAATCAATCAACAAAAATATATTTGAATGTAATAGTAAAAAAAAAAATCCTGAATGCTCAATCATTTTTACATTTCTTTATCATCTCCATGAGAATGCTAGGCAGAGAGGAAGAATTTGCCAAATGATAGATGGATATTAACTGCATTACTCTTCTTTGTGATGAAAAGAATTAATGTAGCTACATCTCCGTGCATTCTACTGCTTATACTCCATTCCTTGCTTAACTTGAACTAAAAGGTGATTTAAAAAAAATTACTGATGACTGACAAATTACTGGTGATTTAAATTAAAAATATATATGTTAGACAAGGCCATTTAATTTGTTGAATAGAAACTTCACTACCGTTTTAATAGTCAGTAAACTAAAATTACAATTTTTCTTGTTATTACTTAGTGAGAAGATGATGTTGAAAATTGTGTCCAGCAAGAGCAGCGTTGACACTCCAGGTAAGATAATTCACTTTTAATTTACAACTTACTCAGGTATATGAATAGTTCTAACATTACAAACATCCCAGCTTATGGAAATGTCAAATTTACTAAAATTTTCATGGCTGTACTGTCAGAACTGAAGTTTAAGTGCAGGTTATGGGAGTCGATCACATCTTTAAGAGAGGAAGTTCTGACAGGTATTTGGAATGAATTTCACACCTGTGCTGAATGGTTTAAATGAGATGCAGATCCTCTGCATCTGGTGAATTTTCCAGTGACTCATCCTGTCTATAGCATGTGTGTGTATGTGTATATATATATATATCTGTCATTAACTCTAGATGTGTCCAGATTGCTGTAGAAGACTAAATATTTAATCCCTTTCCTTGTCACCTGAACTTTTTCTAAGGTCTGTCACTAGGATACTGTGGATGTAATGACACCAAGAAATTTAGCAGTCAGCAAGACAGCACTTTCCCTAATTAAGACACATTGCTCTGTTACTAATTATTAGCGTGCACCTAAACTGTTCTGAGCAAGCACCAATTACGAAGCCGGTAAGAGCCAGTCTTGTTTTAGCATCCCACTTGGAGAGCTGTTAAGTGTGTAAAAGATTGCGTTAGGGGTGTTGTGAAAGATCTCCATGTGGCTGATGCTCTTTGTATATGGGCTGCTTGGGGCTGCTGCTGGAGCAGTCCGCAGGGTATTCATGTGCTTCTGTGCCTCCTCTTCACCTTTGTCATGCACTGAATGCAAATAAAGGCAGCTCCCTACTTCCTGCTAGTGCTGTTCCCACAGGGAGCTCTGTGCTCCGGCAGGCTGTAAACCACACATATTTATTAGCAAACCTATATGCTCCTAAGTAGCCTTTCTGTTGGAGCTGTTAGCTCACGTTCAGGATTCCTGTTTGTCTGGAACTGCACTATGTCCTCCTAATCGACAGAAACCAAACTAGACCTGGAAACTATCAACTGCATGGAAGAAAGAACTGAAGTCCTGGTTCTGAAGCTTTGCTCCCAAGCCACTCTCTGGTGCTGTTCCAACTCTTCCCTTCCTGCTGGCCTCTGGATGGGGATACAAATACTTAAAGCTTTGAAGAAATAAGTTGTAATTTTTCAGTTTCAGACAATATGGTGAAAAGTCTGTCATTATTCAAAACAGCTGCAAAATGGTCTTAAGATTTTTCCCTATTGCAGTGTCATTATAGACGGAGAATTTATGGCATTTCCCACATGCACAGGCCTCACCTCCTGTAAAGCACTTATGAAACCCTCACAGCCAGCACGTACAGTGCCTTGTGTTGCTCTTTGTAGTGCATTGCAAGCAGCAGCCTCTCTGCTTTCCCTGTGATGGTACCAGTACAGACAAGTACTTGTTGGGGGCCACTGAGCTGGAGGACCTGATCTAAGCGGGCCTTGCTTTGAGTAGGAGTTTGGACCTCCAGAGGTCCCTCTAAACCTGAATTATCTAGTGATTTGTGTGTGCATGTGTAAATGTGTACTCACTTAAATGAGAAATGGACTAATATTCATTGGGAAAACAACCTTACATAAAGCAAAGGCGGGGATTCCCTGGAAGTCATGCCCAGCCCACCAGAATGGTGTCGTTCATCTGACCAGCAGCCATTTCCTGACACTGTTGTTCCCAAATACTCCTCGCTCACGACCTCATCATATGACTGACACCTCCCTGAAATGACATTACATCTAGCAGCTTCATGTGCAAGCATGGTGGGGGAGATGGAGGGTGGGGAGTGTAATTTACTGTCAGAGGCCAGATCATCATCTGTCACTTACTGACAGAGACATCGGCTTTGTCACATGGCCATGCGCTTCTCAATGTATAAGGATTCCAGCATTCAGCTTGTGCTATAGATGCCCTTCTCATCACTTGGGAGAAGGGAATAGGGCAGTGGGAACGGCCATGCAGTCTGCAAGGATCCCTAGAATGCTAGAAAGTATAGTTGTAACTCCAGCGCCTGCATCCCTATATCCTGTCCTTCCAACATGACTCAGCCACCAAATTATATTGTAGCAGGTAAGAAAAACAAGGTGTGATGACCCCAGTATTGTAACCCCCAACAGCTGTTAATGAAGACTGTTGTATAAAAGAATAGTCTTGTATAATGGAATATTTTGCTTTTGCACCTGGAATTGGCTGAGGACGTGGTCCAATAAGTCAATGCAGTCCAGCTTACTTGAAAATTAGGCAACCTGCTGGAATATGTTACAGGATGCTTCTCCTTTTTGTAAATATGCTTGGCTTCAAAAATGCCAGCAGGAGCTAGAAACACTTCTGCTGACCGCTGTTGTGTTCTTCAGTTCACCCCAATCTTTCTTAAGTATAGCCATTTAGGCAGTCGGCTCTCTTACTTTACAATTCACTTGACAACTGTGCACTGAGATACCAGTTTTAGCAATTTCAAAGACTATTTGAAAGACAAAGTGGTATAAAATGTTGATTGAACAGTCCTTTCTAGAGCTCTGATAAGCAAAAATGTGAATTGCTTCCCATTCGAAAAAGTAAAACATCTGTGCAAGATAATATTGCCTCATCAATGTTGAACCAACATTGTATTTTATAGTATGTGTTCCAATGATAGGAGATTTTGATGGAAAAAATATAAAACCACATCCCTTGGGATGGGAAAGAAACCAAAATTTCTAAACCCTATATAACTCTATATAGCTAGATTGTGAATACTCTGTTTGCTATGTCATATGAACCAAATTGTTGTATTTAACATGCATTTGCTTTGCCAGTCTGTAGAAGCCATGGCTTCTTTAGCCCCAAATATTAAGGACTCAGAAGAAACCCATATTTTTCAGTGAGGAAGATGAGTCTGCAATGACAATGCTTGTCTGCATTTCTTACCTTTTATTTCTTTAGGCTCAGTTCTTTCATGGGGAATGGGTTCAAAGAGCAGTAACCCTCCACAGACTGGCTAAGTCTCTTCTGCTAATGTTAGGAGAAATCCCATTACTGAATCCTTAGAAAGATCTTCAGTTCTTGAAACGTGAATGGCAGCAAGGAACTCTTCACTTAGAAACAACGTGTGATTTCAAAACCAAACCATAGTAGTAAGAGTCACCATGAGATTACTAACAAATACCCTGAGAAATACTGACATACTCTCTTTTCTGTCATATTTTTGTTCATCAGCTGGAGATTGAATGATAGACTAAATCCTGGATTCATTTATTAAATTGGGATCACTTGTTTCATATATTACCAAAAAAAGCAATAGCTTTTTGGTACTTGCTGCCTTGTTAGAAGAGGAAGGAGGACATTTCCGTATTCTCTGAGAAGGGGATCAGGGAGTACAACTTTCTGCACTAATACCACCAACACAAAACAAGAGGAAGATCCAGCAGGGAGAAGTATTACAAATGTAGGGCTCAGATTTGAATCCTCATTCTTTGTGAACTTGTCATCTGTGCATATCTGTGCCTTTCTCACAGGCATGACTCTTGCTGTGATGACCTGTGAATTAAATCACTGTCCATATCTGCTTGCTGGTCTCAGATTCAAAGACAGATCATGCTAATCTTAGAACTCTGTCAGCATTTGCAGATAAAATATGATCCTGAATTCATTCTGGATCAATGAGGTGAAGTTGCACACTAATGTGTATATATAGAGTATTTTATTCTTTTAAGGGTGCCATTCTTTAGTGTCATCTATTTGCTGTCAAGTCTCCCCAAATAATGCTTGAAAATATTGTGGCTCTTTAATAAGTTCAGTAATTTGTGAAGAAACATTGCTGGGTGTCTTCTGATGGCCTTTTGTCCCAACCTGTTTCAAAATAAAATCTCAGCATTTTAGAAAAAAAAAATCTGAAAAATGGAAGAAGAGCAGTGTCTTTGCAACCATGGCAAAGGGTCAAGTGTCAAGGGATAGAAGTCATGTTCCTTATCCCCTGAGCCCACAGCAAACATTTCCTCTTTCTGTACATCAGTTCTCTTTGTACCCTAAAATGGCAGCTTAGTTCATTAGCCTTTGCAAAAATGTTCACTTTCTTTGTTTGTCCAAAGTATTAGGAAATTATGGTTAGAGGTTGAATTTCCCTTACCGAACTCAAGAAAGGGTTTATTTAAAAACCCAAGAGCCAATGCTGTTTCTCTCCCTTCAATCCATCTGGCCCCACATCTAATCGCAAAGCTACAGCCTGGGACTTTTTCCAAAAGTGAGCTACACTCCCCAGATGAAGCAGCCCCTCATTCAGCTGCCCTTTTATTCTTTCTTGATGAAAATATGGATATCTGAGAAATCAGCTGCTGATCACGATTGCTCACTGAGTGTCCTGTGTTCCACACCCCTGGAGTCAGCAGTCCCACTGCGTGTTTCACAGGCTCTGAGCACACTGCAGCAGGGACACTGTGGCAGCCAAGAGCACCTAATGGTGAGAAGAGGTGGCTGAGGCAGCAGCGGAGGAGGAGAGCAGCTTTGTAGGGAGTTGGAGACGTTTATTGCTTACAGGAGCAGATCACAGTCCATCTACACTGAAAGGAAAGCAGGCACCCCTTCCTGAGAAAATATGTGAATTGACTGGGGTCCAGCATGGGGGGAGAGACTGGTGGGGTCTGATTCATGCCTTGGCTGCCTCATCACAGGGTCGGGGGCTGAGGTTTTGGAGCTTTTGCTGGAGGCAAAGAATAGCAGAAAGGTAGATGTGCTTTCAAAAATAGTCCAGATTTGTGGCTGGGGATCAGAACTCTTGGAGGCTTATCCACATTTTTCAGACTCTCTGGTGGTTTCTGTCTGTAAGGTTTATGAACTAAATACCATTCTCTTAAAAAAAAAAAAAAAAAAGAGAGGCAAAAAATAGTGCATGTGGGAGGAAAATAGATGCTTGACTGTAGGAGAAACTGCAGTGTACATGCAGACAGATAAGTATTAGCATACATTAGACTGAAGCATGGAGTGGGTACATAATGGCAGTGAACAAGGACTGTTTATTTCTTGAGTGTGGCTTTCTGTTAAGGAGCTCTTTGGAAGTCAAGAGAGCATTGAATCATACTGGAGTATAGCAAAAATGTGCAGCAGCTCGCTCAGCAGTGTAAGGATGAGGGCTGTTGTTGAAGCACCAAGCAGATCTAGCTGGAGCACATTCAGGGGAGGTGTAGCATTACAAACAGCCTGCACCAAGCTAGAACAGCTTTCTGTCTGAGCATGTCCCCAGAAACCCATGGAATGGCACACTGTATGTAGCATGGATCCAGCCAGAGGAGCCTGTGCTTTTAATGAGCAGAAGTGCAAATTAAGGTAAAGTAACAAATATGACTCTTAAAAACCTTTTTTTCTTAAATAAAAATAGGCTGGTGTAATTTCCATCCTTTAAGGATGCTTCCCCCAGATGAGTTTTGCAAAGGCTGTATTTGAGGTATCCATACCTGTTGGAAAAGGAATAACAGTGTGTTGTTATGCTGTACTCACTCAGGCACCTTTGGAGGAATGGTTGAAAAGACTATGAGGGATAAGAGCATGAGGAAAGAAATTCCCACTCTGGGATTCATACTCATTCCAGTCAGATGATGTGTCATGCACTTTAGTGCACTGAAAATTTGCCTTCAGCAGGCAAAGCTTATAACACTGGTTTTTGTTTGATTTCACTAAACTTGATAGAATGTGTGCTTATGAGAACAAATGATGACCAAAATCCCTGTGCAGATCCATTGATGAGCTATTTTCTGTTTCCTCAGATTTCCTTTTTTAATCATAGAGAAGGAAGAAATTGAAGTAGGGAATGACCTAATCATAGAATAGAATAATGGAATTATTTATGTTGGAAAAGACCTTCCAGATCATCCAGTCCAACCATTAACCTAACACTGCCAAGTCCACCACCAAGCCAGGTCCCTAAGCATCACATCTACACATCTTTTATATACCTTCAGGGATGGTGACTCAACCACTTCCCTGGGCAGCCTCTTCCAATGCTTGATGACCCTTTTGGTGGAGAAATTTTTCCTAATGTTAAATCTCCCTGGGTGTAACTTTACACCATTTCCTTTTGTCCTATCGTTTGTTACCTGGGAGAAGAGACCAACTCCTCCCTCCTTCCAAGCCTGTTTCAAGCAGCTGTAAAGAGCAATAAGGACCTTGAGACTCTTTTTTTTCCAGACTGAACACCCCCAGCTCCCTCAGCTGTTCCTCATCAGACTTGTGCTCCAGACCCTTCACCAGCTTTGTTTCTCTTCCCTGTACATGCTCCAGCACCTCAATGTCTTTCTTGTAGTGAGGGGCTGTTAACTCAATAGTTCAGGGAGCAGCAGCCACCTGAGCCATTTGAGAGCAAGGAATAAGGTGGATTTGGCAGTGTGATGCGAAGAGTTTGCAGGACTACATAGTGCTGGACTTAAAACATGAAGTTTGTCATGTTGACAGTCTGTCTTTTTGTCTGCTGGAGGAGTGGGGGGGGGGAAGGGACACATTAGAAAAATAATTTGAAGAATATGGGCTTATAAGAGTAAATTGCAATAAGGAGCTGACATTTCTATTAGCTGATGAGCTGGAATTTGCTTGTTCTCTCTAAACAGAGCTTCTTCCCAGGTACTTGAGACTGAAAAGAACAAGCTTGGCATTGTTGCTGTGCAGAGGAACAGCATTCTTTAACAAAGAAAGTTTTGTGAGGACAACAGTCATTATTTTGAGAGTATGGCTTGGCTTGTTTCCTTGTGTTATGCTGCATTCCTTTCTGATGGTCTAGAAGGGAGTGGGTGGATACAATATGGGTGGAGAGCCTCTGCCACACCATCATTTCATTTCTCTGGTTTTACAGGGTTGCTGCTGGAGATATCTGCTAGAAATAATGCGATTGTCCTTTAAGCAGTGAAGCAAGATTCTCTATAGAAATCTTTTCCCCATATTTGGCAGTTTGAATTCCTCTCCCGTGATGATTAATCAACAAATACACAGTTCAGGAGTCTTATGAATGAATTTGCATCAACTTGGTCTCAGATCTCTCCTGGAGGACAGTCCCAAAGTTACTTTCAGAACCAATTTTATTTGCTGCTGTTTTGTGTAATCCACAGTTACAACTTATTATCCCATCTCCACTACAAGTGGTGGAAAGCAGTCCTGGAGTAATGCAGTGCTCTGATAGAACTGAGGTTCCAGCACAGATACACTCTGATACTGTGCAGGCTTCCCTCAAAGTAGATTGGATAAGAAGGTGCCAGTCCCCTGCTAATGCTGAGCATTGGCATCTGTCATTTTTCTTGTCTTGTCCATCTGTGTGAAATCCACTGGGGATTCAGTGGGCAGAGGAAGGATCGTGTTTGCACCTTCTCTGCTATGAGCTCAACCTGTACTGCTGCTTATTGCAGGTGCTGCCAACATACCTGGGGGGAAAAATGCCCTGGGAGCTGTGGAGTCAGCTGCCATCCATCACCCAGCTGGAGCCCCAGCCATGCAAGCCAGCCTGCACGGTATGAAACGCAACGTGTCGGATCTGCGGCTGCAGCTGCACCAGATGAAGCAGCTACAGGTATGATTATCTGGATAATGCTGGGGAAAAAAGGTGGGTTTTCAGCAAATGCCTTTTTTCTCCCTCCCTCTCTGTTTTCTCTCTTGTAGCTTTTGTACAAGTGAGTCTCAGTAGCAAAGTTCTAGCAAAGGGCAGACCCAAGTACTACAGACACAAAAGTTTGCACAGTCCTCAAAGTGTGAGAATTAGCTCTGTTAAATTACTGCTGCTCAGATATTGATAAAAAAATTAATTTCTATCTTTGTTGGATGACTCTAGACATTAAAGCATTCGTATTACAGTAGTATCATGTCTGTGATTACAGTTTGGACCGTGCTATGCTATGTGCTGTATAAACTTGTCAGAAGAACCATGTTTCTGCTCCATACTGTTAACAGTTGATACAGATTTTAAGTCCCTGAAAAAACAACTTTGATGTCAGGAAACCCTAATGTAGCTGAGGATCAGTAGATATGCATTGAGCCAAGAGAGTTTGAATCTTGTATTTACAGAATCCAGAAAAACAGCCAACTTGATCAGTAAGAAAAAAAGGGATTTCCAATGTTGCTGCAAAGGTTTGTTGTGCCCTACTTACATTCAGGTTTTAACAATACCTTCCTAATACACATCAAAACCTGCAAGAAACAGTGCAACCGATGAAGAGTTAACACAAATAGTATGTTGGCACATACAGTCATGCTGCAAATATAAATATATGCTGTTCATCTCAGACACTGTGAAAATAAGCATATGCAGCTGGACAGGTCTTCAGCTCTTCACTTAATTGGAAACTGAAGAGCACTGTGTATTGTCTCAGAAGATGGAAGAGAAGGCAGAGCACTTTCTTGTAAGACAGAGTGGGCAGCAGGGGAAGCTTCAATACTCTGCCAGTCCTCCTTGCCCAAAAACATCCATTCCACTTCACATGCTTGGTATTGTAGGGCTGCAGCTACTGCTTCTATAATCAGGCTGATTTTGAATGGTACTATGTCAATCATGTTTGATTTGCTGATCAATTTTAGAACAAAATAATGATAATACAAATTGGAATTCAGAGCATGTTTTACCTTCACTTCCTTATCTAAAGGAAACTGAATTATGACCCAGTCATAGAGCAAAGGAGCAGAAGGGTGAGGTAAACATCAGTGTAGGAAAATGTGTCTGACTGAAGGTCCTCTGACAACATCCTGTGCTCTCTTTGCTGGGAATGAAGAGATGGCAGAAGGTGTTTGGAGCAAAGAGTTGGGTCAGGTGACTTCTGCCTGTGATACAGCTCCTATGTATTTAAATTTTCAGTTTAGGATGAGTATGCTCCAGTAGCAAATGTCCCTTTCAAAAGCTATTCTCAGCAGTGTTGCCTATGTGCCAGCCATCGTGTTCCCCATTTAATTTGAAGACACTGGCATGGGATCTCTGCCCTGGCACAATATGTGTAAGTGCATATTCTTCCACATCTGAGCTGCAAACCACTGCAGCCCCTCTCCTTCTCAACACCATGTGCCAAATGCAGCTCTTGGCAAATGCCTGTGGTCTGGTCCCCAGCTGTACTCAGCATGTGGCCTCAGAAAGGCTGCAGTGCTGCCAGGAGGCAGGGACAATGTCCTTGTCCTTCTCACAGGGCTGCTCACCAAGGAGGTGGCATTTCCCCAGCTGTGCTTTGTCTCCGTGGCCCTGCCCGGGGCAGAAGCCTTGCTTTTGATCAGACATTGTGGCACACAGGAGCGAAGAAATTTCTACCATCTGTACAAATCAACACTGCCAAGGAGGTCTGGAGAAGGGAAAAAGGACATACCCCGAGTGTGCTCATTAACTCTGCCTCGCTTCCCTTAATTCAGAAATTATAGCAAACTTGGTGCATTGAGCCAGTAGGAAGTTGAGAAATTTTGACAGTCAGTTAGAAGAACCTGTAGCTCAAAGGAAACTTTGGTATGTTACACATAAATTCCATTCATGAGAGTTTCTGTCATGGCATTCCTCAATTATTTTGAAAAGGAGCTCAGTTTGTAGGGCAGCAAGTGAAACAGGCAGTGTTTCAAAATGAAGAGTGTTGAACTATCACATTTTAATGAAATATTTTGTGCTATGTTTTTTCAAAAATAATTACAAGTAAAAGAGAAAAAGTATTTTTCTGGTTTCCCAGATTGTTTTCATTTTATGTCTGACAGTGCTTCATATTTTTCTATTTCACTGTTTCTTCTGGGCTGGCAGTCAGTTTGTTCCTGTTTGTGTGAATTTTTTTGTACAGTGACAGACTGGAAGAAACACTTCAAAAAAATGAAAAAGATGATTGCACAGGCACAAAATTTGGCAGGATAAGTAAGAAACAGGAACAGGACATAAAACTATGTTTAATAATGTCTATTGTTTAATTTTCAATTGATGTTACCACTGTAAGTTCATACTAATTTTCTTAATAGAATCAGAGAAATGCATGATAGAAAAGGCCCATTCATTCATGTATCCTTTGTTTGTGCTAGCAAAATCTTCTTTTTAAGCCATATCCACCAGCAGTGGATCCAGATGTACACCAGATAAACATATGTTACAAGGTGCCATCAGAAAGTTAAGATTCAGTCTGTGGTTGGGTTTTGAACAGAGATTCTTGGCCTACAGACATTTGCCTCATGGCTGTTGCTAGGGTCTGTGTACACTTCTTGCTACTGCACTTGCATGTTCTGAGTTCTCTGATTTTCAGAGACATTCAAGAGAGACTCGTTTCATGGTGCTGTGGAGTTTTCCTCATTGCCAGATACAGATACAGGCTATAACCCAGCCTTTGTCCTGGATGGATTTGTTACTGATAAGAATTGAGCCCATGATGATTTTAGTGGGGCTATTCATTCTGTGCTCCCACATAACACTTAGTAGCAGGTTTGAACCAAGCCTCAGAGTATATAATGATATATGGTATATATCATTAGCTTATATGTATATTGGGGTTTTTTTTGTCTACTCCTTCTTTTCTTTAATTGAACTCATTTTAAGGGAACATGGATATGATTAATGTTCGCCATTAGGAACTTGTATGCATGCATGATTTTCATTCACTCTGCACTGTTTGCAGGGAAATGAGTGCTGCAGAAAGGACAGAAAATGTAATGACAGCACTGTCATAAGTGGTGTATGATACTCAGTCTCGCAAGTGTAACTTTGAATTAGAAATTCAAATGTTTGAGCTGCATTACAGAACTGGAGACACTACCTTTAATCAGTTTATGGTAACAAACTTCAGGAACTAGATACTTGGATTCTGCAGAGGTCCTGAGCTGCAGGCAGCCAGCTCCTGTTTGTGGCTGTGCACTGCAGTTCATGGGGAGGTGACCCAGAAGCCTCCCCCAGAAGGGGCTGGGAGGCTCCCACTGGGCAGGCCATGCTTGTCTCCCAATGAGGAGCAGGGTTGTGAACTAGTACTTGGTTTTCTAGTTACCTGTCTCATAGCTAATATTTGGTTCAAAGTGACCTGAACTAGTTATCAGATTATTCTTGAGGTGGGTGCCAGAGGCAGGGCTGGGGTACTTGTGTGAGAGCAGTGACAAATCATGGCTAGAGCACTAGATGAAGAAGAGGGACAAAGAAGGTATCTGGAGAGATTAGTGAGGCTGGAAGTGAGAGCCAAGGGTAAAGAATGTATGAGAGGATGCTAGAATTCTAAAAAGTGTGTTAAATCTGTTTCTGTTTGATTGCTGCTTGCAGTTAAATGTTAAGGTAACTCTAATTAGCAAGAAATTGTCATTCGACAGGAAAGCCTGCATTGCTTTCCCTTACTTTTGGGCACTTGCTTTGGAACTGTTTTAAGAAAGTTTCTTTTCAAGTATGAACAACTAATATTGTTTATTTGGCTTGTTTTCAAGCAAGCTTATAGTGCTAAAGGTTTCACTGGAACCAGAATAACTGTGGCAGATCCATAAAACATCTTCTGCTTGAGGTGGAGGAGTAACTAGGAGAGGTGGTCAGAGAGGCAGGCAGGGTGTGCACTTAGCGAGGGTATCTCACATCTGATACCGGCACAAGAAAGGTAAGAGTCAAATTCAGTTCCAGAACACTAAATGTGAGGTAAATGTGATGGCCAGAGACTGCCTTCTCCTTCTCAGCCACAGCTCTTCCCTGTGCTCCTGCTCTCCCTGCCTCATGCTGTCCTTTGGCTGCTGACTGCCACAATTGCTCCCCTCCCACAGTACTTTCTGTTGTCTCTCTGGACCCATATGTACGTCTCCCTTCTCATCTTCTGTCCCTGTTCCCCAAGTGTGACCAAAACCGGGTTTTCTGTAACTGGCCAATTATTGCATGAATTTTCATAGAAATAGCAAAAACATTTCTTTGCTACCAAGATGAGTCATTTTCTGGACTTCAAGCGCTCACTCCAAACACTGAGGTTTAGGAGTCCTCAACATACAAGCTTTTTTTGAAATCTTGCTGTGTTACATTTTTATTCCCTGTCCTCATTATAAGAAATAGATGAACTTTTGTGACTGAAACTTCCTGGTATTGTTCAAGTCCTTCATAAATGGAGGTGACAAACACCTTAGCTGTACACATCACCACAATAAATATAGATCCTCTACATACCCCCATAATAGGAAAAAACATGTGCCTGCCATGTCACAACCTCACACACTCACACATACTCAGTTTTGCTATTAGTGGGAGTCCCTGTAACCAGCTGAGGAACATCAAGGACTTAAATTCTGGACGCCTGAGACTTAAGTCTAACTCTGTTACTGACCTTCTCACTGACCTCCGATCAGTTGTTTCACATATCCTAAGTCACTTCCATGTGTCAGATTTCCCCACTTTTTAAAGAGCTGTGAATAAACTGTATGACTGAAGTGTTACATGCTCATTCACTCATTTATTCATTCATTTAGGTTTTCCTACTTGAAAATATGACACAATGAAAGAGGTGTGTATCTCAGATAGTTGTCCTGGTCTTGCAGTAAGATTTTAAATTGCCAAATCCAAACAGTAATCCCATAATGGGGAAAATACTCATATGCACTGTCTTCAAAATAATCCAGATATTATATATATATTTCTGTGCTGTCGAAATGCTTTTCAGCTTCATTTTTTCACTAACTACTAACACTTCTCTTCAGCTGAATTTTGAGATAACTCCTCCTGCTTGTCACAGCTCAGATTTCACACAGACACACACACACACATAGACACACACTTGCAGTGAGGTGTTACCCTCCCTCTCATTGCAGTTTGTAGCTGGAGAAGAGAGTCAGGCACAGGGACTGAAGAGTTTGGGAGTGGGGAACTGAGTTTGTTTCTCTCATGTCCATACTGGTTGGAAAGAACTGTCTCAGCAAAGACTTTTTTCCCTTTGATGATCATGAATTTTCTTAGATAGATTTTAAAGAAGTCTTACTACATTATACTGTCTTGTAGGTATCCCATTTTTGTGATTTGGTCATGGGTTATTTGGTGTATTAAATGCAGTTTGGCTGTTAAGGCTGGAAATTTAGAAGACAGCTGACAGTTCAAGTGGTAGTTTTAAAACTGGAACTTTGTCCCCAGTTAACACAGGTGTTCTCTAAAAACAGTATGAGATTGCTTCTGGGCTAGAGTTGTGTACATGTTGCCTGCATCCTAAAACTGTGAGAGGTGGAGTCCTGCTTATCGCTTTGAATCTTGTGATTTGCATAACAGACTTAAACAAGTTTCATTTGTGTGAGCGTGGCTCACAGCTCCTCCAGGGCTACCCACAGAAGAGTACAGCCTAGTTTGCCTTCCTGCCTGTGCTTTGCTCTGTGAGTGTAGTATCAGCAAGACAATTAATGCTTGAGTTACTTAACATCGGGCCAAGACAAGAAAGAAGGTGTGACTTGCAGTTCTCAGAAAATTACCGTATTACAAAGGCGGGGTTTTCTGGTGGGCAAAGGAGGTTTTATGTATTGCAGATGAGCTGCATGCCTGTACCAAGTTACACCTCATGTTACAGTCCTTTCTCTGCCTCTTGAGAGACTGAGAATTTCCATTCTGAAAACAGCAGTGCATTCCAGGCATGACATTAATGTCTGGGATTATCCACTAGGCACGTATGGGCAGTGAGATGCCTAGGCTTGCGAGATACACGGAAAGTGGAAGTCAAGCATCCGGCATTCTTGTGAGGCGTAATTAATTCTTGATTCATGTTGAACCAAGCAGAATAAAGGGGCCACAATCCTTGCAGAAATTATGCACTGAAGGTGATATACTGATCCCAACATCTTCTGTTTATCAGTTTGAAACTGGAAATCATATATGTACATGGAATAATGTTTATAGGTACAGCTAAAGAGGGAAAGAAGAAGGTAAAAACACTCACTGTAGGGTGGTGTTTATCCCAACCTTCTGAGCTCTGCAATGTATTCTGTTGCCAGGGATGTCAGTCAGGCAGGAAAAATTGAAGTGGATTTCTTTTGTGCAACAGCTGCAGAACCAGGAGATGCTGAGGGCAATGGTGAAGAAAGCAGAGCTAGAAATCAATGGCAAAGTGATTGAAACAGTGAAGAGGCTTGAAGATCCTGTGCAGCGACAGCGCAACCTGGTGGAACAAGAAAGGCAGAAATACCTCAACGAGGAAGAAAAGATTGTAAAGAAGTTATGGTGGGTTGAGAAACCTCTTCAAATTTATTGCTTTTTCCGGTCTTTTTCTTCCATAAAGTAGAAAATTCTACCACTGTCTTCAGGTAAACTGCATCTGTATATGCTGTTTTGGCTATGTTTCCTTGCTGTGTATCACACTGGATGTAAAACTCTCTGTGTTGTTCGACTCACTGGTCCTGACTGGGAATCCTTCTCCACACAGCCCACTGGGTAAGTCCCACCAGTACCAAGAGTTTCAAGCTCTTCAGAAGTGCCCTGTAAGGGACAGATGACTGAAAAGATTGTGCCCACCCCTGTGTTCTGAAAGCCTCCCCCTACCCTTGTTCTCCCTTTCAGCCTTAAATATTATGCTTTGGGAAAGGAGAGAGAAATTTCCTCAAGAACAAAGGGTTGCAAAGAAAGCTAATGAGTTTGGCTTTAAGAAGAAAATCAAATTTCAATAGTGAGTGCTTTGGCTACTGCATGGGAGAGGTAGGGGTACCTCAAATAGAGGATTGTTAATTACAGCCAGCAATGCCAGCCCTTGTCTCAAATGTACTCACTGAGATTTCCATGTACTTTATTTTGTTGTTATGTAAAGCCCCTTTGGAAGATTCTGGGTTTTTTCCCCAGAACTCTGGCCCACCAAGACTGGTGGGATTGAGTTATTTGGTTTAGTCCATGTTCAGAGTCGGCAAGAGGCAAGATAAAGGTGAAATTAATAAACTATTTTAAACAATTCTAGCACTCACATTTGTAAGATATTATATAAATAATGATTTCTCATCACTGCATTTATTTCACACCTGAAGAATTGCTCCATAATAGAGAAAAAATTTCTAGTCAGCTTGTCATTGGAAATTATGATAGAAGAGCCATGGAGTACAGTTACTAACAGCTGAAGAGAGTAAATCCTTCCTGTTGATCAATAAGTCGTCAGATTAATACTTTTTGTAATGAAAAAGGTGCATCTGTAAAGAGAAGCTTGGATGTTCCTAAGGGAGAGTTCTGTGAAGAAAGGTTGAATGTGCAGTGATGGTCCATGTAGTGTAATGATTCCTCTCAGCTGGTTTGTAGTTTTAAGTAATGACCTTCCTGTTCCTCACTTTACTCCTGTGTACCTCATTGCCAAGTTCCTAGATTTTCTGTTCTCTGTGGAAGGAACAATTTGTGTGATGGCTGTTTATGGCACTGCCTCACAAAAAGGATACTGAGTGGGGTCAAGTGCCAATGGCATTGCCAATGCTCGTTAAGGGTATGGCTTGGATTGCAATGTGATTCTGTTTTATCAGGTTTTGGAATTTTCCCTTTCATGGAGTTTCTGCTGCTTCTGTGCTACTTCATTTGTTAAAGTTACAGGAAAATATCGTAAATCATTCAAATGTTACTTCAACCCTTTTAGAGACATGCTAGAAACAAACATTTACTTTTCATCAATTGTGTCCAATGAGATTCCTTTGTTGTGTATTTGCTCATTTGCAGAGTGAGTGCCCAAAAGAAAAGCACATCTGACAACAATAATTTCAGCAGCTGATGGCTGTTAATAGAAGGGCATACAGCACAGAATTACACATTAAATGTCACTGACAATATTGAGAAAAAGGTTAATATTCTATACGGGCATTTACAACTAAACTGATCCCACTGCAGATGTACAAACAAATGCAAAGCAACAGGGCACAAATATTGCCATTTTTTAGGATGTCACCCTCTTGATCTTTCCTAAGTCATAGGACTAAATCAGTAGACTGTCTTCATGTGAGACACTGGAGCCTAAGGACTACTGCAATACTTACAAAAGTGTATTTACTACTCTTAGATGGTAAATCTTAGCTTTAAAAGTCCTTCTTTCTGCAACTGAAGATTATTGCTTGAGCAGGGAGGTTGGACCAGATGACCCACTGTGGTGCCTTCCATCCTTACCCATTCTGTGATTCTGTGAAATAAGGAAATAAAAATATTGGCAGCTTCATGTTGTAAACAACAGAAATGTTGGTGTAGATTTCAGAGCCAGCTTTCTGTTGAGCAGAAATCTTTCTCAACAGATTCACAATGGTGCCTACAGAGGTGTGCCCATGTGTGTCACAGCTGTAGCAGGATTACAGTTCAGAGAATACCTAATGAAACCTGTTAAACATACTGTTTATGTGCACTTGTAACAGTGAAATGCACACTCAGAATTAAATGTGTAGGTTTTGTCTGTCTCATCTTTTGACTGAACTTTAGAGATGTTATATATAAGACTTGTAGATACTAGATTTAAACCTTCCCAGACCAAGGACAAATTATAATGCTATGATACATTGACTAATGAAGTATTTATGTCATAACAAGCATGTTAGGGGTGTGACCACTCTATATTGTAGATTTAAAGCATTTTAATAGAGGGGTTTATAAGCACAGTATTTAAATTATAGCCACATCCAATCTGTTCAATTGGATACAATCTGTAGTAAGTTACAATTTATACTTTCTTAGGAAAAGTATCAGATTTTTTTATAATAATAACCATGTTCCCTGAAAACAAAACTTCACTTAGCAATCTTGGAGAGGTACTAGTAGCAGATACTTGAGAAGGGGTATAAGAAGAATCTCTTTTGTTTGTTTTTGAACCTTTCATCTGCTGATCAATCCCCAAACTCTTAAATAATGCACAGCAGAATATTCACACTTGCCATGCTAGTCATTATGTTATAGACACTCCCTCACTCCCTTTCCACTCTCTTTTCCCCCACTCATACCTTTTCCAGCCTGAGAAGTCTTGGTCTGCTTAGGTCACCTTCTTCTAGAAGCCCTTCTCTACCTTTCATCATCCTGTTGCCTTTCTCTGTGCTGTTTCTAACTCTGGTGTACAGCTCTGAGATGGGGATGAGCTGACAGGAGAGCCCTGCAACAGCTTTGTCAGATGCAGGCACACTGTGACCTCATGCATGGTGTGACCTCCCTGTCCTCATGGTCCACAGGAGCTTACATTAAAAATCCAACATCTCACTCACAATGGATGATTATCAGTTCTAAGTTCATTACTGTGTATAAAACCTTAGGGTTTTGGGAGGGTTGATTTTGGTTTTATTTCTCCTCGTGAGCACACTTTACATGTATTAGGAGTTAATTTAACCTTTGGTGTTTTCCTGGTCAGTTGGTATCAGGTGGTCCATCTGTAGTCCTCTGCAGCCACCTTTCATTTGCATTTCCCTGAATAATATATCCTTTTGGCTATCCTTTTGAGATTTTTTTTTGTTATATTATTCATCCTCTTTTCTAAATTATTTATGGTATGTTGAAAAGCATCAGCCCTAGCAGTGATCCCTGTGGAACCCACCAGCAAAGTACATTCATTGAGCTAGCTGTTCATTGATCCCTTATCTTTACTTCAGTGCTTTATCCATGAAAGAATTTCCTCTCTTGTCCCATGGCAACTTTGCATTCTTGAAAGCTTTTCCTCAAACACCTTGCTGAAAGCCTTTTGTGTTGTACTTTGTCCCCAAGCTTGTGTTGTTTGTGGATTTGGGAGATTTACCTTCATTTCATACAAACCATGTTAATTCCTACCTAACACAGCATATTTATCTGTTGTTCATTGATTCTTTATTGTTTATTCTTTATTTTGATACCTATCCATTGGACCAGTCTAAGTGTCAGTCTCACCTGAGTACAGTTCCCTGAATATCCCCATACCATTAAAAAATTGTATCATTTATGACATCTTCCACTTATCTGGTGCCAAAGCAATTTTAATCAGGTAGTTTGGTGCTTAGCATTAGTAGTTCAGCTGTTTCAGCCTCGAGTTGCTATAGAACTCCAGGGCAAATACCATCTGGTCTGGGTGATCTGTTACCATTAATTTTGTCAGTTTGTTTTGTAACCTGTTCTACTGATACTGCAATCTGAGGCAGATCCTCTGAGGCTTTTTTGCCTAAAGAAAGATCTCAGCATAGGAATTGCCTCAGCTTCCCTGTGTAGAATATAAATGCAGAAAAATAGCTTATCTTATATTAGCCTTCTGAAATTGCATTAATGTGCATGTCATGTTCATTTGCTCAGGCCAATCTATAAAGCCAAGTGTTTTCCCCAGTGAGAGAAAAGAAATTCTGGAGACCACTGAATCTGTTTCAGACTTTGGGTCCTAAGGGTCCTTCTTTTCCCTTGCAGTTAGCAACGTGAAGCAGTGTAATATGGTATCCCCTGGGTAATTTCAGGATCAGTTGTCTTGTTTGATAGTATATGGAATGAAAGGGATTTGTGATGACCCTTCCATTTCTGCTCAAACAACAAAGGGGAAAGTGGGCCCCTGTCAGCTACCTCGAAGGCCTTCTTTTGCCCCTACATTTCAAACAAGCCAAAACATTGTAATATTGTTCTGTGTTTTCCTTTCTCTTCTTTCCACATGAACAAATTTTAAGCGTATTTCTTCATCTTTTTTGTTGCCTGGTAGATGCAAAATACCTGAGAAGCTGCTTTTCCAGTGAGGATCTGTACAAGGGAGGAGGGATACCCCATGATTCCCGAAGCAGCACTGCCCAGCCTCAGTGCCAATACCAGGGCATGAAGACTAGGGAGGATGCATGGCTGCAGAGCACCGTCCTGTAGAGCAGGAGCCTTTGCATTAGTGACGGTGACAGAAGGCCAGATTCTTTTTCCAGCTCCTTCTGGAGTGTGTCTGTGCCCTTTACTGCTAAGGCAGACAGGGACAGCAGATATCTGCATTTTAGCAGCCTCTTCCACTGGAAAAATACCCTTAGAAATGTTCCCTTGCTGCCATCGTGTGGTCCAATGGATTGTTTCCTGCAAGTCTGCTTGTGCTAGTGGGAACTGGGACTCCCCAGCTTTCTGAAGGCAGAGTCGTTGGGAGAAGCAGGAACAGGATCATTTACCTCCACTTGTTTGTAATCTGTTCAGATACAATTTATGATTCTCAATTCAAAATAATTTTTTAGTTTCTAAAGTTCTTAGTCTTTGGATTGAAATGAACTCTTTGCTGTGTGTGCTTGATGTTCAGATGCTGATCCTGTTTCTGTTTCTCTGTCCATGAGAAATACTATTGTATTGCCATGAATTGTTCTGTGGGACTGTGCTTCCGATTTAAACTGACCTACATTTACTGTAGTGCTGAAAGGAATTGTCTTTATTTATATCCCATTTCTGGCCACCTACTTTTCTTCTCCATGTCACTGAGATGGGCCTGAGATGGGAAATGGCTGGCTTTGTATGGCAGTGCAAGGGAGATATGTGGAAATGCAGGACTTGCAGGTGGTGCAGAGGGCAGGATTCTCCCACCCTTTTCCTGGCAATCATCTTGTACCTTGGTTCTCTGACAGCAGTTGCAAAACTGATCCCTGATGGATGCGAGAAATGATGCCCAAGATTAGGTTCAAATGAGTCAGTTCAGCTTTTCCATTGCATTGTTTTCTATCTGCAATTAAACTGCCTCCTAGAATATTCCTGTGAGTAAATTTAGTATCTTAACAGAAGTGAATTTCTCCTAGATATTCAAGAGATGATCTTTTTAAGCTGTTGCCATGGGCGTTTGTATAGTTGCCCAGAAAGCATCTCAGAGTTGGGGTTTTTTGAGAAAAAATTATGTATCTGTATGGAAACTCCAGCTAAAGCAATGTTGTCTCAAGCTCAAATGGAAAGAAGTGGCTCCTCCCCAAACAAAAACAGAGTATATGTGTCTGGAGTATTGCAAAATTTTATGTGAAGTATGGAAAGATTGGAAAAAAATATTGGGAAAGGTGAGAAGGAAGCACCAGATGGAGCTGGAGGAAGCACAGAATGGCAGTGGTTGGAAAAAACATCCAAAGTGATTCACTCTTAAATCCAAGTGCTGAGCAAGAGCTGCACACAATGCACACTTGCTGTTTCAGTCTGGCTGTTCATGGAAACAGGATCCTGTGTCCTGTCTAGCAGTACCTGGCAGATAAACAAGGTTGCATCAAGAGGCCTTTGGTGCCAGTTTTTGGGTTGTTTCTTAACTGTTGGGCATTCCTCTGCATGTCATCAGCAATGAGAAAATGCAAGGTGCAAACCAGTGCTGGATGTAGTGGCACAGTGTGTCTGTACCCTTCGCACTTGCATCTCCAGAGGGCTGCTGGCTGTTCTGTGTGTTTTACCAGCACAGCTGCCCTGATGTGCTCTGCACATCTGCAGCCTGTCACAGAAATCAATGACTTGAGCTAGTTACAAGCCTGTTCCAGTGCTGTGAGTGTCCAGCATTCTCACCTCCCCTCATGGTATCCTGTCATTTGTTTAGCCTTTGGTGTCAGATTTAAAGATGCATCAGTTGAGGTTTCTGGTTTAGTTTACTCCATTTGTTTATATATATTTGCTTGCAATGTGAAAGTCCTGCTTAAACTTTCTATGTTATTTCTTTTACCAGTGAGCTGGAGACATTTGTTGAAGACCTGAAGAAGGACTCTGCTTCTTCCAGCAAGGCAGTTACATTGAAAGATGTTGAAGATGGAGCCTTTCTTTTGCGTCAAGTGGGAGAAGCTGTTGCTACCCTGAAAGGTATGTACTTTTCCTTTTTACTTTTGTTTCTTTTCTTTTGTCTACAGAGAACAGTTTTGCCTTTGATCTGGGGATATTAACTTTCTCTTCCAAAAAGATTTAAAGCTGGGATTAGGGAGCTTGCTGCATGGCCCCTGGAGAGAGATAGACATTCAAGTAATTGACATTCACCCAATCGTCTGTTACTGCCCAGGGCTTTTATCATTTCCTCTTCAGCTTCACAATTGCTTTCTTGGCAGGAGAGTTCCCAATGTTGCAAAATAAAATGCGTGCGATCCTGCGGATTGAGGTGGAAGCTGTGAGGTTCCTAAAGGAAGAGCCACACAAGCTGGACAGCCTGCTGAAGCGTGTGCGCAGCATGACCGATGTCCTCACCATGCTCAGGAGGTGATTCCTTTCTTTTTCTTCAAGCTTATAGAAGTCCCTCTAGCAGGGCTGGAACAGCTTTTGGGTTTGTGTTCTCCCCCTCACCCGTGGCAAGTCTGAGAAATTCAGCTTGCTGGCAGTATTTAAAGATTATTCCTAAAGCCCTCTCAAGGGAAATCAAATCAGCCTTTCCTGTGCTCTGTGCAGTGAGTCCATTCTGACCAACAGCTCAGCCACTGAGCTCTTACAGTTGAGACTGGATGCCTCTGAAGTCAGCACTTCCAGATTTGGGAAGTACCTGGATGAGAAAACTTACAGTGGCAACAGTCTCATATCTGAGCTAATTAACTTTAGGTATTTACAGCAATTTAAGCTAACAGAAACATTCTCTGACATTGAGAGGTTCATTCCCTAGAATGTAACAGTAAGAAATAAAATAGGAAAAGAGTCTAAGTGGATAAAGGTATCCTAAACGTTCTGAAAGAATATGCTTCTGAATTACTGCAAATTTGTTTTTTTCTTCTTTGCAAGGAAGATGCATTAGAGAAAGTTGAAATATTAGATGAAACTTAGGTCGACTAAGTGCCAGTGTTTAGCTGTGTTTGTCAGAATATATGAGCAGCAAATGACTGCTGATTTATAAAACTCAGTAGGCATTGGATTAAATTCATGCTCAAAACTGCCAGTGTTGGTGGTCTCAATTTTAGTTCAATTACAAGAAAATATAAGTCATGAGCCTATTGTCAGTACCATTATTCTAAGGAATGTAGGGTTGCCAGTATTTCTATATATCTTGGAGCATATGTAAAATGGATTTGGCAGTACTGGCAGATGGATAAAATAGTTTATGTAACAGGTTTTCTAAGAGTCATCACTTCTTTTTACATGCAGACAAACATCTATATCCTTTCACATTAGTTTCTTTTCTTAAAAATTACTACACTTAATGCCTGTCTTGCAAAGAAAAATAAGCTATACATACCAAAGTTTTATCAAAAGTCATTTTTTGCAGCAAAATTGCATATTAAGCCTCATAAAGTCTGTTCCAATAATGGCAAGACTCATGGCATTTGATGGGTTGCAACACTCAGAAGCTCAGACATTTTGCAGCTAGCTGCCAGAAATAGTTGCTTCTTTACATCCTCAACTCATCCTACCCCACAGTCTTGACAGGAAAAACCTTTGTGAAGTATCATTTGAGACAGAACCAGAAGGCTCTGTTTTGACAACGTGCCAGACTGCTGCCTCTCATTATATGTAACTTCAATTTCTGTGCTTATGCTCCAGGAACATCTTGTTTAAGCTAGAGACATTGCATACAGTTTAATCAACTGATTCTTGCTCTAAAATCAACCCACTGTAACTCATGGTTTGGTCAGAAACTGCCAGTACATCACTGAAGGTTTGTAAACACTTTAGAAGGCAGAACCATCTGATTTGGAGTAGCCTCTGTAAAATTCTGAGCCCCTGACTCTGAGAGAAAGCTATAAAATCATACAGCTGAGAGCATAAGGAGAATGAAACCCCACCATTTTGATTGTTTTGATGTAGGTGCTTTTTCTTTGCGAGAGTTTATTGTTGCATGTTGCTCCCAGCTGGCCTGTGTGCTAACCTTGTGCTGTTGTGTTCCTTTTGGCTGGGCAGACACGTTACAGAAGGACTGCTGAGGGGTGTAGATCCATCCCAAGCCGTGCAATACTCTGCTATGGAAAAGCCCACTGCAGCTGACACTCTGAAAAGCCAAGAGGAGCACAAGCCCACCCAGGGACACGCACAGCAAAGCCTCCCGGCGATCCCACCCGAGTCCCAGGTGTCCTCAGTGAAGTCCGAAGTGGTCCCGTTCTCAGCAATGACTGTGCACCACGTGCAGAGCTCTCCCGTTGTCATGCACCAGTCCCAGCACTCCGCAGCCCTGGGGAACCACGCCCAGGGCTCTCCCCCTGCGGGCAGCCACAGTGAGGGTGCCCACCCCTCAGCCACCCCACCTGCCCCCCTGCAAGAGCCCACAGCAGGACCCCAGCCCACGCACAGCACACCAGCACCACAGGTCTCTGTCAATGGCACCACCATGCAAAGCCTTTTCATTGAGGAAATTCACAGTGCAAGTACCAGAAATCGAGCTGTATCAATTGAGGTATGGTGTATTCTACTCAACCGGCTGTCCTCTCTTTGGGTCTGAGCTCCCAGTCTCACTCTTGAGGCTGCAGGTGGGACTTTTCAAGTGCATTCTGGGGATTTGTGTGCTTAACCCCTAATTACACTGTACTTCGGAAGATACCCTCTGATTTTGTTCCTGCTCATTGCCAAAGGATTGGACTAGATGACCTCTAAATGTCACTTACAAGCCAAACTCTTCTATGATTTTAAATGCAACAGAAAAATTACATTTAACCAAAATTAGGTAACTGTGTTTTTAAAATTAATCTTTATTGAAAAAAAATTAGAATTATATTTTGGAAATTTTATGATACCTTACTTTTGACGAATAGCATATAATTCTCTGGCAGCACTTGCATATGTGGATTTCATTCACTCTGTAAATCTCCATATCCCTTATTATGGAGAAGTAAAAGTGAAAGAGTGTGAAGCTCCAGTGGTTTCACACAGAGATACTGAGAAAACCCTCAGGTGAACTGCTGTGTCTTATTACAGACAGGCATTTTAATCACCAGGGTGATGTAGTAAGGCAGAGACCCAGATATAAATTTTGTCTTTGTTCCTTCAGTGAGCAGGGGCCACTGTCCAGTCTGTCATGTGTTTGTGCCAAATCTAGCACAGTACAAGTCAGAACAATGTGCAATTACTGTTCATGTATTTCCTTTAGTTGCTGGCTAGAACTGAAAGAATCTATCCACACTGACCTATAATGTTTACACATGGATTTTATTTTTAAGTAAGTGATCACAATGGAAATCAGAAAAATGAATAGTTGCTTTACTCGTTTTGTCTAGAAAGCTGAAAAGAAGTGGGAAGAGAAAAGGCAAAACCTTGATCATTATAATGGAAAGGAATTTGAAAAGCTCTTGGAAGAGGCCCAGGCCAATATAATGAAGTCAATTCCTAACCTGGAGATGCCTCCCCAGCCAGCAGCCCTGCCTAAAGGGGATGCAGCAGAAAAGCTAGAAGTCTCAGGTAAGGTTTGCTAGAGTAAACAAGGCAAAAGAATTGCATGTGTGGACAGGAGAGGTTATTTTTCTGACTTTCTAGAATGTTTTCAGTTTATAGATTGCTGTGATCTTGAGGAAGGACAAAACAATCTCTGAATACACAAAAATCTGCTTTAAAAAGCAAGAATAACTTGCTGTGTGTGGGTAGAAGAGCAGTAAAAGTTGGCAATTGCAAGCAGGAAGATCCAGGTTAGGCATTAGGAAAAAACCTCATAAAGATAAGGAAAGTAAAGCACTGCAGCTACATGAGGCAATGAGGAGGATACAAGACCCCCATTACTGGACAGAATGGTCTAGACTAGCACTGAACTAGAATTATATAGGGAGAGCTACTTTGGTAAGAAAGATGGTGAGATGTCCTTCCTGTCCTATTTCTTTCACAATTTAATGTACAAATCCATGTCTGAATTCCTTCAAATTCCAAGGAGCAAAGAAGATGCCTCAACCAAACCTTGGATTTATCCCATTAACCAAACACAAATCAGCTGTAAATTTTTTAACGAGCTACGTATGCAAGAGTCCATCTGGCTCAGTCTCTGACAGGCAGCTGGAGACACTGTGTGTGGGGAGCACAGAGCCCAGCTGCCTCCTGCAGTCTGCTGGAGTCTCCCAGCCCCTCCATGATTTTAAAGGGAATATCCAAATCTCCTCCTTTTCGTATCCATTATGGAACTTTTATCCAGTAATTCCTTTATACTTGCTAATACAATTTGCATCCCCTTGCTGTGGCAGCAAGCTCCCATCTTGTGAAGGAGCTTTCTTTCATCTCCTTTAAACTGATATCATACCAGCTTCACTGAGTTCCCCGTAGCTCTAATATTCTCCAATTTGGCAAAAAACAGTTCTTCATTTCCTTTATAAAACCATGAAAGCAGTGGATAAACCTTTATCGTATCCTGGAGCTCTCAGCCTGCCCCACAGACTTCAAACTGTGAACTTTCAGCCTTTCTGGTCCTTCCATCCAGGCCAGCTGCTCCCTCCCCAGGCTAAATTCAGTTACCCTTGTTCAACTCCACTGTGTCCTTCTGGAGCTGTGGAGGTCAGAGCTGCATGCTGCACTCAAGGTGTTGGCATGCCAACGTAGTAAAAAGCTGAAAAACAATGCCCTAGGGGTTGTGTAGACAAATGCATATAGAATTTGGGAGGAGTGTTTTCAGGTCCAGCATTTTGTTCTGGGTGTACCTTTGATACTGCCAAATTTTGGCTTCTTGGATGTTTTGTAACATACATGTTTAAAATAAATTCTGTTGAACCTCATAAAATAATTTTAGAATTCTGGCACCGTTCTGTGAGATTACTGGCTATCAACACAATTAGCTTGTATAATGTGTGGCATAAATAGAAGAAGTCAGTGAAAATAAGTACCATATGGGTGCAGTGAGCTGTGACATCTTAAAAAGTGCAGAGCACAGTAACTGAGAAGTTTTGTAAGTTGCATAGTTAACTAATCCACTTCCAGAATACAATTTTGCACAGTGTGCAGCCAGCAGATTTAAGAACAAGTTTGATAAGACTGAGACATTTGCCTTCTGTTGTGTATAATGAATCCTGCAATAGTAACATAAATACAGGAACAGCAAAACTTTTCCTGAATATCTGATTAAATATCTCACATACCACTCAGCTCTTCTATGACTGAGGATGAAAAGTTCAGTACCAGTCTGCTGTAGACTTCAAAACTGAGCAAAATAAGAAAAGACAGACCACCTATCTACCAATCCAATACATAAAAAATTTTGGCCATAAATAAGCAGAGCCCTCTTTTGACTCAACTGCAGAACCCAGCTAGGTCATGTTGCCAGACTGGGTTGTCTCATCCATTCTCCACACAGAACCTTTCCCAGTGAAGAAGCTCTTTTTTTTTCTTCTCTGCAAAGCACAGAGCAAAATAAAATTACACGCTTTACACAGTTTCTCACATGACTTAGTAAATATTTCTTTAGTGCCTTGACTCTAACTCATCTTTGTATCAAGACTGTTCAGTGAAGAATGTGGAGATTTTTTTCTAGCGTGTACATTAGAAATTGGTCTCCATCTCTCTTTGTGCCTTCGTATGTGAGAACGCCCTGATTTTTGCAAGTGATGAGTGATCAGTAGCTTCCATTAAAGAGACTTTATCTGACTGCAGAGACTGCCTCAAGGCAGTCATTATTATTTTGAAACCTTTTGGATTTATTTTGGTACAAGCAGACGTCTGTATGGTAGGAGCAGTTAATTCCAGTCTGTCTGTGCCTGTTGCAAAATGCTGCAGTTCAGTGAAACAGCTGGCAACACGCAACTCCCATTTTGTTCACAGAAATGCTCAGCCCTTTGGCACCAAAGAAGGTTCCATAATGTGTAGGTTTTGTTCATGGGCAGCTTAGTTAGTTGAATTTGTTCATTTACTCTTCCCTCTTTAAGTATGCCCATCACAACCTCTCCTTAATGACTCCTGCTAAGGCACGTGAGAAGGATTAGCCTTCAATAACCAGTGCACCTGACACACACAGTGACAATATTTCTTGCCTGTGTTCCTCCTTTTTATCTCCCATTTTGAAGATGGAGATGTATGAGTGTCTCAGAGATGTGAATGAGATGGCAGGAATCATGTTTTCTTTGTGCCTTCCATGTCTCTCATCCAACCTTCCTCTCATTAAGTGGGAGAAAAAACCGTGGAATTCTTGCAGTCAGTTTGAGGGTAATGGGTTGTGCCCATTAAAAGGAGAAGGGATTTGCAAAGGCCCTACATCATAGTCTGCTAAATACTCTCTTAGAGATTTACTCTGATTTTACAGCAGAAGTACATCTGATGTAATTAAAAACTGAGTGGTGTGTATTGACCAAAGAAGTGGTCTAATGTAAAGTGCTTCTGGAAATTCACTCCTCTTGCAGTCCTGCAAGTGAGTGCCAGATAACCAGGGAGGGAGATAGTACAACTGAACATTTCTTTAAGCCTAAGCAGCTTCAAAGAATGTTTGAGCTAAGAAGGAAACAAAGATGAGGCTGGGTCAGACAAGGGCTCCATCCAGTCCCCAGGGCCGGTTTTAGCATTGGAGGAGCCTCATGGAGCCCCAGGACCAGGCAGTTATGCAATAATTTGCCCAGAGGGAACACTTAGCTCTAAACAGCTGGGTAATCCCAAAAGCAGCATGTTTTATCTTCCTGGATTATATTTATTCCAGCTGTTTATATAATACTGAGTAGCTGCAGAAAGGTCATTCTTTTGCTCTTGGAAACAAACACTGTAAACAGCAGTGTGAAAATAGCGGCTGTTGCCATATTTATGGTGCTTAGTCTGAAACCAGAAACACACAGGGACAGGTCATGAGTGGGGTAATGCTGCTTCTGGAAATAATGCTGTCCAGGGACTAGGGGAGGAGGAGGTGGCAGCTAGTGGGGAAGCATCCTCAGGGACAATGCCAGTTTGAAACTGGTCTTCTCTAGGAAGACTCTCCTCAGAAAGCAAGGAGGCTCTGCTTGGCCTTTGCATTTGGTGTTTGAATCTTCTTGGGTTAGCAAAATATATAAAGGACTATATGATAAATCAGAATTGTACATTCCTGGAATTATACCAAGTTAAGTGAAAATAAATTCTCCCTAAGAAGAGGAGCAAGTGCAGTTGCCCCTGGTGATCCCCTGCCCTGCTCAGAGGTGAGAGGACTCATGGAAATACCAAGGTGGCATCTCTTAGAGTACTGCTTACATTTCACTCAGCCTTTGTCTGAACTTAGCTAGTTGTGTCCAGCTATGAGATGGACAGAATTCTTCAGTTCCTTGCACCTTGCCAGCAGCACCTCCCAGCCATAGCAGAAACTTGTGCTGGTTGCTTCAGAATTGCTGAGAGCAGTGAGAAGCTCCAGGCTGGTGTCTCAGCCGTATCCATGTCAGTGGCCTTGCCCTCACAGCAGACTGAGGGGCACCGTCTGTAACCTGGCACCCAGAACCTGCACCCTGCATGCTTCTTCACACCTGTGCTCTGCTATCCCACTTGTACCACGATGGCTGACACCCAGCTGCAGGGGCCTGGAGGACAGGAGTTCTGCTGGAAATGTCTGGGTGAAGTGACCCAGTTTCTCTGTGCAAGTGCAGCACTGTTCACTTTCATTCAAGGCAGTCACACTTGAACACAAATGTGTTTCTGTCCATTTATTCAGCAACAGGACCTTTTAAGACATTTTTTCCTTTCCAGTTGAGGCAGGTATGCAAATACTGTTTTCCTCTCCTTCACCTATGCTTACTTTGTGCTGCTGTGTTTACCTGCAGAAGAAGCTGTTGATGGAGAACAGGATAATGACAAGCTTACAAAGTCTCCACCTCCTCCACCCCCACGGCGCAGTTACCTGCCAGGCTCAGGACTGACCACAACGAGATCAGGAGACGTCATCTATACAGCCAGGAAAGAGGCTGCTGCTGTCAAGGTTTGGTGATTCATACTCTAGGCAGTCAGACTCCTTCCTGATGAGATTCTGGCAAAGAGACAAGACACAGGTTTGGGCTTATAAACCACAAAATGAGTTGAGGCAGAGCTGTGTCCTGGAGAGCTACTGAAACTGCTCACCAGGATGCACTTCTGTGAGGTCAAATGAGCAAGTAAGATTTGATCAGTTCTGTTTAAAGGAGTCTTGCTGCTCTTATCTCCTAGCAATGCAGCAGGCAAGTCACAGGCTGCTTTCATTTAGAGTGGTAAGAAGATTAAAAATGAAAAAAAAAAAAAAGAGGCATGCCTTAAACATATGGGGAAGATCAGGTCAGATTTGAGAATGTTTCTACAGAAATGTTGCAAATTAGTTTCTTTGGGCTTGTTTTCCCCATCTGTTCTGGGGAAGGAAGTGGAGGGAAGTCCAATTTAGGAAGCTTTTTAATCTGTGAACATAAATCACATCAGCAATATTGGTTTGTTTTGAACTGATGAAGTAGCAGGAAGAGGGACCTTTGCAAGAGGGGAGTTGCAGCAGTGTTGAATTTTTGGTGTTTACTTTGCATTAGGAGGGTTCAGCTGTGTTATCTGTCTGTGCTGTCTCATCCCCTTGTAGGAAGGCAGTGAAGATGCTGGGCAAATAGCACAACCCAAAGCCCCTAAAGAGGACCAGGCACTGTCTCGGAGCACAGGGCATGCTGTAGCACCAGCTGCAAAAGATGAAGAGGAAGAGGAAGGAGATAAGATAATGGCAGAATTACAGGTATGCCTTTTGGGTTACACGTGAGGATGCCTATGCCCAATAACACTTCTAGGGCATCAGTTCCATTTCTAGCTCAGAACATGAAGGAAAGTAGGTCTGCTAGCCTCACCTGATACCACTTTGTTGCACTGAGTGGTACACTTTTTGGAAGTACTACTAAAATTTGTTCAAGAGGTCTGGAGCTGAAATAGAGGTCAAGAATGCAGTAGCTGCCTCTGGAGAAGCCTGCACATGCAGATGGGAGAAGTAAAACATTGGTGTGCATTTGGTGTGGCTGTCCCTGGCCTAGTGCTGCTCACCTGGTACCAGACTGGCAAGGTGCTGACTTCGGTGGGGCAGAGAATAATTGGGTCTGCTCCTGATGGGCTGTGCCAAAGTTTCCCAGAGTGTTTGAGCACTGAGGCATTGGCCATTCCCTGTGGTGTAACTGGTACATCACTCTGCCAGTGGCACAGAAGAGTGGTCTCTTGCTGGTCCTTCTCTTCACATCACACAGCGCAGTTAACTTTAGTGATGGCAGTGCTGCAGTAAATGCCAGCTATTCCAGCTACCATCAGTGAGCTCCAGCTTCCCAGGGCACCATCTGTCCTATTTCATGAGGAAAGGAGATGTGGATCACCTTAACAGGCTATAACTTGTGGTGTTTCAGAGCACTGTCACAGCATGAGGTGATCCCTGCTGTCCACCTGCCAACAGGTGGGCTCGGTGGTGCCCAGGGAGCACTTGGAGCACAGGAGACACTGAGCAGTAACTGTTAGGTCTGAAGGGTGCACCCTGCTCCTTTCCTCAGCTCCCCCCCACCAGGGCTGGTTTGCAGGAGTGAAAGCAGCACTTCACCCCTGTCCCCCTCGGGGTGCTGGTGGCAGTGAGACAGGAGAGCTGGGGACACACAAGCTGCCACAGCATCTCTGTCTCTAGGAAAGCAACCTCTGCCTTGCAACTGGTGACAGTGAAGTGGGGGTTAAGGTATGGAAGGGGCGCTGAGGGAAGCTAAGGAGGAGAAATAGGCATGGTTACTCTACAGGGAATAGGTATTTAAATGCTAGTTTTGGGGGCTAGCAATACTCATTTTAAACCAATACCAAATACCAGGTGTATTTTAGAGGTTTAGCAGAGTACCATGTTTTAGAAAGGGCAGATTGGCTGATCTAAGAGCTACAGGCACATCTGGTGTCAGTCATAGGCAGAAAGATGGAAAATGAGATCTGGAATTCAATCATTGAAGAACTAAAGGACAGACACAAGCAGTTATGCCAGTGAGCATAATGTAATGGAACAGAGAGCTGTCAAAGGAAACAGCACTCTTTGATCAAGTAACAGGTTTGACTGCATAAACTGAATTGTATATGTATAAACATTTTAGTAAGGCATTTGATCAAACCTCACACAACATTCTCATAAAAATTTGGCACCTCAGAGTATACAAAAAAAAGCCCTATCACAGCATAATTGAGAGCTGTCTGATTTTGAAACCACTGACCTTGATGCAGGTGCTTATAGACAGATCTCATAGGGAGCAGCAACAGCCTCAGTGTGTCTCTGATTTTCATCAAGAGCCTGGAAATACATTTAAAATCCTTACTGTGTAAACCATCCTAATTCAGATCAGTGAAGTATGAGAGCAGAGACATGATAACAATCACTTAATGGTCATAATGCTTTGCTGAACTAACAGTCCACATGAAGAACAACAACATATAGGCCAGGCCACAACTGCATGTCTTGGAAAGAAAGAGGAGGTGCAGTAACAAGCTGACAGGAGCTCCCAAGTCAGTGCTGTTGCCACAAAATTGTCTCTGCTTTGATTGTAGATGTGAAAACATGGCATGTTTTTATGTCTGTGTAGAGGATCAGTGAGATGCTGCTGCATCCATGACTAAGTATCCATGTGTCCCCCATTTGAAAAGGCTGTTAAGAATATGAAGGTTCAGAAGAAACTTGAGTACAATGTGAAGATTTTTAATGTAGCAGAAAAAGGCGTCATAATAATCAGAGGCTGTAGCACAAACTATTTGGAGACTGTTACAGATATTCCAGAGCAATGGTGATAAAACATACCAAAGGGAAATAGCTTTTTTGACACTTAAAGCCTGAAGGGCTTTGAGGATGCTTGACTCAAACCCACATCACTGGTCTCACAAATGGGTAAGTTGGGAAAAAGTCCTCTACTGTGAGGAGCAAGACTTTTTTATTAGTTTCATGTCATCTTAGGTACTCTGGTTTATTAACACATACAAATAGGATGTAATGGAAACCAGAAGAAAGTCTCCATCCCGATTTTTTGCACTGGATTTTTTTTTGTTATCCTTACTTTACTGATTTTGTATAAACATGCCATACATGTGAAGAATACAGTATTTAAAGAACAAGCCTGATTCTAATCTGCAGTCAGGGCTATTAATTTCATGAGTTGCCAGGAATCAAATAATTTCCCTAATATATGGTATAAAAATACAATCTTCCTGCACGTCACAGTGTGTCAGACTCCTGTGAGCACTTCTCCCTCTTTGCTATTTCTTCCCTGTACATCTCACTGAAGGCAGGCCATGTGCCAGGAGAGGCCTACAGAAATTCTGGTGAGGCACATTTGCTGCCTGCACTGCACAGTGGTAGTGATAGTTTTGCTCCTCCAGATCTGGGAGCCAGCTGGAAGTTAAAGCAGGATAGCAAAATCAGTAGCTGAAAAGTCTGGGCCATGCCCTGAGGACACGTAGTGGGAAGCCAGTGTTCACAACCCCATATGTTGAGACAGTCAACTTATGGCTCATTGTCAAAGACTGTGACAAAGGCACATCTCCATGTTTGAAGTTTTAATAACAGTTGTAGGGGAGAAGTGGAGTTATGTAACTCTTGCATGATTATCAGCCACAAGGAAATAGGTGCTGTCACAAGCCCTAATCTTGTCATGGGCTTCCTACTTGAGTTTGGATAGTCTGTAGCATTTCTGTGTGCCTCCATCCTCTGCAAATTCAGAAATCAAGCTTGTCCTCCTTACAGGGAGCACTGAGGTCAGCATGATGTTAGAGTCTTGCCAGGCTGGAGGGGATGCCCTGGTTCTGATAGCCTAATCTGATAGCCTAAAATCTCTGTTACTGTCTCATGAGCTTGTAGATAACATTGTTGAGCTGTGACTGTTAAAAACAAGTGCTCTCTTTGTAGTTGGTCATCTCCAGATATTTCTGTGTAAAAGTTCTTGGTCTCCTGATAACCTGCAGTATTTATTTCCTAGGCTTTCCAGAAGTGCTCTTTTATGGATGTAAACTCAAACAGTCATGCTGAACAGTCCAGAAATGATACACATGTTAAAGACATAAGGCCTGGGACTTTAATGCATCACAAGGAAAAGAAGGTAACAAGTGGCACTTGCAGACATGCCACCCGGTCTTGGCATAACCTTCTTTCCTTCAAAACTAATCTTATCTCTTGCGTCCTGTTCTCTTTAACCCCCACCCACCACTGCCCAGCGGGTTCCTTCCTTTTATCTCCACATGGCTCAGGAACACTCATATGGAACTCTATATTAAACTGTATCGTGTGTCTCATTAGCAACTGTACAATGGTTGCATGGAGTTCTATGGTTCTGTGAAGTCAAAACAGGATCCATCAGTTTCTGTCAGAGATGCTCATACTACTTAGAACATCCTTCCCCTGCTTTTCTGGCAATGGATGGTGAAGCATCTCTCCTAAGCTTGAGGAGAATTAATGGCTCCTCTCAGTCTCTAGAGCAAATTTAAAGAATTTGTGCTTTATTTTTTTCATTCAGAAATAGTTGGTAGAGATTCAGAAATCCCATTCAGTTTATTGGATGACAGAGTCAAAGTGGATGGGAGGAATTTGCCCTTCTGCTGGAAGTTACTGCCCAAAATTCAGTCATGGGACTGAGAAGAGGGGTCCTGTATCTGAGGCTGTAGCCAGGTTGGGGTAAATTTCACAGCTCTGCAAGGACTGGAGTTGCCAATTGACTTGATGGGACTTAGCAGGCAGCCAATATACAGGACAAGAAAAGGACAAGTATTTCTGCCCTTGCAGACCTCTTTTTTATGTTTAAGAATAATGAGCTGCATCACTGCTGGGATTAGGGGGCTGTGGAGACATGACAACTTGTCAGCCAAATGCCAGTTTGCAAGGAAGGTGGGTATGGTGGGGAAGGAAACACAGCTCTTCAGCACAGCATTTCAACCTTCTCATGCATTCTGTGTGTGTGCCAATGCTGCCAGGCCAGGGCATTGCACTCAAGGACTTGTGTTGGAGCTGCCCAAACAGAAGTTCCAAAGTTCTAAAGTTCTAAAGCTGCAAACAGCTGGCTGGGTGAGGGTCCAGGGATGGGTATGAGGGAAAAAGGACAAACTGTTTTTTGTATATGACAGTGTTACAGAGGAAAAAAAGTGTGAATTCATCCTCACTACTGCTGTTTTCAGAATGAGAAGATCATGTTGTTACATGAAATCCTGAGTCATCGCTCAGGACACTGCACATCCTGTAGCACAAACATTTCTTTGAAAGGTGCTGCCAAGTAATTGCCATAAACTGATTTTTATTTGAATAACACAGAGTCCAGGAAGTTAAGGTTAATGAGATCTGTTTTTGTAATCTGACATGACAGAGTGTTTATTGGCTTTAAATATGGAACATTATGGTCATGATAAAATCATTGAGGAAATGAGTTTTGTTGTGGTTTTATTTTTTTTTAGTAGAAAAGCAGCAATTCCTAAAATGAGATATACTGTACAAGGACACCAAGAGGGGTTGTACTGGTGCTTGGAACTAGAAGTGGAACTGGTTAAAAAAAGATATACAGTCAGCATATCCAGAGGCAACAAGTGCCATTAAGTGACTTGGCCTGATTCTGGGAGGCTGACATGGGGTGGGATTGGGAGGTGCTGAGCACGGAGCAAGTCAGAGGCTGAGGGGATCACAAGCCCTGGTGTTTGGTTCCCAAAGTGCCTCTCAGCACCAAGGGCACACAGTGTCAGCCTGCCCACTGAGGCCTTGCTGCTGTGCTGGTTTGCATGACAGCTCCTCCTCATTTAAAAATACGAGGGATGTCAAGGTATCCACGGAGCAGCTGCTCAGCCTTGTCACTGCTGAATAAGCCTTTGTGGAGGTGAACTGTGACTCTGGTGTATGAGTGACTTTCTCGCTTCTGTGTTTTGGTTGTGAGTAAAGTTCTTCTGTCTCAAATCCTGCAATAGTACATAAGAAAACATCACTTAAGGCATAGAAACTATGCCTGGCAAACCTCCACATGTAAGGGGGGTGTGTGCACAGCCAACCTGGGGATTTCTGCAGCATCACTCATCCATCTCGGTTGGGAGAGCAATGCTCCCGACTGCTCTGCACGTCTTGATGCTCACATAAGTATATTCTGTCCTTCTGGTGTGTTAGGAGACAGCTTCTAGTCTCAAGCAAGCAATGTCAGCATTATTGCTTTTGGTTCGCTGCCTTCAGGCACTTGAGGCCAAATTACTTTCCTTCTTGGTGAGCTGTCTTTTGACTGTAGATTTCTCTCTTACTCCTTTATAGTCCTGGTGTCTCCTCTGGTCAGTCCTTCACGCTGATGATTGAGGTTTCTCCTAAGTTGTCACTAGCACTTAAACCAAGCCCCAGAGAAAAGCCTGGTGTTATGAAACAGCATTTCCAGGGGTCCTCACTTGCAAATAAAGAAAAAAGTCCCCCTAAAGTTTCATTGCTGGGAATAAACATACTTCTTTTGAGACAGTGGATGACCTCTCTGTTTGGTGTTTGACATTTCTGCTGTAAGTGAATGTTGCTCAGTGTTTCATTCTGGAGTTCCACAGGCACCACAGGGTGCTACTGGTAATTCTGATGGAATACTTCTATGCTGCAGCAAGAATTTAGAAGTGCTCAGACTGTAATGATACTAATTGTGATGGAGCTGCAGTGCTCACTTGTGAGCAACATTAGAAGAAGCAAAATGTAACTTGAAAATCAGCTTTTACTGGTGTAAAACTCCCTTTCAAGGCGAGCTAGACTTCGCATTTGGCTCTCTGGAGAGCCAGCAAGTTGTAGTGCCCTGCTGTCAGCACTTCCATGTCAGCCTCCCTTTGATGTGTCCCAGCAGAATGTGACCAGATACTGTGAGACTTTCAACTTCAATCCTTTAAAAACATGGCGGGGGGGGGNTGGAAGGTGAACAGGTCATGGAGCACTGTGTTGGAAATAAGGTAATGAATGTGCTTTTGCATATTCTGGAGGCCTTGTTAAAACAAGGTAACAACCCAGCCTGACCTAATGCATAGCACAAAGCAGTAACATCATGCACTGTTCTGCTAGAATTTGGAATTTTGCCCCGAAGAAAGACAGGAATCAGATGACAGCTTGAGACATGTCTCTGCAGCAGTAAATGGAGTGGTGAGTTCATGAGGTCTGCGCTTCCTCTGAGATTAATCTTGGGGGAAAAAAAAAGTCCTGTAAAGGTAAAAGCCCTGAATAACTAAGTAATCCAACTTTCCCCCTTAGGTGTATGGGGCTACAACAGGATCTCCCACAGATAGTGACCATCCTAAAGAGAAGAGGGAAGGGAGAACTGAAGAAGAATTGGGTTCTGATTCATCCAGTACAGCTGACAGTAAAATTGGCTTTTCAATGAATGACAGTGCTACATTTAGCAAGGGTTTGTTTGTAGACAGTACAGACTATTCTGACAAAAACCTTCAGAATATGAGCACAAACCTGTCTGGTGTCAGTTTGCCAGAGGAGGACAAACGAAGAGGGGCTCAAGATACCTTAGGATCACATTTTCCAGCTGTTGAGACTGGAAAACAAAAGCCAAACTACAGACTGTCCAGAGATGCTCCCCAGGGCATGGGGCAGGGTGAAGCCCTGCAGAGCTCGGGCAGGCACATCCCCATCAGCAGCGTTGCCCCTGTCCTGAGGCACACGCAGGAGGCTGTGGGGCCTCAGCCTTCCTCGCAGGAGCAAGAAGTTTCTGCAGTCAGCTACAATCAGGTTGTGCTGAGACCCAAAGTGTCCAGAGCAAGCAGTGTGAGCAGCATTGAAGAGACAGACTCTGCAGCCAGCTCTCCAAGTGAAGACAGCCCACCCACAGAAAACATTGCCTTCATGATTACTAAAACAGCTGTCCAGGTGCTCTCGAGTGGGGAAGTTCACGACATAGTCAGCCGGAAAGGAGGAGATGTGCAAACAGTCAACATCGACGCCAGGAAGGACGTGGCATCGGAGAAGGGCATCCCTGAGAACACAGACAGTGAGGAGCCCGTCGTGTGTCTGGACAAAAAACCCGTCATCATCATTTTTGATGAACCGATGGATATTAGGTCAGCGTACAAACGGCTTTCTACAATTTTTGAGGAATGTGATGAGGAATTGGAAAAAATGATGACAGATGAGAAGATAGAAGAAGAAGAGGAAGATGAAGAAAATGAAGCACATGAAGTCTCAGAGAGGCAGAAGGAAGAGTCACCAGTAGCTAATGACAGAAAAGCAACCACCGAGCATTCAGCAGCTCATGGTCCCCAGGGGCCGTACCTGTTTAACCTTCAGTCTGACTCTGCAGACAGCAGACCTCCTGCAGAGGAGGAAAGCACAAAGACAAATTTTAACAAATACCGTCAGATCTATGGGCTAAACACAGAAGCAAACTCAGACTCTGCCGATCAGTTGGGAAGCAGGCAGGATTCTAAGAAAAAATTTAAATTTAAATTCCCTAAAAAGCAGCTGGCCGCTCTGACGCAGGCGATACGGACAGGAACCAAGACTGGGAAGAAGACCTTGCAGGTTGTGGTCTATGAAGAAGAGGAGGAAGATGGGACTCTGAAGCAGCACAAGGAAGCAAAGAGATTTGAAATCACTAGGTCTCAGCCTGAGGAGAGTGATAAAAGTCCTTCTGGGAAGCAAGAGGGACCCTCCGGAGCTGCAGTGTCCCTGTCTAGGACTGATGAAATTCGACAGAGTACATACAGAACGCTAGACAGCCTTGAGCAGACTATAAAGCAGCTGGAAAACACCATCAGTGAAATGAGTCCAAAACCTGTCCCTGAAAACACATACACCTCTGAGGGAAGCACTATCCCCTTCTCTGCCCAGATAGTACCAGAGACCCTATCCCGAGAGCGTGTAGTGCTGGATGAGAGCCTTGCTGGTGTAGAGCCCCCTGCATCACTCCCAGCCACTTCACGTAAGGTACCTTAGTCTGAGAAATCAAACCTCCAGCTGCTTTCTAAAATCTGCAATAATCACCATTAAACAGGAGGGTCTTGTGATTTGTTTGCTTCCTTTCAGGTGGCTTGTTTGGGCTCCCCAAGAGGTGTCTAACAGCTAATAGACCATTGGTTTTTGGGGTTTTTTTTAATCTTTGCTGCTGATTGGTGATGGGCAAATGCAGGGGAGCTAGGTCGAATAATCCGCTGTGTGAAATGACAAGCGTCACTGACATGAAATCCAGGCTGATCAGTAGCTGAGCAGTTTTCTCCATTTGATTCTGGAAATTAACACCTGCGGTGTGAAGCTCCTGAACTTTCCCTGCATGTAGTACTGTGGCTTTTTTTCGGCGCATGGTGTGCAGTGCTCTCTTCAGGCACTCTGGCACTGACCACACCTTCTTGTCTCCCCTCCCTGCCCCTCCACTCGTTTCCACAGGGCTCCAGCGCTGCCTCCCAGACCAGCCGGATGCCAGTCCCCATGGCTTCAAAAACTAGACAAGGAAGCATGGAGAAATCAGGCAAACAGCACAAGCTGCAGGATCCACGCCAATACAGACAGGTAGTTTTACCCTAAACCCGGTGTTTGGATGGACATTTCATGTTGTTTGTTTATTTAAAAACTCCAGTAACTGACTGAGATTATACCAAATATCGGATGCCTGAGGTCTAACTGGACGTCCTGGATCCTGGGGGCATGACAGTACTGATCTTTTCACCATGCTTGTGCATGCATGTCTGCAATAAAACACCTGCTGCTTTTTTTCTTTGATTGGTTTTTGGGTTGGTTTTTTTTTTTGTTTGTTTGTTTATTGGGTTTGGCCTTTTTCTTTTTTTTTTTTTTTAAACTGTGGTATTCAGCTGTAATTTTAAGATGTCGACTACCTGTTTACTTTGCATTTGGTAAATGTGGTGGTTCCTTAGGAGAAGTGGGAATGCTTCTGTTGAGAGTGTTTGCAGGAAGCCCTGGACACTAACCCGGTGTAGGTGGCGGTGGGTGACATTAACCCACGGCGGGACGTCTCTCACACGTTAATAACGCACAGCATGGCCAACGTAGTGCCTGCTCTGTAACACGTAGGTCGCGCCTCCTCACAAAGCTCTCCTGGCTCTTTTCTCTCTATGCACTCTCCCTTGGGCACTTTGGGTTTTCTACCAGGTCCAGTCCATGGCTGCAGGACTTAGCTCAGGCCTCGAACTGTTAGTTCTGATTCTCTGCAGGGCTGTTTTCCCAGGTCCTGTTGGTTTATCATGTTACTGGCTTTCTGACAAACTGTCTCCTGACATCTTTATTTGCAGGCTAATGGAAGTGCTAAGAAAGCTGGTGGGGACTATAAGGCTACTTCTCCTACCCTACCTGCTTCTAAGATCCCAGCCTTTTCTCCCACTTCTGGGAAAAGCAGCTCAGCACCTGCTTCTAGCGGTGACAGCTCTAACCCCCTTAATCCACCTACTAAAACCTCCATTCCTTCCTCCTCCCTTCTTGCTCCTCAGACAGGTCGCATAACTTACTCTACCTCCCTCATCCCCTCTGTCTCTAACGGCTCCTCTAAGTTTCAGAGCCCCACTTACCCAGGGAAAGGTCACCACCTCTCGTTCTCGCTGCAGACTCAGAACGGCCGACCACCCCCTCCTTCCTCCTCTACCTCTCTCCCCTCCTCTATCTCCCCCCCTTCCCTGAGCCAAGGTATGAAGAGCATCAGGACAATCCACACCCCTAGTTTCAACAGCTACAAGGCACAGAACGGGAATGCCGGCAAGTCCGCCCCATCCACGGTCAAGGAGCCATCCTAAAGGCTAAGCACAGCACACCTGCCAGGTCACCAAGGCTTTGTGGTCACTTTCAAAGAATCCGCAGCCAATATTTTAACCAGGGAATGTAACCATTTTGCTGTATTGCTGGAGGCTTAATACTAATCACGTGCTAAATACTGAGTTACACTAGATTAGAGTGAAGCTTTTTGGAAAACTGTTGCTGTTGTAATGATAAAAGAGCATTTTCTTTCTATAGGCAGCACCTCTTACAAAAAGTGTGAAGGTGTGTGAGTGAACTTGACTGCGTGTGCACAGCAGTGTACTGAGCATGGGGAATTGTATGGTTAAAAATTTACTAAGTTGTTTTGTATAAAGCTATTTTTCATTATGGAGTCTAGAAGTGAACAGAGATATACTAAAGTGTGATTATATTCAACTGTAAAACTGAAACTAAAATATTTTTCTTTTATTTTGGTGTTATTTAGCTTTGTTACAGATTTCTATTTTTGTCAACAAATGTCATGGTTCCTTTCAAGATCTTTTTGCCAAAACATTTTGATACTATTGTAATGTACATTTGAAAGTAGTATGCTGGACAGTAAACCTCTGCACAAGAAACAGAACAAGACTGGTCTTATATGTGTATGAGGCAACTCAACTTATTGCACTGCCATTCAGATTATATTTAAGAATTTGCCAGCCAAGGAAAAAATAAATTGTTTTACACATATAGATAGTTGCTGATCACTTTTTTTCTTAGCTAAATCCACCCTTTTTCTTTCAGTTTTATTTTACTGAGACCTGGTAGCCCATTAATGTATTGCATTGTGGATTTTAAAATGTACACCTCAGTACTGTTCTGTATACTGGCAAACTTTTGTACATATCTATAAATATCTATAAATAAATAAATACTGTATGTGGCTGGGCACATAGAGTAGTTTTACCACACCAAAGTTAATTTTTATGCATGCTTAAAAATATATATGGGGAAGGGTTGAAAAAGATGGATATCAGTTAAATAGAAGAGCAAGAAACTTGCATAGCTAATGGTTTTGTAAATAAATTTATTTGTATAACACCATAATGTAATATACAGAACTATGATAAGCAAAGATCTTTACAAAAATAAAGGGCTGCATGCTTATATATTTGTATTTTGTCGCTAGTAACTTTTCAGGTGGTCTGAATTGGCTGTTCAGCTGTTTGCTTGAGGGTGTTAAGCCATTAGGAGAAAATGTGATTTATTTTCCCCAGATTAAGGCCATACATAGTAACTGATTTCAAAATGGGGTCTTTCAAATTGCTGTCGATAAAAGCTTATTGCTGGAACTCCAAATTAGAAAACCAGCAAGCAAAGAAAAACCTTTGCGTGACTGAATGAGGTATTCCTTCCACCTTGAGGTATTCCTTGTTTCAATTTCCCCTTTGTGAAAGGGGAAGTTTCCTAGAAGCATCATTCCAAGGCGGTGCCCTCGGATGGTGCATCACGCGTGGTTGGAGAATAAACATTGAGCCATTCCTCAGGACACAGCACAGCCTGCCTCCATCCCCTCCGCCGGCACGGCAGCGAAGGCGCTGCAGAGAACAGGAGCTCCAGTGCCGGGCTGAGCCGAGCCAGGATGGGCAGGGGCGCTCCGAGCCAAAGGAAAGCGGGAGGCACGGTCAGAGCGCCCACACGGAGCCTCCAGAGTGGAGCCAGGTGCCTTCCAGCCAGGGCAGAAGAGCAGGGACTGGGGGCTCCAGTGCCTGCTCTGTTCTCTGCTTTCCCACGCCTGGAGTGCGTGATTCCCTGGCTCCAAAGGGAACCTGCCTGATCCAATGCCTGAGCTTATTACCAACCCCCATGCAACACACAGCACACACACAGAGCCACCAGCACGCTGGGGACCCTGCTCCCCCTTCACACGGCCAACATGGAACCGCAAGCTAAATGATGGACACAGCAGGATTTGTTCTTTAACTGTTTGTCTGACACCTCCCAAGGATCGGACACTTACTGAGAAACAGCAACTTACTAAAAACTGATCCTCTGTAATGGCACGTGAGGTGTCCCCAAGAGCCATGGCACAGGCACACAGGGTCCCCAGTGGCTCTGGCACTGCTCCCACAGCTGCTTCTCAGAGCCTCTTCAGCTGAGGGGCTACAGCAGCACATTGTCTGTATCTGGCTGAATTTAGACATGGACAATGGTTGTATAATTAACCAACAACCTGCACAGTCACTGGTGTGCACGGGCAGCGAGGCAGTGCTGTGCTCACTGCCTGTGGTGGTGAATGTAAAAATGCCCTCAGGCAGTGAACACTACACCAACCTGAGGCCTCAGCTACACTGTGACCTGCACTTTTGGTGCTCCTGCTCAGTGCTGGGTTGCAGCACCCGCCAGGAAACAACAGGCTCAGCCAGCTCATAACCCACAGCACACACAGTACTGCTGGGACTGTCACAAGTCAAGCCATGTTTATTCCCTCTCCATCCTGCTTGTCCAGCAATGAAGTTATCAGGCTTTCACAAACACAGGCAGGGAAGAGCTGTACACAGGCTGTCACTCAGCAAAACTATCAAGCCTGTAAATAAATTCCTTGCACACATAAGAAATCAGAACTGGACAGTAATGAAAAAGACAGGTTTCCCATTGCAAACCAGTTCTGAAGAGCAGTTTTGGTGAAGGTGGCTGCCACTGAAGTCTGGGACAAGCCATGGGTCAGGTACCACTGCAACAGCAGCTCTGCACTGGCAGAGCAGCCCCCAGCCCCAGTGCTCTGAAATCCAGCAGTGAGGCAGCTCACTGAAGGAGCTGGAAGGTGAGCAGGACCTTCCTGCTGCCTGCTGTAGTCAGAGCCAGCCAAGGACTTCATAGCAGAGTAAGCACTATCCCTGTGTCAGCCAGTTCCTCTGACAGAGAGGGACTGCAGCAAAACCAGTGACACAGCCCCTATGCTGTGTAGGACACAGAGGTGGGAAGGCAGAGCCAAAGAGGCTGCATAAAGCAGGAAAAGAGAGGGATGTGCAGGACATCTGAAGTGTACAGGGCCAAAATCCATCTGATCCCTGCTGAGAGGCAGCGCTTCCTGCAGGCTTAAAAACTCACGGATTCAACAGCAGATGGTGAAGGCAGATCTTTACAGTCTCACTGACTAGGAGCACAGGCACATGCACCACTTCAGGGATTGCAGGCCTGCTTTAAGCCCTTCCCCCCTCCAAGCCACACATCAGCCCCACCCCTTTCCAAAGGCTGGCAGAGTTAATTGGTTGATTACTATCTAAATGTGAATAGTGTTATGACCTAGGTTTGGGAACACCACCACATCTTTTTGTAGTAATGAGGCCACATTTCAAACTTTTGTCCTGCCTTAACAAAGTGGAGAGGCTCCCAGAGGCTGCACAGGAACCCTAGGCCCTTAATGTGCAGCTTGGAAAAAAATTTTCCTTCAGCACTGCAGCAGCAAAAATATTGTTATGAAACTGTCTGGACTGTGGCCACGTTTTAATTCCACATCAACAGTGCTGTGAGTGATACTAATGGGGACTGTAACAAGCCCTTTAAAGTCTTAAAAAGCAGTCACACAGAATCTTCCAGCTACCACACTCCAGAAAAGGCAGTTCAGACTAAACCACTGATCACCACTGAAGCAGCAACTGCTGTTAGGGACCATTTAAAAAAATCCACACACTACCATTGCTACCAAGACATTTTATTATTTCTCCATCAGATCTCAGCTTATCCTGTCCCTACCAACTTGCAGCTTCACAGCTCCAAACACAGTCCTCAGACCAGAAGTACTTTCCAAGCCTGTCTGAATCCTTCTGATGAAATACGGAAACAAAAAATGCACACTAATAGCAATGTTAAGAAATTCTGTTTAAACATAAAAAACTACCCCTTTTTGCTCTATGACCAAAGACTGGCAAGGTTGCCCAGGGAAGTTGTGGAGCTTTCAAATGTGGAAAGACTGAAAATCCAGCCACAGCCCCAGCCCCAGCCCAGAGCAATCTGCCCTGGCTGCATGTGGCTGAGCTGGGGGGCGGCTCAGTGATCCCTGCCCATCTCACCTGCTGTGCAGCCCTCTGGAGCTGCCTATCCCACTGAATCCAGCTTCCAGAGGGAACACTGACAGTATCCACCTCAGAACAGTCTATTGTATGCATGCACTTCCCTTCCTGAGTCAATCAGTCAGACTGGCAGCCTTCTCTTCCACAGGAGGGGGAAAAAAGAGCAAGAAAAAAAAAGAAAAAAAATCCCCAACACAGCAAAAAAGCACTACAGATAAGGGTCTGCTGTTAATATCAGGGCATAGCAATGACTCCTAAAAATGTCTATTTTCTCAGCTGCCACACTGGCTAAAATTTAAGGTGACACAAATCTTGGCAGTCTTCAAGAGGCAGAAAAAGCATCAGCGTTTTTCCAGCCTCAGATACGCAGTCACTCACTACTTGCTTCAAGAGGAGCTCAGTAACCTCCTCTCCCTGATGCCCCTGGCAGATCGTTCCTGTATCTCTCCCCCTCAAGTCATGGGTCTCCCCTACATGTTCCATCCTACCAGTGCAGCAGCAGAGAGTACCATGCAAGCTGATGAGGTTAAATAAATTTGTACTTGCAGCGCTGTCAGCCAATACAGGTCATGTTTTGCATGTTTTTTTCTAAGTTCCTAATTTTTCAGACGACCTTGTGTTCTTCATTTAATACAATTACAGTTCTGTGTTCTCAAACACAAAACTTGACAGCCATGTGTCTGAGTTCAGGAGTAAAATTATCAGTTACCTATAAACACAACAAAATGGAAATGAACCCATCAAAATGGCTGTCAAAGCAGAGTAAGCTGCAGACCCCCAGCCCCCCTGTGCACCTCCCTAAATACACTGCTTCACTTGAGAAGACCTCTGTCACTTCCTGTGGATGCTCAGCACACACTCACGAGCCTCTGAGACTAATGATGGAACAAAATACAGCTCCAGTACAAGACAGTGGGTACTCCCTGATGAACAGCATTAGAGGTGTCACAACACTGCATTCTGAAAGCTGGTAAAGTGTTCAAACACACTTTACTGTTACAACTGAAACAAAACCCATCCTCAGCTACTCTGCCCTTCAGAAAACACACCCGTTCTTTCCGACACTGCACACAGGATCACTGCTAATGCACCCACCTCCCGTCTGCTCCAAGGAAAAGACATTTTAGTTTGCACAGAGACCACAAGAACAGGGCTCATTTTTATGGGACCTGGTATTAGATGCACCCAATTATGTGGTGAGAACTTTCACAGCGGTCAGCTGTCGTATCTGGAACTTTGCCTCACAACCAATTTTTATAATGATTTCTCACAAGGATCAAAACCACAGCAGATCAAAGCATGGGACTGTTACAGTCACTCAGGAAAGAAATGAGGTCTGCCTAAAAGCACATCAATCAACACATCCCAGAACCACAATTCCTTCTCACAGTAACTGGACACACTGATGGAGGTTTAATCCTCTGCCAAGCAAGGAACAGTGTAAGACATGTGGACACCCTAAGTGAGGAACAGCTGCTTTGTTTTCAGGTAGGTGTGCAAAAACATACAGTAAAACGAGTTCACACACACATGAGTTTTTAGGGTAGAAATACATATTTTAGATAAAATTATAAGGAGTCCAATACCCAAACTACAGTATGGTTCTGACCGGCAGACACCGATGAATGAATTCTGACTTCACAAAACCTGTGCATTAAACATAAACCCACTTATTACATACCTTAGAATCGAATTATGTACCAAGATGAAAATATTTAACCAACTGAATCTCTCTCACCTGCTGACCTGCACTGTGTGGCCCCACAAAGAAAAGATTAATGAGAAGTGTCCTTTATCCAGGAGGAACTGCAGGTTTGGTGATCCTGAGAGCAGTTGCTGAGTGCAACTTATAAACGTGACATTTCAGAACCGTTCATCAGAAAGAATTTGAATCACACAAAGAATCACCAAAACAATTTTATTTCCAGTGTTTAAGTGGGTATGCACACAGGCATGATACAGGTTTGGATTCATTAGGTCTTCATGCAGAATTATATTCTCGATAAAAGAAACCAGTTCCATCCAGTATCCACTATCTACACGCCTATGTTACAACATTTATATCAAATCTGGTATCTGAAGAAAAGATACACAAGTAATATGTACAGTTAAGTTACTTATTTTACAGAAAGATTAGAAATTCAAGTCACATAAAACTCAAAATCTGTATTAAAATTGGAAATATAAAACTCCAATATTTACTGGAATGCCTAAGGAATGGAAGCTCTGTAGCCACCTGTGTTAACATTTGTAAAATGTAATGAAACTCGTTAACAGTAAAATGCATTCATTTGTTTGTAATAAGTTTCTCTAATTTAGCAATATGGCACCCTAACAAACCAAATGAATTTATAATGAGGCACTTGTTAGTGACTAAACCAAAAGAACAATTTTCCTGCATACTAATGCCAGGCCAACTCTCAGTCAGAAAACCATGTATACACTACACAGCATGTTGCATCAGATGCTTTGTTCAACATTTGTATGCAGCCATCAAATATACTTTTTCTTAAAATATATATATATACTTTAACTTTAGTGTTCTTCTGGCTGTGGTAATGCACTGTGAAGACGTTCCACAGAGCACATTGATGAAACCAGCCCAAATGAAGGCTGCATAACAACAACAGTACAGGAAAAAAATATTTATATATGTACACACACACACGCGCACACACGCACACGCACACACAGAGTTACTGGGAAGTGTAACAGTAAGTTAATGAATTGCTGCAGTGGACATATCTCCCCATTTCAAAGATACTGGTAAAATCGAGATCTAACCACTTGGGTCCCAGACAGTTTATGAGGATGGGCATCAACTGCTGGGCTGAAGTTGTTTTTGTTCATGTTCTGATAATTTTCACCATTTACCTGGTCTGGTGGCTGAAATGGTCCCGAAGGTGGTGTTCTATTAATTACAGTGAAGCTGCTGGAAGAGCTGCCTTCATCTGCTTGCATCTCTGCAGAAGAGGGCAGTTCTGCCTTTGATACCTCTGCTAAGTTAGTGTTCTCAAGTCTGGGCTTTCCAGTTTCACCCGTATTAAGGTCAGTTGTGCTAGTGCGTAAACGTTCCCGTGCAAGCCAGTCCGAGATCGAGAGGTCCTGCGCTGGACATTTTGGCTTCAACCGAGTCACAGCTGAAAGCTCAGATTCTCTCTCTCTACTTTGACTTGGTTCTTGAGCTTTCCAAGCATTCAGGACACTTATTTCAGCAAAATCCCTCTGCCCTCCAAGTGTGTGCCTTCGCCTGATATTCTTTCTCTTTGCAGTCTCTGTAGAGTTAGCTTTTTGATTCCCAACTCCAAACATGTCATCAGCAGATGATTTGAGTCGTAGCTTTAACCTGTCTGTAATCTTAAGTCTCCACGTAGGTTCTTGTTTGTCAGCCTCGCTTTTGGCCGATGTGGCTAAACTGCTTGTAGATCTTCCTTTTTTCATGATGTCAAACATTTTGGTCACAGTGGGCAAGTCCTTCTCACTCTTTGCATCCCCTGACCCCTCACTGTCCGTTTTGTGCCGTGCAGACTTTCTCCTGGACAGTGTGTCACATTCAATAAGTTTGTGTGAGCTAAAAAGTCTGCGACTCTCTAACTTTGGCGTGGAACTTCCCTCAGTACAACTTACTTCGCTTTCTTCAGAGTTCCTCCGGCTGGTCTTTACCACTTCTGAAACCTTCCCTTTGGACAGCCTTTCGGCAGCAACGCTGGTAGCAAAGACAGGGAAGTCACTCTCACTGTCCGTCTCCATAGGACGCCCTTCACTGATCAATTCACTTCTTTCATCATCAGCATCTTCTCCCTTGCTTTCTGTCACTGACTGCACCTCAGGGCTCAGCATACTGGCATCTAAACCAGTCAGATACATAGTAGATGAAGTAGTTGAGTAATCTGAGGTGATGGAGCTGACATCAGCTGCTAAAAACTCATTGTGTTTACTTTCAGGGCTGGCTACTTTTTTGCATGAGTATCTGTGCTGGGAAGCCTGGGAGGAAGTGCTTAGCATAGTGCCAGAGTCAGACACAGTCTCCTCAACCTGGGAAGAAGATTGTGAAATAGGCGTTTTTGGGTTATTCTTCTGCATGGTTTGCAGACAGCTGATATTTGATGATTTTGTACATTTTTCATGGTAAGGCAGTGAAGGTTCCTCTATCAGGATATCTTCTTTCTTTAATGACTTCTTTTCATCCTTTACAACATTCACCTCTTTTTTACTGCTGTTCTCTTTTTCCTTCGGGACAAACATCCTTTGTTTTCTCCCTATCTCTCTCTCTCTTTCATATTCCCCTTTAGCTGTGTCCTCTTTTGCTGTGTCACCACGAGATTGTTCTGCAAGCTCCTTCTTGCAAAACACATTATCCAACTCATCCTCTGAGCTACTTGGTTGTGGTTTCTCTTTAGTTTTTTTCCGCTTGCGACTAGCTGCAGCAAAAATGGAGGACACAAGCAGTTCCTTGCTATACTGATCCTTTCCAGAACCCCAAGAACCCTGTTAAAAAAAGGGAGAAGGCGTAATTAAAGCCAAAAAGAAACATTCATTAGCCTGAGACAGTTTAAAACACATCCTGAGCTTCACAGTAGAAAGTGCATTTTCATTCAGGAAACATTTACATGCTCTTTTTGTAGTTTAAATGACATTGACCAAGAGGTCAATTTTCATCCAGAGCATTCCACTTTTTATCTCAGTCCCTTCAACTTAACAAAGACCAGTTTGTGTATACTACTATTGTTTTTACACTACTGTAGTTTTTGACTGACTAATAAAGCAGGCCCCATTACAGTAAGAAAACCTTTTCAAGACTGGTTTGCAACTGCTTCACAGATGCTTCACAATCCCTCCTTGCAAGGTCTTACCTATTCAAAAAGGCTAACTGTGCCATTTTTCAGTTCATCTTTCACCTTTCAGACTGAGTTTGTAAATGGTATCAATTAATTACTGCCAATAAAATGAATGTTAACTCACAACTAGTTTAAGTGTAGAAAATTAACAAATAAACTTCCTTATTTTAGAAGAATTTACTTTAAAATAGCACAGAAACAATAAAAGTACAAGCCAAATTATTTCATTTTATGAATTAAAAACTATTTTCACTACTCTGACAACATCACAGCCTGGCCCCTTGAAAGCTCTGCACCTTTCCTACTTAGTGCCTCACTGCCATGGGCAGTGTGACTGGTGTCCTGGAATTTGGGCTATTTTGAGGAAAAAGCTGAGCCACCAAACATTCTCACAGAGCAGCTGTGTTGGCATTTCCACAATGAACCACAAAGATGCTCTGAGTCCTGTTCCCTGCTCCACGGGGGGCATCAGTGCCACACCTGGAATGCAGGCCAGCAGAAAGCTGTGCCATGAGCTCACCGAGGTCAGCTGTGTGCTGCCCTGTCACCCTGTGCTACAGACAGCCAGTACTGGAACCACTGAACAACAGCCCACGAGACAGATTTGCCCACGTGGCAGATGAGAGCTTTGTCATTGAAGTGAGAACTGAACGAATGCCCATGTTTCAGTCTTGTTCCCCTGTTTCATGAGGTCTTCCTCCCAAGCACAGCAACACTTCAAGGCAGATTTGCAGAGCAATCTTTAACCACAGCCTTTGCCTTCCTCTAGGAGGAGGAGCTATTACCTCCTGAAGAACAGGCTGAATTCTAAGTATGCTTTCCTCAGTGAAACAGAAAAACATAAATACACTCTGTGAGTTGGCACTATGCCAACAACAACAGAGAACATACTATAGATCTATTTACCTCTATTAAATGAAATGCAAAAAGGAGGTAAGTGCTCACAATTGTGAGAGCTCAGAACAAAGCTGTGGCTGTGTGCAGCTGGCTGCTTTGGTAGATGTAGCTAACTGCACACAAGTAACTTTTCCAATGTAACACTTCAAAAACAGGTTATCGGAAAACTACTACCACTTAATCAAGAAATTACACATAAGCTCTACAGTACATCTGCATATCAGTGATTTAATAAAGCAAGCACCTAACAAATTTCAGAAGCTTATAACTGTATGGTATCAGAAAATTATTTACCTTAGATTTTGCTGAGTCACTAGTAGCTGAATCTGTGGAAAAATAAAAAAAAAAATTCTGCTCAGTTCTGTGCAACTTTTTTGTTGTTGCTACAGACAATGCTGGACTTATGAAAAAGACAAGCACAGAACAAGATGTGAAGCAAATTAAAACCAGAACAGAGTGAATAGTCAGAGCTCACAAAGATGCAAGCTGCACCACAGAAAGCCACCGCCATGAAAGGATGCTGTGAATTGTAGGCAGAACCAGCTCAATGATAGGAATGGCAAAGGAGCCCTGTTCTTCAAAATAAAAACCAGAAATACTAATGTTTATTCAGTGCTTTAAGTATACAGCCCCTGCAAAACCGCAGCTGAGAGACCTTTTCAGGATGGCACTGTGTACTCTCCTGAGATTCAGGATACACAAAGCAAAATTGGGTGTCTTTGTACAGATGGCTCCCTAGGTACAAATCATGGTTCTTGTAGTCATACTCTTTTTGTGAGTTTTTAAAGAAATTAAGTAATATTTTGTGTGTAAAACCCCAATTATACATCTCTCTCCACCTCTTACTACATACAAGTAGAATTTTATTTTTAAATTGTCTAGATGTCAGCAGCTACCAGTTTTGTACTTTCCCATAACAAGCGCTTTTATGAAATGAAAAATGGACACCATAGTTTTACTGTCTCGCAAAACCCAAGATTATACAATTATAAAGGGGGTAGGAAGGGGCTAGCACAATGACTAAAAAACATGAACTTGGGACTTTCTCCATGGGAAGAAAGAGCTGAGCCCCCTGCCACACCCCTTTTTGACACATGGCTAATGCTTTATGACTAGAAAGACTGGTAGACCATACCATGCTATTTCTCCTCAGGGTCTGCTTCAGAGATAACAAGAAACAGCAGAAAAACTTTTAAAAAGTAGCATTGATCTGTTTAAAATACTCTTAAAAGAAAATTTACAGCACAGATCAACTTGGGTTTTTTTTCCATTTACAAGAAACGGGGGTTTCTGCAGACAAGGCAGCTACAGTGTGGGCAACAGTCCTCCTTCTTCCTACAGTTCCAGCTGTCCATCACTGACATCACAGAATCCACTAATGACATCACCGTGTGATAGACTCCTCCCACTTCGCCTGTTACAACATCAGTACAAAGTGACTGTTTCAGTAAGTGCTGAACAACCCTTTGAAAACTGAAACAAAAGCTAGAGACCAAGGGATAACATTCGTGGGATACAACATGCTGGGTTAGTGCAATAGTAGAGTGAAGGGAGGAGGGGAAAAAGTCACCAAAAAGAGCCTGTAGTGCTTATCCTTAGCCACAAAAGAGGATGGCATTTATAAACAGAAGAAAACCAGCTTTAGTATAAACATACTGCAACATACTTAAAGTGTCCATCACTTGACAAGAAAACAGAACTTAATTTTTTGCATTCCTAACGTTGGGAAGGAGCAATATTAGAACACCACTGAAGATCAGTCTTTCTGCCATCACAACAAACTACTTTATAGCAGCGTATCTGCTTGACCTCACGATGATGATTGCATGGATTACTGTGAATAAATAAAATAGTATGTGCAAGCCTCATCTTTTAATGATTAAATTCCTGTTAGACAAAAAAGTCTTCCAAATTGTATCATGCATGATTATCAACAATTCAAGTCTTTAAGAAATGTTAAATGATCTTTTGGAAGAAAGGAAAACATTTTATTAGTAAAAGAAAATAGGAAGAGAGAGTTACAGTGAGTTAACAGAGTAGGTTATTCTAGCCTATGGACTAACACTGTCCAGGCAAGAGTTACCTGATACGTCTCCAGGAGATACTCCCGTTCTTCCAATGTTGGTGAGTAAATGATCTATGTTTGGCACTGGCTGAGATTCTACAGTGTTTTCCTCCTGAACTGCTGTCTACAGTTAATAAACAAAGATCTCTTCATCATCGTTTCACAAATAGTTCATTACGATTCAACAGCATTTAGAAAACTGCATTATTCACCTGAAGAACACGAGGAAAGTGTGTCCTATTTTCCTTTATGCTTTTAAAACAAATGCATGGCTTGCTTTTTAAAAAAAAAAATAGAATTCATTACTACAAGGACTGGAAAGCTAAAAAGGTGCTGCTGAAGAGCAAACCATACAGTGACATAGTAAAAAATATACAGGCGTTCTAGAGGCAGCAGAAGCAGATTCTAAACTAAGGCAGTTAGAATACAAATATCTATGGCACAATACTTACAAGAGGTTCTTCAGCATCATCTTCTGTGAAAAACCAGTCATGCTAAAAGTTAAAATAAAAAAAGTGAAAACCCCACAGAAAATTCAGAACCCAAATGTGGCAATCAAATATATATATTACTAAAAGTGAGAGTTTGATGGATAAATACCAGACCCAAACTGGCCCAATGAGAAAAAGGCTGGTTGATCTGTGTACAATCTTATTTTTTAATAATGAAATGCATCCACTTACTTTTTGGATGAGTGTTTCTACAATTTTATATTGGTCTGGCATGTGCGTAACCATGTGTGTCATGTTATCATCAGATGTCCTCACAAGTGTTGGGCCAAATACTATTGCCAGGTTTCTTGGTTCCATCTAAGAAATGAAATATTTCCACATCACACATTTATAAGTACATTAATATAACGCTTAATATATATGAGAACCATTTAAAATAAGGATATACAAGAGTTTTTAAAAAATACATTATTGACTCTGGTAGGATGTTACACTACATCAAAACTCTCCTATTCGCAGCTGCAATAAATATACCCAACATTTCTGCAATTCAGAGTTCCAACCTTCCCAAACCTACTGCAAGAAAATGGCTTGCACAGACAAGTACAGAATTCAGATATGTTCTTTACACTTTCAGGGAGATCTTTTCTTCTTTCCTGAAAGAAACTCTGATGCTTGGAAACACTGATGTTTTAAGAATTTTTCATTTCGTAAAAAGGCATTGATAGCTCCCTGTTTTTTTTCCTGAAAACATTTACAAGACACACACAAAAAATAAAGCTGGTAATCAAATACTGTATTATATCTACTGACAAAGACCTCATTCAATTTGCACCAGCTTTGGAGGAGGTGGCAGAACAAACATCACAGACCCAAGACATCTATTTGAGAGACAGAGTTATGTGATCAGGTCACTACTTTAGAAGTGAATTAAGCATATGAGTAATGTTACATCTCTGACAAATAATTTCAAGAAGCAACAGCAGAACTTACCTTCTATTTTTGCTTACTTCTTTAACTTAAGAGTTTACTGTTCTGGTATAGAATAGACCAACAATATACAGGAGGCAAAGACTTTGTGCTTACCAGAAGTCAGTTGGAAACATGACACAAGCCTCTAATGCTCTCTTGGATTTGAACTGAATCTTTTAACAAGTCACACAATTGTAACATCACCTCATTCATCTAGCCTCATATATTCAGTAATATTAACAGTATTTAACAACATTTAAGCAGCCCAACAAAACCATAAAATTATAAAAAAGCTTCCTTTAGGCACTGTACTTAAAAATGACATTTGCTATAATATCCTTATAATATCGGTTTTAATTTCACTACAGTTTATAATCTGTTGAATTTTTTTTAATGAACACACAAATACTTTTCTTTCATATTTAACTGGAAGATATTATTTGCAGAACCCATATTCACCTCAACTGATCTTTTAAATGATTTAAGATGATTTAAATGATTTGGCCACAGGCTCTTCTATATACCATCAATTATATCAATTTTTTTCCTGTACCCTGCACATTGGTAGCCAAGCCACCATGTTATCTGCCCTGAGGTAAGCATCCATAAGCACACTTATACTGTGGACAGCTTTGCACTCAGCTACCCCTCCCTGAGAGCTGAAAAAGGGGACACTATTATTAGCATTTACTGAAGGATTCAGAAGGATTCTAGAAGGCACAGAAGCAGTTAACGCAAACTACCTCTTTCCCACACAATGGGAATGACAAAGAAGTCACACTTAGTGGTGCAAAAAGACCTGGTAGTGATGAACTACCACCATCTACAGTATGAATTTTTTTTCTTTTAACCACCCAAACAGCATCTGTAGGGTAATTAAATACTCAAGTAACTAAAGCAAGTCCTAGTCTGAAAAATTTCTCAAACATCCAGAAGCCAGGCTTCAAAGGAAGCAACACATAGCAACACTCTTTAATTTCATCTACAACAATAAATTATCACCTTAATTAGAAATGATCCTGCACAAAAATAATACTTAATGCAACAAACCAAAATACATTATATATTTCTAATACCTTGTTCTTTTCTGAGTTCTCTGCTACTGTCTTCAGGTGTGCAGAAAGAAACTTGAGAGTCTCATAATGGTGTTCAGGTAAATCATGGATCTGAAACAAACAATCACTATTCAGAACATCGAACATTTAAATGCTGATTTTGCAGTGCACCTGCAACACAACTGATTTTAGTTTACCAGTCTCTTCAGTGTTTTCAGACGCTCAACAGGATCTTCTTTTCTATTAGCATCTATAAAATCTGCATATTTGTCTGTTAAAAAAGCAGAAATTGTTCATATATATGAGTTTTTATATCTATATATGCATGTATATACACCCCATCTGCCAGCCTCACTCCCCCTTGAACACAGTAACATACATACAAGAATGATCTCTGGAAGTCATAAATTAGCCCATTACATTGTATGTGTATGTATTGTATGACAGTAGGGATTCCCCCCTCTTTCACTGAATACTGCAACAGTAGAATTGAAAATTTTACTCTTTTAGTTGCATATTCACAATCCCTTCACATCAGAGAAATTCTATTTACACCTCTCATTCTTAAGATGATCACCATGTCTCCTCACTCTCGAAGAAAGACAACATTTATTGCAGAGTGGGGATGATTTCCCTGGATTTTCTCTCAAATCATCTGAATGTTGTAAGACAACTGTTAAACACCAATTCCTAAAGACAAAACTGTAATGAAAGCAACTTACCATTGGTAAAGAGGGGTTCTGGGAGCTTTCGGAAGAAGGACTTCAGCAAACTGCTTATCACGTTCAGGTCACGCCATTTCTATGTGTTTATAAAAAAAGGTCAGACATGCTTTATATTTCTATGATCACAACACAACAAGAAGTTCTGGGATTTTAATATGCAAATAGTGTGATCAAAGACTTACATCATCATGAACATCAATGTCAGTCATTCCTTTGTTGAGCTCTTCTTGCATACTTGAGATGGCAGCGTTATTTCCAGGCACTCTGTAAATACCTGTGTACTCAAGACCTCTTTCTTCAACCAGTTTGCAGCATATATCAACAATCAGTGGAATATACTGAAGAAAAAGAGTTGTATAGATAAGTAATTGATCAAAAAAGAATTTTAAATTCACAATGAAAGAAAAACTCTCCTTCCATACTTTGTTGGTATGAGCTGGGGGGCAGTCATCTAGTCTAACACCAAATGTTCCAACAGCAGAGGGCTTCTTTTCAAATGTCTTCCTCATAATGCTTGGAATGCCTTTTCTCCACGTCCCTTTGTCTTTTGGTGGGCTTGTCTCATCTTTTTGTTTTTAGAACAGTGGAAAAAAAGAAAATAAAAAAGAAAAATAAGAACATTTATGCCACAAAACTGACTATAAATACAGGTAACAGATTTGCAAAGAGCAAGTGACACCTGCTGCATTTTTAGCTTTTACCATCCTGGCTTTATGCAACAACTCACTAAACATTAGTCTATCTAAAACACAACTTCTGTTACTCTTCTGTGGTTCAAAAGATAAATCTGAACATACTCACACCCCACACTTAGAAAAGCAAGTAGCTGGATAGTAGTGTGGCATTTCATCATTCTAAGACTAAAAGTAGATAAATGACTAAATTTAAACTTAAATTTATATAAACTACTAAAATTTTAAAAAATTAAGATCTACATTAAGTAACACATTAAGTCTCTATGGAATCACACTGCTGCATGAAATACCCATCAAACCCTAGAGCCATGCTCACACTTGTACAGACTTACTCACTCTTTCAGAAATTATCATATTTTAGTCATGCCTAAATAATTTCAAACATTACTCACTCAAAGTATTCTTTATCCAAATATCAGATTAGAAGTTCAGTTGCTCTGTCTACCTCTCCCATAGAATTCTTGTAACAAATTTCAATTCCCATTTATCTTGCACTGCGAGTCATTTAACACGGTAAGTACTTCTTTCTAATTTCTAAAGATACTCTTTCAGAAGATTTGACATTTACTCAACATGTGCAATTTAGTTACATGTCTAGCACTGCAGAAGCAAAGGGACATTTTTTGGTAACAAATACCAGAATTCACTGATAGCTTAATTTCAAGACAGAATAATTTGAAAGTGGTTGATCAAAAGTGGTTGCTTATCCAGTTGCCTGAGTTTGTGTACCGTATTTTTTAAACAACAGTCTGAGGTGAAGTACCATATGTTTACACGCTATGTGAAAAAAAAAGTAAAAAAAAAAGAAAAAGAGAATAAAAAAGAACAGCTTGTGACATTATTTGATGGAGTTCAGATATTGATTCAAGTTTGCAGTGCCAGCTCATCAGACTTTTTTAGAACTCAGGAGGCATTACTTTTGTTCTGGTAGAAACAATACAGGTTCACTACTGTGTTTTAAAAATTAAGACAAAAAAAGTCTTTTCTATACTTCGGAAGCTCTTTACTGGAAAAATTTACCTTGTCACTTCCAAGTCAGATGGAGATAAAAGTATGAATTGCACACAAAATTATTTGCAAAGCTTGGCAAAATTTTGCTCAGAAGAAGCCTAACACCTGTATTTTACTACTGTTAGCCCTACATGGAGCTGTGGGGAAAAAAACCCACAAAAACAAACCTCTTGAGAGGGGACTAAAATAAAAAGCTTCAGGATCTGAGATGAAGTAGTTGCTAGAAATGAGTGACTAGAACTGCAGCTTAAAAAGCCCGGGCTAATACTTGGTTTGCATCCATATATTCATGAATTCAAAAATACCTGAGAAGGGCACCTCGATGGCCTTGCACTGGGGCAGAAAGGACCTAAGGAAATACATAAAACACACAGACCTTTAGTGAGAAGCTTCCTTTCCGTCTCATCCTTGGGAGAATGTGGGCTCTGAGTCCTCTGTTCTGCTTTAGTCCCAAGTAGAGTCTGTCTGATACTCAGACTCTGGCGAGGTGTTTTGGGAGATGGCTCTGTTTTGCTGCTTGAAGAACTGAACAAGAGAGACTACTTCAGTTAAAAGAAGAGTAAGAACTCTACAAAAACTACTGGCAACATATAATTCACCCACCTCATCATTGTACTGTACTCCTTAATCCTTCGACTAATTAGATCTCTACTAGTAACACCAGTATCCTATAAAATAAATTGAGAAATACTTTATCATTTTATAAAATAGGAAAAAAAATTCCTTTCAGAATATGATTAACTCTTCTGGTCACCAAATAAGTATAGAATTCAATAATTCAGTCCGCTTTAAAAAAAACCAAACCCTCAACCAAACTGAACATCCTAAAAAGCAGTTCTTGAGGACAATAAAGACAAAACACTTAACAATCAAAAGAAAAATAAAAGTAAACAAAAGTAATTACAAATCAAGTACTGCTATTTACACATCTTTTTCAAAGCAGTATGATCTGATTAAATCCTCAAATTGAAAGAAAATTTAAACAGAAAATATGCAAGTAAACACATATTACTTCTCTGAAAAATCCAATCCTATGTGTGCACAGTATACTTAGAAAACTAATTGCTACTAGAAATACAATTGAAAGACATTAATTCAAATCTGCTTTTTAATCTGTCTGTGTAATACTTTGGATAATTATTTTGAATCTGAGCAGATGTGCATTACCACAGACACAAAAATATTCCTCTGTTGCTCATCACTGCAATGAAAATGCACAATGGACAATATTGGGAAAGATACTGACACCTTATGTACAATAACAGATATTTGCCTTTGGCAATGAGCATTAATTTAATTCATAGAAACATGAGCATTTATTCAGAGAAACAGGCATCCTCAGAGTTTCACTTTTTAACTGTTGAGAAACTCTTCACACTGTACTACTGCACATACCACTCGGCAATGCAAGTCTGAAGAGAGATGACACTGGTCCTAAACCTGCAATTATCTTTTGAAAAAGATCAGGTATTTTTGGCAGATCAGTTTACTATAAAGTGTATTTTTAGTCAAATCAGCAACAGCATTAACTAATTTATATCAAAAGTGTATTTTCTGATTATGACTATGTCGACCTTTTTTTAAACTTCATTAATTTACTCAGTTACTGTTCCTTTCACCTCATTTTCTTTTATGTTCCTACACACACTTTGGTCAACTGGTTAATTAACAATTCTTCTGTTCAAGTATTAATTACAAGAAAACACAATACATTTTTAATTAAAATGCAAGAAATACATCTTCTGCTTTATATATTATACAATTACCTCATCATTTAGGTTGCTGTTGTCTTGTATTGCTTTAATCCACGCTAACATATTGTCTCTGTCCTCAGCTTGGAATAGATACTCGCGGTCCGATGTGGTCAGTCTAAACACGTTTTTCCTCTTGGTTTCGCAGTACGAGATGTCTATCAAGCAAGCATTGATGCTTATGGGTTGTTCCTCCTCAGAGAGGGTCACTTGTTCCTTTTTATCCTTGTACAAATAAAGTGAATGACCTCGAAGAACAACATACAGTTGCTTCCATGGCCGAATGCTCCCACCAACTCGCTGAAAAACAGCAAACAATGTGTCAGTTGATTTACTTGTAACAGTGCATGTCTCTGGATTACAAAACTACCTCCAGAAGTTTTACAAAGGAAGTTTTACCCACCTGGCTGTCAGAAAGACTACACAAAGTGGGATTCACTAATTGCTCTCCATTAGAGGAGTGAATTGCTCAGTAACCTGCCCTCCCAGACCACCCACTGAGTGCGAGTTCACATGTGACAGTAGTAAGAAACAGAATGAGACAATTTCTGGGCTGGTATTCAGGGAACACTTGCCCATGCCTTTTAAACTGCCTTCAAGTCAGAATGGCCTTTTCACACCCTTGCAATGCCAGACTCCCAGTTTTCCTTAAGCATTAGTCTGTATTTGTGCAGAAGGTTAATATGAACTCAACTCCACAACATTCACAAAAATTACAATTTTTTCCATTATTGGGAAAGAAGAAAAAAAATACAATTACACCTACCAAGGGACTGATTCTTATTATTTAATTAGTCATTAGAAATTAGTTTACTTCAACAGATGCTTTGAAATGTAAAATTAAAACAGTTTGGAAAGCAGTCTGTAGAAGAAGCTGAGGAACTGACAGAAGTCAATCTCTAACAGATCTAAAATTTTGTCAGTCTTATTGATGATCTTATCCCCTCAAAAACAAACAAACAAAAAAAACCACCAAAACTAAAAAGGAAGGCTCGAAGTTCCTTATCTTAGGTTGTCACCAGCTTAGTATTTGTCCTAGGTTAAAAACCCAAACATGACAGGTACCTTTCCTTTGTCTGTAAAAAGCTGACGAAAATGGAGCCATCCTTCTTTGGAGGCATCACCAAACACCTCTGAAGAAGAATCTTTTCGGGAACCAGAGTCTTCTGAAGATTTCTGGCTGTCTGGGACCTAGAGCAAACATCACAGAAAGAGCCCCACAGTGTAATTCTGTAGATATTTGTCTACAGTTCCTCTGTTCAAGATGTTTCTCACTTAAAAAATCTCCCCAGGAACATGCTCCCAGGTTTACACACAACAATAGTGACCTTACACATGCCAAGAATACTTTGAGAAACTTCATGAATCTTAGAGTCTCATTAATGAGTTTTCACAAAAGGCCAGCATATTTAATACACTTTGTTTACAGAGACTGAGGAAAATTAAAATCAAGGACCATGTGATGAGTCCAGAAACAAAGAGACTATGTTTACTTATAAGATGCATACATCAGCAATTTGATCAGTAGCAATTCCAATGAATTTCCTGTCTGTTTAGCACATCACTTTGTATAACAGACTTGCATAATTCAAACAATTTGTCACAGTAGTATAGGTAATGCTTAGGAGTTGCTATATATATATATATATATTTACCTACCTTAATGCCCTTTAAACTAGATACATGCTTAATGGATCTGTTGGAACAAAAACAAATGTTAAAATGAGATTTTAGACACTTTAAAAAAAAACAGATGTCCAAATAAGCTGAGTTTTCCATGAACTCACGATTTTCCCTCTTCTCTGTAGTCGTCCAGTCCTTCATCATATGACTTTGATCTCTCAGTTTTTGCGGCAGGCTGGCTATCCAGGACACTAGGCCGGATGGATTCTACAAAGAAATAGAAATTTTTGAGTATGCAGGAACTTGAATCACATTTTTGCGATTTATTTCAAGCAAGAAAGAGTTTACAATTTTCACTCCTGATCTCCAGAGTGTGAAAGGAAAAAAGTTGCAAGAGAAAAAGAAAGAAATCAACGCTCACCATGATCATGTGAAAGTTGCCGCCGAATTAAAGGGATTGGAGATGTAGGGCTGGGAGGAACAGTTGTTATAGCTGGTGCTTGAGAAGCAGATGCAGAAATAACAGCAGAAGCAGGAATGTGTGCAATATCATGGTCAATACTAGGACTAGTCGGTTCATCTACAAAGGTAATATGCCATATATTAACATATTAAATGCATTCATCAAATGCTCAAACCAAAGAGCCGTCTGAACTTCTCATTACTGGGATATCAGACATCTTAAACATGAAGTCATTCTAACAGACAAAAGGGTCCAATTATTCCACACTGTCAAATGTACACTTTTTTTCATGAAAAGAAGCCTGTTTCGTTTCATAAGGATGTTAATTACAGATCAGAGATAAAGACAAAAAACATCATTGATTTTGCTGTGTGCAAAAGAAACAGGAATTACTGGCTAATCTCTCAATATTATTTGCAAGTAGAGAATTTTTGTTTATAAGCATAAGCAAAACCCACACTTATTGTATCAGTAAATTCGAACTCAAGAGACAGATATCTACAATAAAATAGGGGCAGACTATCAAAAGCCATTTGGTTTAAATGAGTGTTCAAATAAAACAGCCAAATTAGAAGCAAACAAAAAAAGCATTTTAAACAGCTATCTAGCATTCAAAGAACCAATCCCCCCCTCCTCCGTACATTCAAATAAAGACGCAAGTATTCAGACTTTTAAAAGATGGAACTACTACATACCAATCAGTTCTTCCAGTAATTGTTCATAGAAATGATTGCATGCCATACATGCCCAGCACCTCTCAGTCTCAATAGCCACCAAAGTCATAATGAAATATTCCAAAAAGCTTTAAATATTCTAGTATTTAACACGTTTCTTACAAGATGGAAGTAGCCAAAAGATGCATTTTCCATCATTTTGAGAAAGGAGCCATAACATCTTCTAGAGCACATTACTAGTACTAGAAAAATCATTCTACTTCATGCTCTGGTAGAGGAGGGGATGGAAAAGAAAAAAAATCAAGTCACGAGCAGGGGCTGAACTGTACTGCCGTAATGAATATGAATGTACCCTAGGTGCTAAGAATTGTAATATGCAGAGCTACTGAAAAGCCTATTGAAATCAATGAACACTCACAGACAGAGGTTTATTCTTTGCTTTGTGTGAACACAACTGCGTGTGCTGCATTGTGCTGTTCCAACAGTCACTAACAGTTCTGTTAAGGCAGCACTTGTACCATCAAAATTTGGCAATGTACATTTAGAACAAGGCAATAAACAAAGTACAGGATAGTTTAGCAATAACACGCCTCTAAATTGTCTGGGGTGAAAAATATAGTAACTTTTAGTTAAAAAAGCAAATCCCAAAAAACCCAGCTGCAAACTAGAAACATTAATAGAAAGGAAAAACAAAAGAATTCACACCAAACAATGACACTACAATTAAAAAATTTCCATGTTTTACTTGCATTCACAGTGATAAATTAGAAGCATTTACAGATGACTTCACTACAGGAGCTAGGACACAGGAAGAAGCTCAGCAACTTCCATCTCAAACCTGCAACAGCTCCATTTCCTATTTTTTTTAATCTATTGAGCTTCCCGGAAACGAACACTGACTAAGGAATATAATCTCACTGCACAATTGATTGATTTATAGCACATGGACTGAAAGTGCTCAGGTTTAAGTTATTTATGTTAACAGATGTATCTCAAATGTTACAGTCTCTACTCCCAAAAGTTATAAAAACACTAGCACTTGAAATAGATCTATGTGAGCTATGAACACAAACACGTTTGGCAACACTACAGCATTTCCCACAACACTTAAATCCAAGAAATCAGGTGAGGAAGAACAGTCTGTAAGTCTCTGAAAGCAACAATAATTATTCAAATCACTATTATTTCACAGTGGATCTAATTCACAGATGAATCAAAATTAAAGTTGTTTTAGAAATATGCAAACTTTAGAGGAACTGCAAATGACATTAGTACAGGAGGGGCATAACTATTCAGCCCCTGAAAAGGCTGAAGGTCAGCTAATAGCAAGCTTTTATGCAATATAAAGTGATTATAGAGCAAATCATGACATACACCATAGGAGTTTCTGCCTATTAATTTAATGCTCTACCAAATGCCACTGCTGCTGTCCAGTAAGAAACAAAACTCAAACAACTACATATATTCCTTGTACTTTGATCTTTCTTTTAAGTGCTTGCAATATTTGTCTACCTTTTCAGTTTCCTTGACTGACATATTCACACCCCAAAACTCCTCACACAGCATGTGAACTGATGTGTTCAGCTCACCAATCAATGAAAATGACTGTGTCCAAAATGCAGTGAAGCACATAGAACAAACAAGCCAGAAAAGAAGCCACACAAAATAATTCTCTTTCAGTTTGCTACCTCAGATTACTGGTGTCTCTTCAAATATTTGCAACAAAAAGGTCAAAGACTTCATGGAAAAGATTATTCTGGGAGGTACTGAAGAACACCTGGAGGACAATGCAGTCATTGGTCGGAGCCAGCAGGGCTTCATGAAGGGAAAGTCCTGCTTGTCAGACCTGATTTCCTTCTACAACAGGGTAACCCACTGAGCTGATCTAGGAAAGCCAGTAAATGTAACCTTTTAGGACTTCAGCAAAGCTTTTGATACTCAGTGTCCTTCTGGACAAAGCATCCAGCTCACAGCTGGATAAGCCTGTTACTCCATGGGTGAGCAACTGCATTCCAGGTTGGGCACAGAGTTACAGTGAATGGGATGACATCAGGCTGGTGACCTGTCACTACTGGGGTTCCACAGGGCTCCATCCTCAGCCCAGTTCTCATCCACATCTTCATTTTAATGACCCGGACACATGACTCAAAGGAGTACCAAGTAAGTTTGTTGACAGTATGAAACTGGGGGGAGATGTCAACTTCAAGGGTAGAGAGATCCTTGACAAGTTAGAGGGTGCACAACTATATGAAGCTTGATAAGGACAAGTGCCAGATTCTGCACCTGGGATGAGGTAACCCTGGTTGAGTGCACAGACTGGGGAAAGAGAGGTTGGAGAGCAGTGCCACAGAAAGGGACCTGGGGGCCCTGGTCCATAGCAAGATGAACCTGAGCCAGCAGTGCCCTGGCAGCCAGGAGGGCCAACCCTGTCCTGGGGGCATCAGGCACAGCATCACCAGCTGGGCAAGGGAGGGGACTGTCCTGCTCTGCTCTGCACTGGGGCAGCCTCACCTCGAGTGCTGGGGGCACTTCTGGGTGCTACAATATAAAAAAGGCATGAAACTATTAGAGAGCATCCATGGGAGGAGCAAAATGATGGTGAAAGGTCTGGACGGGAGCCGTATGAGGCCACTTGGTCTGTTCAGACTGGAGAAGAGGAGACTGAGGGGAGATCTCATTTTGACCTTCAACATCTTCACAAGGAGAAGAGGAGGGGCAGGCACTGATCTCTTCACTCTCGTGACCAGTGACAGGACTCAAGGTAAAGGCACAAAGCCAAGTCAGGAGAGGTTTGGGTGGGCTATCTGGAAAAAGCTCTTCACTCAGAGGGTGGCTGGGCACTGGAACAGGCTCCCTGGGGAAGTGGTCACAGCACCAAGCCTGACTGAGGTCAGGAAGGGTTTGGACAATGCTCTTGGGCACATGATGTGATTCTTGGGGTGTCCTGCACAAGGCCAGGAGTTAGAGTCATTGATCCTGATGGGTCCATATGATTCTGTGATTCCAGGACTACTTTTATGTTATACTTCTAAAACACAATCTATTCTGCATTATTGTCTTTGAACTGACTCAAGAGACTGGCTATCAGAACCGAGCCAGCACAGTGACAGAGCAGCTCTGGCCAAGGGGGATGGCACTTGTCACTTATGTTTGCACATGAGCGTGCAACAGGTCAACAGTTGCAACTAATGATTTTCAGAAAGAGCCCTTCAATGCAAAAACATTTATGGCATGAAGACACCAAACACTTGTAATAAATAGGCAACACAGCTCCAACCACAACTAACTGATCCTCCAGCTAAGGCAGAGAGAAATTTGTGTATCGAAGTACACTTGTATTGTCATGCAGTTGGAGATTGGGGACCTATAAAGATAGGGAGCATCTGCACACAATGTAGGAGAAAAAAACCAAACTGATTCTGCAGAGACAGATTTACACAGAACGGGCTCAGAGGCAGAGCCAGCGATTTCAAAACTGAGGATTTCATGGGCAAGAAAGCATGACAAACAGGACATACTATACCCACTATGTGAATGAGGAACTAAGGAACAAGTATTAACCAATTTATCAGATATTCAAAGAAATACACACAAAATCACTGAAAAAAAGCACAGATCCATATCGTAACCTATTAAGCTGCTACAAATACAATTTCATCATGATTAATATAACATTTCATGTGTTTGTTTATTCCATCTCCTGAACAGTCCCTTAAACATTAAGGTTTGAAATTAACAACCTGAACACGAAAGGGGGCACATTTTGAGAACCTCAAATGTCATTTAAATGAACCACAGAATTATTCAGGTGGAAGCAAACCTTGGAAGGTCTCTTAGGCTGACATTCTCTACAAAGCAGGGGTAATGCTGAATTCAGACCATGTTGGTGAGGGCTCTTATCCAGCAACTGCCAGAGAGGAATATCCTCAATATCCTGGCTCTGTTCTTTCTTATTGACACAGATCAGGAGAGTGTAAGTCTAGTGTTGCCGAACTTCATAAGCATATCCTATCTCCTCTCTAGGTCATAACCAAGATGGACCCTGAAGAAGGCCACTTGTAACCAGCCTTCAGGCAGAATACAAACACTTAGGCACTACCCTTTAGACCTAATAATCCAGTTTTTCTATTTACCCAGCAGTACAGCCAGCTAGACTACGGCACAAGGATGGTGTCACTGAAGGGCTCAAAACCCTCGCTGAATTCAAGCTTGGTGACCCCCTGTGTCTTCCTCTCATTCACAGATCTACTCATTTCATTACAAAAGGGAATCCCATTAGTCAAACACTTGGTAAATCCATGCTATTCCAAATAATCATCTCCTTCCTTTGCCCAGAAACCAGTTCCAAGAGGAACAACTTGATTTTCCTAATGACTGAGATAAGGTCAATTGACTGCCTTCCCTGACTTGTCCTTCTCATCGTTTTTCAAGATGGGTGTACCTTTTGCTTTTTTCCAGTTAATAGGGACCTGTTCCAGTCTTCATAATCCTTCAAAGACAGCATCTCTGCAATGACACCAGCCAACGCTGTCAGCACCTTCAGATGCATTTCACTGTGTTGCACGGACATGTATGGGCTGAGCTGCACTGGAGCTGTCTTAAGAATACCCTCTTTATCCAAGTTGGTAATGATTGTGGGTTTTGTTTGTGTTTGCTGTTGAGTTTTGGCTGGTTTGTGGTTTCTTTTTTTTGTGGTGGTGGGTAAGCAAGGAAGAGAGGTATATTTAAGGAAATTGTTTAGTTAACTGAACCATACACACATGGGAAACAAATTCACAGACAGACTTTAGTACAGACACCATCAGGGATGCTTTAATAGGGATTATTAACAGAGAAAGGTGATTTCCACTCCAATCCATACAGATTCAGTTTGCCAAAGCTTTACTTCACTGGTAATAAAAAAAATTACTGGAAAAAAACTAGCTTCTCAAGGCTAAAGTCATCCTCCACATTTATTCCCCTTCAGGCATAGCAGTCTTGCAAGCAGTATTTCAACACCTCAAAAGACCTTAAGAAGGAACTGTGTTATTTAGTAAATGCATTGCAGACCAAATTACCATTTAAAGCACTAATTGGGCATCTCAATTTAAACAAACAACATGAATATGTGGCCACAAAGCTTAATTCAAGAAGTGCATATTTTATCAAAGACTATTATCTCATTTAAAGAGTCAGATCATAAAAATGTAACAGCTGTGTAGTAATACACACTTAAAAACAGCTTCACATTTCTCATGAAGAATGTTGAGACAGCATGCATTCCCAGAAACAAAAAAATTGTCCAACATACAATTTCCCAAAATGCAGGCATTGAAGGAGATAACTGTATTTTAGTATTATTGGCTTTCTGACAACCATACCAAATTCTTGGATTAGGTACTTGTTTATAGATGCTCCTGTAGTATTTAATGCAATTTTGGTTACTGAGATCTTGTGTAAATGTAACAGTGATCAATTGTAAAAAGCCCAGCCTTCTGCAGATGAAGAGGTAGCTCATGCTGCTGTCTGCAAAGCAAAAGGCTGAAAGAGTCATTAAAAACATTATTTTCATTCAACTGAGGCAGAGATGTCAAGGTTCCTTACAGATTCAGATGGCATCTACCTGACAGCCATTACAGTATGTATTTTAATAATTGCCTCTCTATTTCTTCAATAATTCACTCAAACAACAGGCGATGGCTTTGGGATGCAATTTAAGAATGAATCTTACATGTCAAATTAATTTGCTTCTGTAAGAAAAGAAGGAACAAACTATCAAGCGCTCATTAATAGAATTAAAAAACCCTAATCTTCTCCTTATGGAAGGACTGACAGGATGTGCCAGCAACCCTGCAGCAGGATGGGCTTTAGAGGCACTGCCTCACTGAATTTCAGCCCTTTGTCAACAACTGTTTTGCACTCCACATCCTTGGCCTGTCCAAGTACTCCATAGCACACGATACCACAACAGGCTCTGTACTTTCACGATGCATCAACAGTACCTTGCTCTGAGGTATTCTTCCTAAATACAGTAGATAAAAGCTTGAAAGTCTTGCCCTATGTCTAATACACCCTCTGTGTCTCTCAGGTTAGATTTGCTCCAGCTTGCTACAGGCAGCACTTCCTTAAAGCACAACCACGTTGGCCAGATGTCCCTTCCTTAAACTCAGCAGCAGGCAGGACAAAAGGAGTAGAGAAAAGGCTGCTGAGGCACAAGTGGAGCAAGGGAAAGCACAGCAGGAGGACAGAGACTGCAGTGAAGTGGCACCAGTGAGAAGAATGCAGAAAGGAAGGAGAGAGCATGGACAAGGTAACAGAGGTTAGGAAAAGGATCCTCATCCACACACAGGCAATGAAGTAAAAAAAAACCTCTGACTACAAGAAACCTCTGAAGAAGCTGCCATTAAGGCAAACACAGACATACTAATGTAGGCTGTTTTTCTTAAAAGCCTTTCAGGAAGACAAATAAAGATACCATGTATACAATTTCACCAGTAGTGAGAAGGCCAGAAATAACCAATAAACAAAAATGAATTGCTGAATCGAAAGTAAACTATATGGAACTAACCCTGCTATCATACAAGATAGCACAAAGGACTAATAAATGCCCCATAAAAACAGTGACTTCGTGCTTTAAATCCTGCAGTACAAGCTGCTGCATCTTATACTTCAGCCTGCAAGGGTAAAAGCTCCCTTATGTGCAGACTTCCAAGGCTAAAACATGTGATTTGGAAAAAAGATAACTCTATTGCCTGGATTCCTCATGACCTGTTACCTCATTTTTTCAAAAGAGAACCTTTAAAAATCTTTTCTTTTTGCTAGTTTTTAAGTACTTCCAGCACTGGCAGCACTAATTGTCTTTACAAAGAACTTCTTCATATACCTACTTTACGTAATTATCCTCATGTGGCCAAAAGAACAGAATGGAAACATGTCTGCATGCTGAGCACATTTATTGCTCTAAGCCCCAGAAACACAGGACTGGAACAAGCTTCCTGAATCATCAAATCCAGCCCTCTGCTAATGCACTCATGTAAATAATATGTTTGTTATACTGACTGAGTTTCACACAAACAGAAAAGGCTTCCCAAGGTTAGTCTTCATGTGAGACTATTGTGAAAACTCTTATCTGTAAATGGAAGTCTATTGTTTATTTCAGTGTCAAACAAAAGTTTAACTATCTGTCTACAAAAAGCAATTCTAAAGGTTCCTGCTTGCCATATTACCCCATCACATAAAAAAGAACAATTCTCAGTATATTTTTTGTTGCCAAGAACCCCAACAGCATTCCCTCATTACCTGCAATTATTATTTGAAGTTATAATGATACACACTAAGGATGATTTATGCTTTGAAAATATTACTCACTATCAAACAAATCTGATGCTTCTACTCCATTAAAACTCTTCTAGATGTTATGAATTATTGCTCCCAATTTTAAGTTTTAATTAAAAAAATATTTTTGAGTCACAGAAGCATTTAAATGGTATTTAAAACACTAATTGGTAATTTTGCGTTTTGGCCGCTATGCTTCAGAATACCACAATGATTTAAAAACTGTTCTTTGGATAAGAAACACTGAAATATTCAGCCTGGAGCAACAGTGACTTGGCAGGCCACACTCTAAAATCCTGGAAAAAAAATAGAAGACTGATGCTTATCTTAGAAACACTGATGACATGTTAAAAGCTGTTCCAATGCTACAACTATAATAATCGAAGAAACACTCCTCAAAAATGAACATTTGTCAGCCCTAATCTCTACTGCAATTACACTTATATTTTCATAGTTTGGAATAGCTAGGCACTAACTTGTAGAAAAGAAAACTATCACAATAGCTGAAGATGTTCATTCTCATCTTGACTGCTAGCAGTTTTTCCTTAAAACACACCATATCAACCATCGCTATTCAGCCACCATTTGCCCTGAAGACATCCATGCATTTTGAGTTCATGAACCACAATCTCTGCAGGAGAAGTCTGAGGTTTTGAGTTTCTTTCTTCTCATAAGGAGAAAAAAGAATGAGTACATTCTTTCAAATGTTTCCTTTCTGCATATGAGAATGTTTCTGCTTGTTTCCCCTAACTTTGTCTATTCCTACCATCATAACCTTTTTCATAGCGTGTTGTGCAAGTGTATCAATTTACTTCCTTTTTTCAATTGCATTCAATATGTGCATATTCACACTGTCATCATCCAAGCCTCAGCAGCCTGCAGAGACAGCCATTAAGATGTAGGGGGAAGATAAGGAAAGTATGGCACATTCTCCACTAAGACAAGACAGTAAAGTCTTTACACTTTCCAGAAAGTACTTGGAGTTACGTACATGACCTAGGACTTAAAGGTAGGTATTGATAAGGTAAAGCCTACACACCCCTACTTCCAGCACTAAAGATGAATGCAATCACATGTATAATAAAGTTGCCTGAGAAGTTTAATTAATACCGGGTGGTTTAGAATGTTTCAACTCCTAATTCCTTAATTAATATACTTTCAAAAATATAGAGTAACAAGAACAACATTAAAAAAAAACAAAAAATCAGGGTTGAGCAGAACTCACTGGAAGCCGGGTACATTTACCCTATCTGCTAATCAGCAAGTACCCAAGTACTTCTATTTATGACACATTTGTAAAAAAACAGGTCACGAAATACAAAAAATAAAAAAGAGCCCAAACAAAAAAAAACCACCAATACACCCCACAACAACAACAAAAAAAAAACCCAAACCAAGAAAACAACCACAAAAATCAAAGCCCCCCAACCCCCCCAACCTTTTAGTTTTGAAAATCAGCATGAAGATCAGCTTTTAAAGCACGGTGAACAGTGGAGTGTGCCTGATTAGTAGCACAGAAATTGCTGTGTGGGTTTGCCTGCACTAAGGGCAGGAGCAATAGATTTATTGTAAGGGTGGTGAGGCAGTGCAACAGGTTCCCCAGAGAAGCTGGGGATGCCCCATCCCTGGAAGAGTTTAAGCCAGTCTGAATGAGGCTCTGAGCAACTCAGTGGAAGGTGTTTCCACTGATGGCAGGGGGCTGGAACTGGAAGCTCTTCAGGGACCCTTTCAACCCACACTGTGAATTCAGTCAGCAGCAGACATGTTTCAGAAAAACACAGACATACACTATGGGAAAAAATACCATGCAGTTTAAGCTGTGAAACTCCTGGCAAATCTTTATTTAAATTGATACAGGGTATTGGATAACAAAACTTTATTGTAATACAGAAGAGAATAGAGAAATTTATGGTGCATTTAAGATCACATTTGGCTCAGAGATGTTTTAAAGTGCAAATAGCGGGAGAATAGAAAGTACCAACATTAAGTATCACATATCCTTGCCCTGTTCTTATACCTTTCCAAAGGTATGAGTTTCAGTCAGGGTGAGAACACTCATCTAATTTTTATAATATTTTGGTGTTATCAAAGTCTGGTCAGATATTTTTATCTGGCTAATTTCCTCTCAGTTATTCACAAATTAATAGTGGAATGAAGTGACCTAAAATTTTTCTAGGGTAAGGATGTACTAAATATTTTCAAAATGGGATTGCACCTTTGAGGAAAAATCTTTGTACTTGTGATGTTGCTGTATGCCTAAGAAAAAAGCTCTGTAATAGGATGGCTACAAACCTGATTTTATTTTAAAAGAATTTTGAACTTCAAAATAATATTTAGGCTAAGATTTTAAAAACATATCTGTTTAAAACTAATTTTCATGTGACAGGCCACTGTGACGTTGGAAAGAACATCCACCCAGTAGTAATGGCCAAAGCACTAAGCTGGATATGACAGCTGGATATGCTGCAATCAGGTTAAGCATTGAAGCAACATCCACATTTCACTCCTGTGGGTGGTTCATTCAACTCCTTTACAATTCTGTCTACTCTACAGTAAGTACTGTAAGAAGCAAAAAATATTTTCAACCTTGCTGCAAATCTCAGACACGCATACCAGACACTTATGTCTGTGAAATGTATTAAATATATATATTCTGAATCAACATTTTCTCAACAGTTACAAAACACATAAAATGGTCTGAGTTGGAAGGAACCAAAGCCCCCTGCTCTGGGCAGGGACACCTTCTACTTGACCAGGTTGCTCAGAGACTCACCCAGCCTGGCCCTAAATACTTCCAGGAATAGGACATCCACAACTTCTGTAGGCAACCTGTTCCAGTGCTTCACCACTCTCACAGTAAAGAGCCTCCTCCTAATATCTAATCTAAACTTCAGTTTAAAGCCATTGCCCCTTGTCCTGTCACTATACATTCTTGCAAAAAAGTCTCTCCATCTTTCTTGTAGGCTCCCTTCAGGTGGAAGGCCACAATTACATCACCCCAAAGCCTTCTCTTTACCAGGCTGAACAATCCCAATGAGGTGCTCCATCCCTCTAACAAACTTCATGCCTCCCTCTGGACTTTCTCCCAAGTCCATGTCCTTCCTGTGCTAGAGACCCCAGAGCTGGAAGCAGCCCTGCAGGTGGGGTCTCACCAAAGCAGGGGCAGAATCCCCTCCCCGGCGCTGCTGCCCACGCTGCTTTTGCTGCAGCCCAGGACACTTTTGGCTTTCTGGGCTGTGAGTGCACATGGCTGGGTCATGTCCAGCCTCTCATCCACCAGAACCCCCAAGCCCTTCTGGGCAGAGCTGCTCTTGATCTGTTCATCCCCCAGCCTGTGCTGGTATCGGGATTGCCCTGACTCAGGGCACCTTGCACTTGGTCTTGTTAAACAACATGAGATTCCCATGTGCCCACTTCTTGTGCTGTCCAGGTCCCTCTGGATGACATCCCATCCTTCAGGTGTAGCAACAGCACCTTTCAAGCTTGGTGTCATCCACAAATCTGCCAAGGTACACTCAACCCCACTGTCCGTGTCATTAATGAAGATATTTAATAACACTGGTCCCAGTAAGGACTCCTGAGAGACACTACTTGTCATCCATGTCTATCAGGATGTTTAGCAGCATTTTACTTTCCATTCCAGTGAAGATTAACTAGTCCAAAAATTACCCAGTAGGTCACAAAATTATCATTTGCTGTTCTCTAGCACAGAAATAGTGCAAAAATTACAAGTCCAAAAAATGCACATTGAACACCACAATTGCTAATACAGGCATGGATAAAGAAAATGGTATTTTTATTAGAGAACAGGTGAGACCTTTTCTGGGCAAAAAGAACAGACTGTCACTAGACTAACCTGTATAGTTTTAAACAATAAAGAGCATTTTAAGAACACAGCTTTTCTTTGGACCTGAAATAGAAATAGCAGTTTTCTGAGAACCACAATATCCTGCATTTAGAAGCACATAGAAATAGTGAAACCTGCAATACCACAGTATGTTTATCTGTAAAGCTGGCAGCTTCATCATCCCCCAAGAACATGTGCTTACCTGAAGAAGAGTTTGAACACACAATACTTTGCCTAATTTTTCAAATAAATCCATTTCTCCCATAAAAGATATTACAGCTACCTACTAGGTTTGGTCTGAACAGATCTCTCATTTCTATTAGTAAATTACACCCAAAATTTAAACCTCCCTGTTTCTGAATCACCTTGTTGAAAAGACTAGTGTCAAAAGGCAGTTCAGTTCCTCAGTAACCCACCATGATCTCTGCAAGAATCTGCTGTAAGAAAGCTCGATGGAAACTCCGCTTGGATTTCTGTTTGTGGTGAAGGGCACTGTGCTACTTACCAAGAGCTAAAATCATCCTGATGGTGTGCTGTTCTCAGAAGCGGGTTAGTCACAAAATACTGCCGCAAAAGCCAACTGTTCCTGGCTGAATTTCTACCAAAATATGGTCCTGGCCATATCTACTACTTTTAAGAAGAAGAGAGTGGTGATAAAAATAGACACACCACAAATATTTTAAACACCACACATATTTTAAATAGTAGCAACACATGACCTTCGAAGTTATTTGTTACCCTCCCCCCAATTCACATTTTTACACTACTCCAAGTATCTACTGTACAAATAACTTCACTAAGTGTATTTATTGAATTAGCTCTAAACAATAAAACCTAAGAATGCAAAAACCCCTATAGTATGGATATAAGCGTAAGGGAAGTAAAGCAATTGCCAGCTCCAAGGTATGTCTTCATTCAAAGTAAGACCCTTCTCAATCATCAAAGAGAAGGAAAAAAAAGCACCAAACCCAAAAGAAAACCCTAAACCAAAACACGAAACTGCCAGTGATTTTCCATCTGAAGAGTTAAAAAGCCTTTAACTGAATTTCAAAGCAGATCTAGGGTTTTATCCACCTGATTAAGTAGAGCTTTTAACAAGTGAAGTTGTAATTACGCATAATGATAGCAGAACAAGCAAAGTTAGAATAATGCATATAAATTCTAACTTAAGAAGTGGTCCACTTTGATAACATTTCATGCTCTTCATATTCAGAGAGGGTTATTTCCTCTTCAGTGTGCTGGAGCTGGGGCGGAAACTTACCAGAGCACCTGTACTGGCACAAGAATTTTGTGCTAGGAAGACAGTCACAAGGACTGGCTCAGATAGTGGCCAGGCTCTAGAAGCACCAGTTTTTAGTATTTCTGGAACGTTCAGGAGGTTTCATTCCAAGAGGCTTCTAAGAATTCAATCCCATTTGGTGTTATGACAAGAGGCTGCAATGGAGAGTTATCATTTTGTTCCTTCTGAACTGCTCAGCTGCTACCAAACACAGTACAACTGACATGTTTAATGCTTCTCTGAACTTTAATCAACACATTTCTCTAAAATATGGAAGCAAGTCACATAAATAAAAGTTCATGGGAAATCTTTGTCAAAACCAGGATAGGAGATGGTGTAGAAAAGGATGAGCTTCACTTAACTGATCTTGATCTGACTTTAACATGACATTTAAACTGTATGGAATTAGAATACTCCCAGCAAATATGGTACATAACTAAATCAGGAGCCCAACACTGATTTTAGGCAGAGTATTGAAAAATCCTGCACAAAGATCAGTTACATGCCTTACAAACTTGTGCTAATCCTTAAAGAAACACTGGCTGTGTCTGAAGAAGAATCTAAAATTACACTGGGTACTGATGCATTCAGCAATAAGAAGAATGAAAAAAATCTATACAACTCCCATTCAAAATGAAAAACCCAACAAAGGCAGCATCTGCTAGCTAAGAAAGCACTTTTTAATGTCTTACCAGTATTCTGTCAAAAGAACAGAATTATTGTATGTTTTGTATGATTTCCACTTTCTGATGAACACAAAGCTTCTTCACTGTTTTTTGATTATTCCCTTTCACCTAGTAGCAAATATAGATAATGCTAGGGGAAAAAAATCACTGCTTCAGATCCACAACAGAAGACAATTATTTTAAGACATTTTATCTGTAATTCCCTTAACCTAATGTGTAAAAAAAGATGGATCACTAAAAAGAGTTGTTTTTCACACAGATGAGTTCACGAATCAAATCTAGTACTTTCTAAACACTTCTTACACTAAATTCAAGAGCACAGACAGAGTCAGGTATAAATCAACTCCTGTGGAAAATGATCCACAGACATCCAGACTACAAAGGATTAAATCATCCATAACAAAAGAAAATCCAACCCAACAACAACAGAAGGACAAAGACAACAGAGGCATTGACTACTTGAGTACAACAGAAATGGTCTGCCACTGTAACTCTCTCTTCAGCAGAAGACACTAATTCATCACATATCTAAAATTCAGTATGATTTTTTTTCTGACACTAATTCATCACGTATCTAAAATTCAATATAATTTTTTTACACTAATTCATCACGTATCTAAAATTCAATATAATTTTTTTCTATCTCCAATCCTTCCTTTAGTTATTTTCCTCTTCAGCCCCCTTCCCAGAAGCTCCCTGTAATTCCAACCCTCTTTGTATCACAGCAAACAGGCAAATCTTTTGCCTTCTCAGATTCTGTTTCCATAAACCCTTTCATTCATATCCACATTAGCATTTTTACTTGCAAATCCACTTTTTATTGCTGTCCTTTCACCTGAAATAGCTTTCATCTATTCCCAATCTATCTCAGAAAGCTTTCACCACACCTATTCAGCTGAAAAACTTCTTTTTTCCCCACAAATCACTCTTATATGGATTTGCATCCATATTCTCTCTTTACTGGATTCCAAATATGTTTTATACTAGAGATGTAAAAGTATTTGAAAGATGCTGCAAATGCTGGTTGTCCATATACGTAACATCACAGCATTATGTGGAGTGATAACTAGACAGAGTTATGTAACACAGACTTATCCAGAGGGTTAAGGAAAACCCTAGAAAAATATTGTATCACTGTACGCATTTTAATACTCATTCTCCAGCACTCCCAAACAAAAGAGTATTTTTTCCCCCCCACTGAAAAATATTTTTACTTTTACCAACCTACAGTTATTTTAGATGAGAAAAATTTCCCATGCCCTGCAACCTCAGGGTGTACAGGAATAGCAGTCAGCTACCTGGCATGGTGTTTTTCATCACCTTTAGGAGAGAAAAGCATTTCATGTACACTGAAATGATTTAACTCACCAATAAACGGAATTGAAGCCAAAGAGTCACCAGGTGGGCTGGAACTTGATGCTTTCCTTTCCTCTATTCTTTTTATGTGGACTTCTCTCCGAGCATCATTAGGTAACCAACAGGTAGTGTCCGAGGCTGCCTCTTGGTCATTGACAGCAAGAATGTAGGACTGATGCCTCAAAGGCTGGGGTGTTTGGTGGCCAGAAGGTGATTTGTCCCGCATGACCACTGTGTCTTTGTAATTTCCCTGAACATCCATTTGCAGACTTTCAGACTCACGAACATCTTCCCTTTCAAAACCATGAATCTTTTGTCTGATGGAACCATCTACATTGTCAGAGGTAGTTGAACACTCACTTGTTGGCTGAACAAGTTTGGCAGAAGCTGGAGCCAAAGAGGAGGGTTGGATGGCTTTACCAGTTTCTGTTTTGTGATCCGGGGCACCTTCAGCTCGGATCCTTGACTGTTGGTTTACCAGAATGCTTTGATGTAAGTGATTTACTGTTCTTTGGTCTTTGCTGGCAATAGCATCCAGGCCCTGGTTAAGGGGAATTGATGGTTTTGCTGCATAGGGAGCTGAGTTCTTCAGAGAGCTACTTTTAGAATTTCTAGCTGGTGTGTGAGACGACCTCTCTTGTGAAACACCTGCAGGTTTTGAAACTCCCCCCGGAGTTTGCAAATCCCGAGAAGGCGGTAACATTTTAATATCTGGTGAAACTTTCTGAAAGTGAGAACCAGGCAGAGAAGCTCTACTACCTGCCCTCCTGCTGTCTGAAATATAAGCGCTTGGAGCAACAGGAAAATTTTGACCCCGAAGGGACATATGAAATGCATGCTGTCTAGATCTGTCATAAATACCTCGCCGATCATCTTGTTCAGTAAATCCTGTCCATTTATAAGTCTTTCTCCTATCTCCATTTGCATCTGCAATCATATTTTCAGAATGAAAATTTTCTAGCACTTCACCCTGTTTACTGAGATAATCCCATGACCGAGCCCTGTGATTTCTAGCATTGACTGAAGGCGAGGTTAGAGTATCTTGTGAAGCACTTCGTGGCCATTCTTTCATCAACACGGGATCTTCAAGCCTTTCCTGGGATACACTTCTCTGCCGGATGTGGACAGATTGCGGAACCCTGTCGTGAGAGGTGCTCCTGCGCCGTACCTGAGAAGCAGTGCGATTTGGCACCACCTGATTATACTCAGTTGTGTTCTGAGAAGCTGCCCTTAAGCTATCTAACCTTTCCTGTATTGTTCGGGAGCCATACATGTGCATGCGCCTATTATCAATGTACTCCTTGTAAGTTTTGTAGGTCTTCCAGTCTATATGCTGGTGGGAGGTTGGAGAACTGTAGTGATTAGTAGAGACTGAGGGCGAGTCTGTGACTTGAGTAGAAGGTCTAGTGTTTGGGATGCCTTCTGGACACATTACATAATTTGAAGCTTTATTTACTGTTCCAGTTGCATCAACTGGTCTTGTTATTGGAGTCTGGGGAAGTACAATGGCAGTGGACACTAAAGACGGTGGTGATGCGGTCCGTGCTTTTAGACTGGTTTGATCTTTTAAGCCGTATCTTACTTCCTCTGTCCTGTGTGATGGACCAGCATGGTTATTTCTGCAAGATGGCAAATCTACAGCCTTCTCAGAAGGCACAATAACAGTCCTTACAGTTTCATTGCAAACGCACACGGCAGTATTTGATTTTGCAATGTCTGTTGGTGATGGAGGCACTTGTATTTCCATTCTGTAGGCCCTCTCTGGCTGTGTCAATGCCCGGACTGGTCTACTGCCTTGCTGTTTCCCCAGCGAGAAGTCAGAAGGTAGCTTGTCTCCAGCCTGCGCCTTAACAGAGGCTGTGGATGTCAGGCGTGGATAACATATTGGTGGTGGTTCAGGTATGTTGTGGGCATTGCCACTGTAGGCTTCGTTGCCTTTCAGGTAGGCATCCTGGGAATACGCCTGTGGAGAGAGGATTAAGTCAGTAATCAACAGTGAGGGAGATGGAAAAGTTCGCCATCTAGTATTTGCATGATCAAGCTTCAAGGCAGGGGAACACAGGTTCAAAATTCACACTCCCTCTAATTTTAGACAAAATGTTAGTTCAAATGACAAAAACAGCATTCTACCCCTCAGTGAGCAGAAACAGAACAAGCAAAATCATGACATACATTCCCTCCCGTAACGATTAGAAAACAGAACTGATGACCAATTCTAGGTAATACTGCGAGTAGGGCACTAAGGTAGGTTTCTCAAAATCCATGAGCACACAACACAGTCTTTTTCTCTCCCTTAATTTTGCTTTCTAACACGATACTTCACACATTCTTCTCATTTAAGCCTCTCATTGCTTGAAACTGGAATTTCACAGCAATCGATAGGTTAAAATACTGCATAATAAATTCAACTAGTACTAGAAAATTCTCTATTCATTTAGGGTATAAAACAATTCTGTTCACAGTACATGTGAAAAGTACAGACAAATAAATATACATGCACACAAAGTTCTCTAAGATGTCTTCTACGTAAAAGCTACTGTTCCTAAATACATAATGAATAAATTGAAGCAGTAACATATTGTTCTGAGCCACCACCCTGTAAGTCATCTCATATTTTACAGGAGACAGCAGGTACATGATACACAAATTTTACTGCAAAAATATTAATGGTATTTAGCATTTTTAACTTTGAGGTACAAATAGTATGAAAATTCATACATATTCACCACTGTCCATGCACTACTGAAACCCAAACTCAAATCTCTAATTTCCTTAGTGCACTTTGCATCTTCTTGCATAAGAACCTGACTCCTAAGAAAAAAATGGTCATATTACACTTAGTACGTTTTGCAGCATTTCTGAAAAGCAGCATTTGTCATTGTGAAATCAACAGAACATCCAAAATAATAAATCAATGAGAAGCATACAGCATACAAAACAATATTCTATTATTGAAGAACTTCAGCATGACTTTGTTCAGTTTGAACATAATGAAATAAAGAGCCAATGCAGAGCCTGCCAATGTAACAGAAGACTAGAATAATTTCTCAGGGCTTTTACACGCTTAGGAGTGCTATCATATCACAGCATTTCCTGTTCAAATCATAACATGCTCAATTCCAGTATATCAATGTGCTCTGTCTTAACAGCAGACAGTTATAAAAGCCTAAGTGCAGCCATAAAATTAACACAGAGCAAAGTAGAGAGGAGGGCGAGGCATTTACAATACTGCTGCAATGTTACACCAAGCATTAGTGAAGTGCAAAATATTAAAGCACACTGAGAGAAAACAGACCAAATAACGCAGGCACAAATCACAAATCAAGAAATCAGCATTATGAAGAAAATTCAGCTCAGACTATCTAGCTAATTTCCGAACTTGCTGTTTCATATTCTTGCTTCTCACAATCATTAAGAAAAACATGCCTTAAAAAACCATCAGAGAAATGGCTACTGTACATTTCTTACCAGTGCTGTGACATCCTTTGTAAACTGCAGCTGGCAGAAAACAGGAAAACACAGTAAAAACTGCTTACAGATGTAAAGACAGAATTATCTTGTCATATTGATGTTGACTACAGCAAGCTAAAAATACAGCTACACTGATTTTACTGGAAGGTACCAACAGACATAAAGGGCAGTAGAGCATAAAAAATAACTTCACCCTCCTTGTGAGCATGTCTATCTCAGGCTTTCATCTGCTCCTTACGTTTATCCTGTACCTTTACAGAAAGCAAAACATGTTCATGCCATTTTGCCTTGGTGCATCCTTACAGCTGCCTGCAGAGAGCTCTGGCTCTGTGCAATGAGATTTCCCTTCCACTACAGCAACATTACTGTCTCTCATTTCCCTGGGCTGCTTCCTGGTGACGAAACAACAGCTTTATTATGCGTTTAAAACAGCACGCCCCTTCCTCACATATATCCGAACATGAGCACGGACTGTCAGCTGACTGCAGCTGCTCTCACGCTGTACATCTCAAATTAGAGGAATGATGCTGCAGAAACACTCTCCTCATGTGATTTGTAATTTTTTTTCCTCCACTCATAGTAAAAATCAGGACAAGCTTCCACTGACACATTTAATGGGGGGAAGGAACGTACAAAGATAAGCATTTCTAAACCTTTAAATAAATGGCTATTTAAGGTCTTGATGGGCTGAAGAATTAAATTAAAAAATTGGAAGAGATGCTGAAAACTCAGAAAGCAGATTGAGCGAGACCCTTCTGGCATGCAAGACAAAAACCATCATACACTGCCTCCTCATCAGAAAATAATCATCAATTTATACAGCTGATAAAAGAGCTGATATCCCACCTTCTCTGGGATGTACACACATTACACCAACAGAAAATACACCCCATTTGTTTTTTGTAAAACATTCCCCTGACAAACAAAGCTTCATTGACTTTGACAGCAGAAAGGCTGAATTCCAAAGCTGGTGTGATCTGATTGCAGTCGAAGACTACAAGTGAGTATAAAATAAGTTCTCAGCTCTTGACAAAATTTATCACAGGTATTATATATCACCTTCAGAAGATAGCATGAGATCAGCTAGGTTTTCTCCTCCCAAAATAGTTTCCATGATTGCAGGTATATCCAGACAGACAGACTGCCAGTTCTGTGTAAGACACTTACTGGAAAGTGTATTTCCCCTTTCAACCTCATTTCAGCCACTACCCAAGAAAGCACTGAAACAAAGCAGAACATACTTCCAAGAAAGAAAAAGTTTATAGACGGGACTGTGATATTTTCACAAAGACTATTTGATATCTTTGTTTCATAAGTCTGATTAAGGGCTGACAGAAAATAATGCAACTTACAAAGAAACTGATGGATCTGTCCTGCAAATGTCACGCCGAAGGATGCATTATAAGCCTTTTTATTATGACATATTTTAACTGCTTAAGCTAAGTGATGAAATTTTTAGAAGCAGTTTAGAGACTAAGAAATGTAAAATATACCAATGTATTTATTAGATCATACATTGTTTTGACATTTAACGTATTTTGTAACTACATAAAACACAGCTTGAGTATTTCTCTTTAGTTTCTCTAACAATAAATCATGTAAAAAATGCCACCCTAATCTCTAAGTGATTGCAACAGGATACGTTAATAAAAGTGTCATTAGGGTATAGCTGAATTTTAAGTGTTTATTGTCTTAAAAACCGAATCAACCAAACAAAGAAAGGCTCGCAACTTAGAAAACAAAAACATTTCTTTAATATCCAGATTAGTGATGCTCCTGATTCAGACACCAACCAAGCCATTTCAATTTCTACAGAACTGGATACTCAGCAGTTATTCAGAAGTCCCAACACAATCCAAAAATTAGTCTAGATGTTTTATGAGCTCTTTTTCACCTTCTCAAAACAACGGCAGTTTTAAAAGACTACCATACAAATGCAGGCATTTAGAGTGACATTAACAGCTCTGATGGATAACAGCTCTGCAACAATTACTGAAAGAAAATTGCTGCTCTTGCAGTAAGAACTCAGCATGCTTCCAGTTATTGGGTACCATTTCTTTCCATCTTGCAATCTAGTTTTGTTTGCATGAAGTCTGCAAACTCCTGTGGTAAAAGATTAATTTCATACTGTGAATTTGTAGAACCATGAAGGGTTTAACTCTAAGGTAATACATTCATGCCATATGATAGGCAAAATACATTTTAGGCAAATAAACCATTTTACAAGGTATTTCATTAACCACCTAAGACTCAGCTGAAGGGCTTTGGTCCCATTTTTACCCCCTTGATTTTATGCTAATAGGTGCTAGAACACCAACAGCCAAATTAATGAAGATTCCTCTGGGAAAGAATCACGATGAAACCCTGTACTTTCAAGAGCTCAAACAGACCATATCCTACACCCCTTAGCCCAAATCCATGAAAACATGCGGCCCTATGTTTCACTGAGGTTGGGTGTGCTTCACTACCCTTCACTACAGGATGAATAACAACACAGATTTCAACAGAGCTATTCACAAAATTGGTGACAAGCATTTTGGTGAATCAGAAGCTGATGTGCCCAACTCCTTGCAAGACCAAGCTTGAGGCATTCTTCTTTCCTTCTCCAACTGGTTTGGCTTCAGATTATATTTCTTTACTACCGAATTGTTCTTTTCCCTAATTACACAGTGATCATGAGTACGGGACCAGAAAAGGCTTACAGCTCTCTTAAAAGGAAACACTTCCCAGTTACAGTTTGTTCTAGCAAGAACGTTAGTAATACAGCTCAAGTGCTTTCATTTTACTGAGACAGCCAAACACTACAGTCAGACAATGTTATTTTAAAAAAAAACCAAAAATGCACACCCTTTCTTCCTAAAGGTAGTGAATTTTTAGTATACAAAATTTAATGCCTTAGGCCAAATAAATTTTATTTCCAAATACAAGCTGTGTAAGGAACTTTCTTGTAAAGTCTAAATTGTGGTTAGGAGGGTTGATGCAAATGGTATTTTCTAACATATGCAGTGTTCAATAACAAAGTTTAAGTCTCTTCTTCTAGGTCATTGTGTCTTCACACCACACCCTGCCTTCCACTATACCTGCTGCCAGAGCTTTAATATTAACCTCTGTGCACATCAGTAACTGTCAGCACACAATCTGCAAGTAAAAAAGTGCTTGAAGTCTCTGGACTAAATACAGCCACTTAGAAAAACACCTCTATCTTTATTAAAAGATAAAGTGAATGAAAATATTTCACAGTTTGCCATGTTGCTCCACTGGGTCTGATGCAACTGAATGGACACAGGGAAAAAAAAAATTAAAATGNTTTTTTTAATTATAGGTGCAGCACTGGCAATTTCAGGGTACTACAAGGCCTTGAGAACCATCAAATTTTAAGTTCAGAAACGATAATGCAGCAAACTTCTCTGTTGCACAGATCTCCCAATACACTGAAAATTTCCATATCACCTGACTAGAGAGAAGGAAAAAGAAAAAAGGAAATATGTGCTTCAGCTGACTTTTATTCACTTTACTGGTCATTCCCACCTAGGATTTTTGGTTCCCATACTATCTATGACATAAGAAACATTTCTGTTCAAATGTGGTCAGCTTTCAGTTACTGATCTGCAGCTTCACTGGTAATTCTGAAGAAAGATTAATATTTAACTAAATTTATCAGAAACATAGCAGTAAACAGTCCCCTTTTACTTCCACCTTTACCATTATTCATAGAATGCTCAATAACATATTTCTGTAAATGAAATTGCAAACTTCTTTCTGGAAGGCTACGGAACATTTCAACAGATTTGGACATTAATAAAATTTAATGCTCACAATACCTAAGATCAGAAATAACCTCTTACCTTTTGGGGCAATTTCTGTAAGGAAATGGTTTCAGAAATTAAACTAATGGAAGTAGGCCAAAAGTTATGTAAGATGAACTTTAGAGTGAGAGGGCAGTGAAAAAAGTGCTAAAAAATGACAGATAAAAAAAAATATATACCTTACCTATAGTATGTATGTTTATACACATGATAGTTTTATATATATCTACAGAATAATATCCACATATAATAGGCACTATATATAATGATTAATATGCTACATTACAAATAACCTTCCAAATAAACGGCTCCAGTGCAGATCATATTAAAGATACCATTTTTAAAAGACTGGTATTTTCAAGTGTGTGGTACTTAAAAATTCAGTGACCTGTAGGCTATATTCTTGTTTACATACTCGAGGAACTATTAGCAAGTAAGTAAATTCCAGCATGAGTATTTCCATTAAAAATGGTCCAAAATTCCTGCTTATGGAGGATACCCTAACATACACATGGTTAGACACAACTAAGTCTATTGACAGGACTCATAATAATGCTCACCTGTAAACAGGCTTAGAAAACTCAATTTATTCTATGAAGAACCTTTACATTCAGTATTTTCCACATAGCACACAAAGCTTTTGAACAACTGGAAAGTTGTCAAAATTTAAACAGTATTTTAGTATTAAACTTCTTATCCAAAGGCTACAAAACAGCAACAATTTCATTGAATATACTTGAGAAAAATGAACTATTTGTAGTTGACCTAAATGTGTCTTCCCATTTGCATGAAGTCCGTGGTACTAAAACCTAAAAGATGCCAAAATTCTGTCAGAAAAAGTTGAGAATGCTACAGAAATTGCATATAGATAGATCAAATTTGAAACACCGAGGACAGCATGACAAAAATAAACCTCCTCTTCCTAGTTTAAAAATGTTCATATATATAGAAATATTTCAAAATAATATCTTTTGATAAATTTAGGTAAATTAATCACGAATTTGAGGAGGAGCATGAAAAAAACCAACGCATACGGAGTTGTCAAGAATTCAAGTTTTTGTCAGGGATAGAGGTGTTTTAAATATCCTTTTCCCCATCCATAAAGTGACTTTTTCAACATCACACCAGTGAACAAACACAACTGACACTAGTTTCACTAATGGTAGGATTTTACATGTAATTCCCTTCGAAGTAAGCACTGTTCACATGCCACAGAGGGAAATTGCCTCTGGATTGGAGCACTTCATTGTTACTATTGATGAATGGATTTGAAGCCCTGTTTTCAGGAAATTCAATATACCAAGAGGTTCACAGACATACGTGGATATTTCTGAGGACTAAACTCAAGGTTTATAAATAGCAAAACAAGGATAGAAACAAGCAACTGTGTTTCTAGCCCTCAGTCATGAGCACATGGAGTAGACTGCCAAGTACTACAAAACTTAGCACAACCAGCATCATTCCTGAATATAATGAAATTATTCCATTCCCAGTGCACTAGATACACCATTCATTAGCTCATACTACAATATCCAGTAGTGCTTGGAGTTCTGCTATTTTTACAGCATACCAGCATTTAACATCAGTTTACAATGAATGACACTATTTGAAGACATTTACAGTGACATTTGTCACGGAAAACAACTAAGTTAACATTCTATAATAGCTTACATAACACAACTTCAGGTGTAAGTTTTTCCTCTATTGTAATTCAGAGGAATTGCACAGATTCTTCATTTTACTAAAGTTACTGAGAATGCACTGTCTCAAAAGACTGTAAATTATTTTAGAAGTGCCAAAATCTTTCCTCCTCTATGGTAGGCTAAAACAGATTGAATTACAGGCTACAACTGACAGACACTGTTGTAAGATGCAATTCATTTTTATCATCTGTTTCTTCACAAGTTGCAGTTCAGCCATCAAAGACTGACACTTAGAAACATATATACTGAAGTGTTCTGTGATAGGAGTGAATGAACAAACTGCTGCTGTCAGAGGTCATTTCCAATAGGCCCAAGTACACCTAGTGCTCAGTCTTATGGACACAGGAAACACCTGCCTCTCCATGGCTTTCCTCGGGAAAATGCTATGTGGAACTGGAAGCCCTCAAGAGCAGTTCACTTTTCCCCAAACAAATGCATCTTAGCCAACAGCAGCATAAAACCGTTCTGTATCATGACTCAACCCAACAGTGAACAACTGAAGGAACTCACACAAGCTACAGGGTCAAAGTAAAGCATTTTTTTAGCAAAATTATGACTTCACCTCTCAAACATAATCCTCTTTCTATCTTCAACAGAGCAGCCTCACACACACTATCACATTTTACAACTCAAAAGGAAATCCTGTATAATGACACCTGAAGACTTTGAAAAGTCTTTTTCTAGAACTTCCACAGGCAGGTATTTTTCTCTTTTTTTTTACCCCTGAATCTCCTCAAGGAGAATGACCTTATTTTCTTTCTGTTAATATCCTTTTCCAAGAAAATGACAACAATCATCTTTTTTTGCTCTCTGCCCCCATCTCACCTGTTGATGTAGTAAGTTATATACAACCAATTATTTTTTCATCTCTACTTCACCTCACACTTTGTTGCACTTTATGTTTCACCAGCAGAGAGATTATGTGCCTGAGACCTTTCCACCCAGACAAATACAAATGTTTAACTTTAAAACTACAAATCCTGCTGAGCCCAGATTCTTACACTGTTATGGCTACAAGACTGCATTAGATGCATATGGCATTCAGATAATTTGAAAGTTAGCATTATTCTGGCATTTATACATATTTACAGTTCCAATTAAAAAAAACCAAAAACAACCAACTAAAAAAACCAACGACCAAGAAACAGCCCAACAGCTTTTCTCTCCCACTTATTCATGCAATCAAAACTCACACCCTGCCCTCACCACTTTTTGTGTTGGATTACTGAAATACGTCTTCATCAAATGTTCTCAAAATATCACTTCTATTCTAATAATCTTGGCTTGTTGCCCCAGCTGGAGAGTTTCTGTACTAGCTTCTACCTTCACTTTAAGGCAAAACAAAGTTTCTTCGTTTTTTTCTGTACCCATTAATTTGATCTTTAATAATGGAAAGCAGCTACTGAAACCCACAGGTTTCTCTTAACACAAAGCCATCTTATTACTTCTGTGAGCATTAGAAAATACACTTTTCCAATTACTAATGAGAAATCTACCCTGCTTGTCATCTTCTCCTTTCCTCTGCTTCCAACTAAAAATAAACTAGAGCATATCAATATATTAGGTGTTTTTCTGACTTCTTCACAATATGCACTTACATATCATGTATTATTCAAGGCTCTTTTGAACTTAGAGACACTAAATGGAAGATGAACTATCTTACTACATATGCAGGACCTCAGTTCAAATCAAGAACAAATAGGCAACAGCGTTACAAAACATATACAACAGTCACAATTTAAAAATCTGGTAGTAACCTTCAGCCCATTCATCACATTTTTTAGTCCACTCACAATTACTGAGTTATTAACAAAGGCTTCATAGGCTAGTTTTTGAATTCAAAATCTTTAGAACTGGACAACCTATTTTAAGGAAGCAATTAGATTAATACATTCTAACATAATGAAATTAATCCAAATTACAGTAAAAATATGAACAAGGTGTAATTTTTAAGACAGTACTCCCTATATTTGGATTTCCCTGAAATTTCAGGCATGGCAAGGAGGTAGGGAAATATCTGAGGTGTGACAAAGAGATAAATGTTAACTCTAATTATTTGCTGATAGCACAGTTTAAAGACTTAGTAATCAACAACAGAACATTTTTGTTTAGGCAATATACTCTCTGAACAGAAGCTTCATAAACATACCAATTGAAGGATGTCCTCATCTTTTGGCATAACACTAAGTTCCAATACGCTGTCACTGAAAGAAACAGAAAAAAAATATCACATATGAACTTTTGGAGATTTTCAATTCTTATTACAAAGATAATCCATTTACCTCCATAGATGAAATCTATACAAAAACTCCAACACTCAGCTATTATGACAAATACGTGACATGATCAGCCTCCAAGTTGGGGCACTCCTCATCTTCTCCCTCTCTGGCCATCAACTCTGCTTCCTTCACTGACTTGAGAGCCTCTATGCAGAATATCTGCAGGTGTCCTCACTCCTTCTCTCCCTGTGCAGGGGAGGATGGATGTCTGCAGGTTCTACCTGGGCACTGAAAGGGTTAATCTCTCTCAGGCCGTGGTCCCTGCCCACGCTGTCGAGTGCAGCATTTCGGCACCTGAGCTGAGGGGGAGGGAGAGCAAGGGCCTGGCCATGGCTGGGATTTAGGACCCAGCTGAACCAAAGGCTCAGCTGCAGTTCCAAACCCTCCTTCCCCCCGACTCTGAGGGCAAGGGGGGGCAAGGCCCAGTCTTACCAGAGAAAGAGAGCAAGGCACCTGCTTCTCTGGCAGCAACAAAAGAGGGCCTTTTCCCAGGTGTCCCTTGCTTATAAATGTTTTTTTGGCTGCTGGCGGAACTACTTTTAATTGGTTTGCATACCTATTATCAATACTCAACACTAGCTGTTTACAGGTTCTGTCTCCCAAGAAAGAAGCTGTACTACTTCCTGTAGCATAGGTCACCTCCGAGACTGACTCTTCCTGGGCAAACCCAGGACACATGACAAAAAACACCACTGCTTTCCACTAGAATCTTATGAAGTAAGAGTAGAAGAGATATCTGACTGAGCCAGTTTATTGAACCAACACACTGATTTGGGCTTTTTATTTCCTTTTTTTTATTTCCCTTTGCCCTCCCCCCCTCAAGTCCAAAGGTACACTACTTGTTTGGAGCTTCTTAGACAACACAATGTGACAAATTTGTGAATAAAAGCTAAAACTTTTTCCTCAATTTAAAACTAAAGTCTCTTAGCACTCTTTAAAATTGCTGTGGTGACACAGTGATGACCACATCATGTGAAAAGAGGAGCAATATCAAGGCAAGAACTGATTTACACCCTTCCACTCTGAACACCTCCTAGCAGAATCAAGTTAAACTGCCATTCAGAGGAGATCTGAAACATGGATGAAAAATGCCTGCTATTTATAAGTGCTGCATTTGTCAGTCTGAGCTGTTGAAACCAAAAGCAGCAGCAGCATAAAGATCCAGGAATCTGAATAGTTCAATCAGTGTGACTCTAACACAAGCAAAATCAGGATACCAAATGTACAACGTACCAGTTATCCGTCAAATATTATAAAAACAGTGAAATCCACAGTTGGCATCTACCAGAAATAGAGTATTTTCACAAGCAAGAGAGAAGCATATGCTTGTAACATTGGATACAGAATAGGTGAATTTATTATCTCATCTGAGATAATGGAATCATCTGTTCACATTCATTAAATGTGAAGTGGAACAGATACAGAGATGGGCTACAAAAAGCTAATGTCCAGTCTATTATAATGAGGGGAACCCCAAAATGAAGATATTATGACCATTATTTAAAAATCTCACATGTCAGAATTTAAAAAAGGATATTTAAAAAAACCTTACCAGTATCAGCATAAGAAAAAAAAGACATAAACCATAACTGGGTATCTCAGAAATTGGATCATCTGCAGTGGGCAGTACAATGCATTAGGTGAGGAAAGACAAAACCAGCACAAAGACTGGCCCAACTACAGGGCACACCAATCAGCCTATGAAAGCACTGAGAAGGACCTCAGTGTATTTCTGCAGAAAAGAAAGTCATCATCTCAAAACATCATGTGTGATTTATTATGCTTTCTTATATGAAAAACGTTTCTATTTTGTGGTTCCTTTTCGATCTTTTAGCAGCCACAAACATAAGGCCGAATTCCAAAATAGTAGAGTAGGGTATTTGGTTTCACAATCTTTTTAAAGCATTATTCATTTTGGATAAGAGTGTTCTCCAAGCAGAATAAAACTTACTTTAGTCTTAAAACTGAAGATTAGCAGTGATTTAAGTTTTTGTTTTTAAGTCTACACACATCTAGGTAAAAATTAGTCTTCAAAAGACTTGCAACTATTTTTTTAAAATACTGAATTATAAGAAACAAGGTAGTATTGACTTCATGTGCATTTACAATAGCATTTCCTATACTGATTGAATGCATAAACAGCTTGAGGCATTTTTAACTGTTCAGATTTCAGGTCTACATGTGGATAGCATGTATGTATATATCATGTCAGGCAACTGCTTACTTGCAGGATGAAGACTTTGGATGTCAAAAATATGATAGCATTGCTCCTCTTGAAGTACTTTTTATATAAAGAAATATAATTTGACACAGAACAAACCATACTCATTCAAGCATTTCACATGTTTCCTCTCCTCACCCATTTTAAGGAAGTGATTAAATCCATTTACACAATTAACATCTTTTTAGTAGACATTCAGAAGACTAAAGGGTTCCATTCAGAAACAATGTTTTACATTTAATTCAAAAAGTACTTAATTATTGTCTGGAGAACCTTTTGGAGATAATTTGGATCTTCCTACTTTATATTTTATGACATGCTCTCAGGATGTTTTTTAATTCTCCTATCAGAAACAAGAAGTAGTAAGGAAGACTTCTGGTTTACTGTACTGTATAATGTAAGTATCAATTATGAACTAGAAAGCGTTCAGTAAGAACCACCACACAGAACATGACAGTCTGTATGATTAGTGCTTTAGTTTGATGATTTGGAATCAAAACATTTGAATTTAACTCTCAGAATATGTAATGAAAGAAATGGGAAAGATAAATATCTCTGGAGTTCTGAGTACGGTGTCTGAAGCTCCAGTGTAGACTATCTTCCTACACATTATTTTGTATTAATGAAACAGATTCAGTAGCTAAATTCTGTACATTTCTGAGTAATCCCAACACTTTCAAGAACAGTTTGAAAAGAGAAACAGGCAGAACAGACAATCATTCAAATTCCCCAGTTTAAGAAAAATAGGGGGGAAAAGAGAAGTCGCAAATCAGAATCTATTTCTTCTTTTATATAAGACCATAAATAATTTACGGAGTTTATGTTAGCAATCAATATATTTCCAAGCTGATTATATATGTAAACAGCTAAGAATAAATTCTTAATGGACCAAACCAGCAACTGTTGGCAAAGAGGAGGAAATGTAGAGTTAAAGTGTAGTCATTATTAGTCTTACAGGACTGTAGTTAATTCTAGCAACTCTTTTGAGATGTGCCTTTCATCTCCCAGAGGAAATAATCAGTGGAAGTTTAGTTTTGCTATCTCCAAGCAGAGGAAAATAGAAAACGTTCTAGACACAGCTTGAAACTTTTCTGGGAACAATACAGAGCATGTGTGAATTATATCCCCCCTTAAGTCCCACTGGAAGATATGGGTATCATTTCACCTACGACAGCTAAGTTCTGATGCCTGCAGCATTATATAATGAAGGCAAGCAGTGAAAATTGAACAGCTTTTTAGAAAAATAATAAGCAGCGATGAAAACGGAGCCACAGGAGTAATCTAAAAAAAAAATCTGCCAGCCTGCACCGAGTTTTATTGCAAACAGCTAAACACTGAGCGATAGGGAAGCCCTCTCTTTAGACAGAAGTGAGGATGAAATGCGTTGTAACCTTAAAAACTACTCTGAAGATGAGTAAAACGACAAAAGCATAAGCATTTACACTCATCAATAGGTTAGAATGAGTAATTAAAAACAATAAAACTACCAGCAGTTAAAATGTCTAGGAAACGGACACACAACATACTAAGACTATGAAGGAAACTGTCTTCAGTCATAAAAAAGATTTCAGCTGACAACTCAGCCTTTCAAAAGGCCTTTCAACAAGCTGCTTGCACAGGGCCAACTAGAGAAGTCAAGGTGTGCTGGATGAAAGATCAGCTAAGATGCAAAAACTGTGTCACTGAGTGTTTTTAATGTGAATGGTTTAAGTACATTCAACAGTGAATTTGTGCAAGACCAACCTAGCAAGAATTATCAAATCAAGCCATGAAGATAAAACCTGTAGTTCAGCAACTTTCTGAACCAAAGATTTATAGAAAGTGGGCTGGTATTATCTGACCACTCAATCACTCTGTAGTTCCAATGTTTTCACAGACTTCAAAGAAATCTTCACTGGATATTTTCATAGAGGATAATGACATAACAGACCATCAGTCTGACCCAGGGTGGCAATGCTAATGCAAGAGCACCATGCACCATAATGCAAATTTTACTTGCCATGAAATGGCAGCATAAGAAGTAAAAACTTATGTTTAGACCAAATTGCTTTGAGCTCAAAAATACTGTTTTGAAGCAAAGAATGAGAGAGAGAGCTGATTCTTCAGCCACATGAGAAGTACTGCCTGTAAGCTACAAGATACACCTGATCTGGAGTCTGAGCTCTCTTTATGGATCAGAATTAATATTTATCTGTCTATCCTAAGAGGTTCAGCTGTAGACTTCCTGATGGTTTTATCTGCTGCATAAAATGCTCAAGGACACACATGACCTTTTGTTACAATCTTCTGTGATGTACACATCTGGCTCGAGAAAACAAACTGTTCTCTCCTAACAAACAATAGCATCCCTTCATCCTCCCTGCACTCATGGAAATCAGGGGACAGATGCAGCAGTGTGCTACACCCCTCCTTCCTGCACTAGATAATCACTGCAAGGCCTTGTTCAGGTGTCCCCAGTTTATCCACGTGGGCAGGGATTCAGTTCTACTGAATGGTTCACTACCTACAGTCACTGAAAATCAACTCCATTCACAGGCACACCCAGAGTCAAGAATTACTGACCACACAGGCTACTCAAAGATGTGACTGCTCTCTCTCTTTCTTGGATTAAGAGAGTTAACTGACTGATCTACGTGTTTGGGCGTATAAAGTCTTGGATATACACTATTGTACAATAGTGCTGCTTGTAAAAATACAAAATAAAGAAACGATACATGGCTAGTGTTTTGTCCAGTGAAAGAAATAAAAAAGCACATCTGTTCAGCTCTTGTACAGACAGCATTAATGACAAAAAACATGTTTCAGTCTACCTTGCCCATCACACCTCTGAGCAGTTTTGTTGTTTATAAAAAAAACAAAAAAAACCAAAAAACCCAAACAAAACCCCAAAAAAACCCCCAAAACAAACCACAAAGGCACAAACCATCTGAGATGTACACATTTTGAACAAAATCTTGAATAAAGACATCACTGAAATAGGAAGATCAGAATCTGATTTTTCCTACTTCAAACAGTAAGCATATCTAAGTTTTAACTTGGGACAAGCCACTAAAAATACGACATGCGAGATGTACTTAGAAAACATTCTTTCATGCTGATCATAATACATCTTTTTGCCACATAACAGTATTATATTGGAAACTTGTTGCTATAGAACAGAAATTGACACCAAGAAAAGGATAAAAATGGAGGCAGACATGTGACAGGAAAAGTTTATGCTAGACTCATGCATAAACTTGATTTCACAAGTGCCTGCGTGTTGCAGGAGCAGTAAATATTAGTATTTCTCAACTCTGTGCAAGATTCATAATTTGCAGCAAACAGAGGATAGCAAAGACTTACTGCAGATATTTGGCAGGTGTGCACCGGCATAATTTTTTTTCTTCACCAGATATGCTGATTTCTAGTTCTTAGCTCTCATAAGCAAGGTAGGTTTTATAATCATCTTTTCCAATTGACACATGTACATATATCTAATCTATGTATTTTCAGTTCAAACTTCCTCTGTAACACTTGGTCTTATTTGCTAACAGGGGACAAGTACTGACAATAAAACTACTGTGGTACAATTCAGCACACCTATTTCTCAAACTTTCTCAGCAATCAGCAAATACATGAGGAAAGAAATAATAAAACTGAAGTGTGTATTAATGAAAATATAATAATATGATGACTTTGCAAAACTCCTGTAAGTGGTCATTTCATGCTTAGTATACAAAAAATTTGGCACATAATGAAATACTGTTATCTTACCTGTTCTGTATTAAAGCAATGACTTGAGAATATGTCTTCCCAATAACACTTTCTCCATTGACTTTTATAATTCTGTCACCTGTAGAGGGAAAGGTTATAACTCAAATTAGTTTGCCTAGATATTTTTTGAACAGCTTTTATTTTGTAATTTTATACCTCACAATAATCAAAAATACCAATATGTTAAATTCAAGGTTAGTCCTGCTTAAAAATAAAGGAAAAAACCCAGAAGATGTACACACATAACCATACACAGGATGCCAAATTTCTCCCTTTCCCTGAACATTTTCAGATGTTCATCTTACTATAAACTTTCAAATTAACAACCCAGGAAGCCACAGAAAGAAAACCAATAGCAGCTGTAAGCTACACTAGAGGCTCACTTATGTATCCCATCTTCACAATAAAGCTATCAATGTATGGTGACACACTGACAGCTCTGCCCTACTCCTAAATAAATTATAAGTAGACATAATTCCCTGGGATTAGCCAGCTAGTCAGAGTGGGGTGCTAATAATGCCAAGGTCACAGGTTTGACTCCTGTATGGGCCATTCACTTAAGAGCTGGACTCAATGCTTGTGGGTCCCTTCAAACTCTGAATATTCTGTGATTTCATTCCAGTGCTTAACCTTAAAACAAAATCAAATTTTTACTCTCCTTTAATAGCAGCAAATACTACAATTTTTTTCTTCTTCCTTATTAACAATGAAGAACAAACATTTTTGAAAGACTCCAATTTCCTCCTTTCTCAGAATAATCTAGGCTCTTTCCAAGACATTACTGTCTCTTCACTGCATCTTGGACAATGGTAAAGAGTTCTTTTACCAATACCCATCAATTTTTAGATCATTAAATCACTTTTATAACATTTCTCCAAATATTTTGTTACACCTTCCTCATTAAGAGTTTCACATACTCTTATAAATTGGTTGTCAAATACATTGTGTAGAGCTGTTTTTAGCCTGTGATGAAAAATCTATCTGGTTCTTTTGACCAAATGGTATTTAAGACATCTCTGATCAGAAGAGGAAGGTATCTTGAATTTCCTAATGAGGAGAAAATGGTCTGAAGGATTACAGGAAGGGAGCTTCAAAAAGCTACTGGAGGAAGAAGAGCTGAAAGAAAGGACCTGTGCAAAGTGAGGCAAAGGGACTGGCTTTTTCAATGCTGCTTTAGAAACTGAAAGCCCTTTTTGTGTTTCTGGCATGACCAAATCCAAGCAAGGAAAAAGCTGTTCACTCTGAATACTCAGCCTGAGTTGGGGACAATAATGCTCTAAATGCTCAAACTCTGTGGAGGTTCCCCACACAGACCCCATGAATTAACCAACTACGCACATCTGACTTCTTAATTTGGTATGCACATATGAAGTTAACATCATGCAAATAAACTGGTGTCATACTTTCAATTTTATGTAACTTTACCTATTCCTCTTCATCCACTGGTTATCACATTTTTCCTTGCCTGAAAGAACTCCGAGTTTTGTCTCCTGCTTCCTAAGCAATGAAAGAAAGCTTGGTGGCAACAAGCCCTGAACGCTGTCCTGGCTAGGTCGTACAGCGAAACTTCCCCAGAACATACCAGATCCTTCTCTGGGATTCAACTGGCTCTTTGCCAGGCTGTTTAAGAACAGCCTGTAATGTGGGCTACACTGCCACAGATCTTTACTCAGTATTCCCACTAAAAACTATAATTAGGAGTATCTTTAGAGTAGGTCATATAATTTTATCTATACTTGTGAAGCTTTTATTTTTCACAGAAGCAGACTAGATTACACACAGCAGTGACACAAGTCTACTTGAAATATGCATCCAATGGATCTGCCAAAAGACCTGATGGGGACACACTGCAGAACTGATTACATAAATGATACACAGACAACTCTGCAAGTATAACTTTGTTCTGTTTCAGGTACGTAGGAAGGGGAAGTCAGTGCCTGTAGTGTAAAAAAGGATACAGAACATGAAGGCTTTTTCTAACAGCTCTCCATCAGTCTGGTGGCCTGCTATGTATTTTGATCAAAGTAGAAATTAATTAGAATGCCCTTTCCACACATATTTTAGTTCTTTATATTCTTGCATATAGATAAATAGCAGCCCAAAGATCAAGACATGGGAAATGTAGAGTTGTTTTGGCTGTTTGTATTTCAGTATTTCTAATATTTATGAACTCCCAGATATGTTGTTTTTTAATGAAATGCCTTAGAGATTAAATATGGGAGAAGTATTGCCTTTTTAACTCTAACAACGATGATTTTACATGAGTATTCAAAAATATTTCAGAACGGACTACCTTATATTTAAGATACCTTTCCCTATTGCTCAAATTTGCAAGAATATTTCAAGTTTTCTGGTGAGCAGCAGCCAAGGAAGCTCCTGAAATTGAGCTCATTTATTATCATGGGTGATGAAACTTACGTTGAAACTTTCAGTACTGCAAAGGACCTTGCAACAGTGAAATAAGAATTGACAAATATAACTTCCTAAACTCATACTGAATATTCAAGTATTTTCATTTGTGTGATGATGAAACAGAGCAAAGTTACGTTAGAAAAAAAAATACAGTTGTAATTTTACAAACTAAGAAATGTATACAATGTCTGCAAGGGAGGTTAAGCAATCTACCTGGCTGATTATTCCCTAAGTGTTTCATAATAACAAGACAGAGATATAGTGACGTATTTCACCCCAGAATTCATAAACAAGAAATACAGCCATCACCTAATTAGATATAACTGCTAAAAGCAGTGTGTTTAAAAAGAATATTCTTGTTATTAAAAATGTCTTCTCTCATTTATTTTCTGCTCTTTATTCTGGGCTCCTAAAAATCTCTTCTATAACTAAAAATAGAATTTTCTCTACAGATTTCATCTCTCTCAATTTGGCAGACACTGAACAGAATAGAAATTAACATGGTTCCTCTGTACAAATTCAACATATGCTGCATTTTATCAAGCCAAAAGACTTCTTCATATAACAACAATCAAATTTTGCCAAAGTAGCCCTTCTCTAAATAACTATTCAAGGAGGAGTTAAAAAAAACCCCAAAACCCTTATGGTGTACAAGTAGGAGCTAGAATTGTTTTTAAACTCATTAATCTAGAAACTTAGTATTTCTTTAGGAAGAACATACAAAATTTATTCTATTCCAGTCAAATCGAGGTACATAACTGTTTCTAAAAAATATATCAACGTCCCATTATTGACACAAGCACAAGCCTTTCATAGGAGTTTTGCCATAGTTTTAAGAAACCTGTGTTCATAGTGGTGTCCATCTATGTATGTATATTTATCACCTGTAAGATTTTCTATTCTAATACAGCTTTTTTCTGCCTTCAGCACTTAAGTAAAGGTATTACACAGTTCACAAAAAAACCCATGTTTTCTGCTCTCCAGTTAGATTAAATGATCAACAGAACAGACTTTTCTAAGAATAGAGAGGCTTGGACTGCTCCTATTTGATTTACAGGAGGTAGAGTTGAAAAATTTTATTTATTGTACAAAGACATGAATGTTTTCAGGTTCTCAATTTGTCCCAAACCAAATGAAATAGGAGTTTACAGGTATTATTTTCCTTTTTTGCCTCTTCTTCATGTATTCTATTACTCTTTTCAAGATAATAAATCAAAAAGACTAGGATTTTAATGCCTTAATAAGCAAAACAGTGCTTCCAAGGTAAAAAACACTGGAGGACAACTTAAAAGCTTCTAAAGGAAGAACAAGGTTTAAATGGAATGTAGAACTATGTAGGAGCAACCTAAATTATCCTGTACAAAAACATGCTATTGAACAGTACCTGTGCACAGTCCAGCTTCAAAAGCAGGTCCACCCTCTTTAACTTGTTTAACAAATATGGTGTCCATTGGCTCCAGTCTATTCCTTTGTTTTCCTGAAAAAGAAAGAATATCTCTTAATAGCATTTCATTAGACTGCATTACAACGTTTTTACTTTCAAAATATTTTGGGATGCAATCCTGCTGCATTCACAGAGACATACAGAGAAAGAAATAGTAATGTAATGGAAACTGAAAAATTTTAAATTCTTGCCTTAGAAGGAAAAAAGTAACACTGATTTACAGTTCCCATGGACCAAAACCTGATTTTCCAACAGTGTTTTTCAGAAACTCAAGATGAACTCTAAAAGTATTTTTTGAAGATTTACCAAGGTTCAAAAAGAAATTTATAATCCAAATTATATGCACAGCAAATGTCTGCACGTGCTGTACATACCTCTATATACACAACTTCAAGTTAATCTACAGTAGTTAAAAACCACATACAGTTGTATTTTCTTGCTTTCTCAATACACACGTAATTTCTATACTTCCAGAAACACATGCCTTTTACATGCCTGTCACCAAAGCTAAGTAATTCTTTGTTAAGTAGCCACAGTTTCTGATAATCAAGATAGGTAAATCAAGATAGTAAAACAAAAACACAAACAAAACTCCACGGTTATACTGCAGACTAAAATACAGTGTTGCTGTTATATATTTGCTCATAGCTGGAGTAAGCCATTTTACAGCATCTACGCAGCTGCACTTGTGGAATCATTATGCCAGTGAAAATTAAAAAACTGAAACCAAACCAAACTCCCCAAAAAAACCAAACATTCAACATCCCCACAAACAAAACTACCCAAAAATAATGAAAAATAAGTAAATAATGGCCCTGCATGGTTCAGTGCTCACAGAACCAGTGGCAGAACCTGAAAGGGGGCAGTCAGATACACACAGTCTTACAGTGCCAGTGCTGGCTTTGATAGTCTTGGTCCCTCCCAACTCCTGGCTCCAGTTCCCATCCCTGTTGCACACTCTCAGCTAAGGAAATGACACCTTTGGAGGCTACATGATGAGCCAGCCCAGGGAACTGACAGAGGACAAAAATAAGCTGGATCTGTGTTGCAGTTTAGCAGGAAAACCTGGCATAGTGGAGAGAGAGAGAGGTTTAAACTGAAGGAAAAGAAGGAACAGCAGGAGAGAATAAAGGAATTGCTTCAAACTGGCATTGCTGATAAAAGAAACAACTCCTTAAAACTGGCATTATGAGGTCCTAACCATTTCTGAAATGACTGACCTTTGACTTAGGCACAAATGGCCCCACTTTTGGAAGTACTTTCCCTACAGTTTTAGATATCCCACCTAAAAAGTTTAATAAACCACAGGAGTATTTATTGAATATAAATAAGGTGCCCCTTAACCTCTTATTTTAGTTCAGTTTCCATGTGGGCAAAGTTCATTTCAAAAACCTGAATAAACTGCAAAAAACCAGATCACCCTCTGACTCACTTTTTTCAGATCCTAGTTTTAGCCAAATGCCTTTATTGTGCAGATCCCCAGTGTCCTGCCGTTCTACCATAAAACAGTTCAACAAAATGGCTTACTCATATGGCTCCAAATGGCCTTTTCAAAATAGTTCCAGACTGGGAGCAAATAATCAAAAAGCTTATTTGACAGAATCAGATAAATACTATATATAAAGCAACTGAATTACAAATCAAGAAACTCCAGCTGGCAGCTCAGTCCCCAAATACTTAAAATTTGATTAGCGGGATACAGCTACAAGACATACAAAATGCTCTTTGTGAGCCAAAGTTAATATCTGTCATTTTTAATCTGCAGATTTAAATAGACACAGAACATATGATGGGTCTTGTCCTTTAAAAAGCCAGTAACATTTCAGCAAGTTTAGAGAAGCTCCAAGATTACTCTACCCAGATGCCATGAACAAAAGGTTGCTTCAACCGCTTACAAGAATGAAGTTAAAATATGACCTTTTATAGGACCACCAAACATCCTTCCCAGTGCTGCCACTTATCTTTTACTGAAGACACATACATTTCCAAAAGTGGCAAGAAAATTAAAAATAATACAGTTCCCATGACACATTGAATTTATCACATCTCAACCTCCTTTATAAAATACTCTTCAAAAAAATGTTAGTGGCCTACTCCTAGTTTGATTAACACACAAGTGCTGTTTTATGCCTTGTCCTTACCTGAACATGCAAATCAAGAGGTTAGGCTGGTAAGGTCTCTCCCATTCAGTATGCAACACAGACCTCCTTTAATTCACTTCCCACTCCTGAGTAAGAGGGGAAACTTGCTACAATTTATGGAGACCAGAGACTGCAGGCTTCCCTGACACCTGACTTCTGACCTGCCTGTCAGCTACACCGAGACATTACGGGCACTCACTTCACATTCCACAGCTATTTTATCAATCAATTCAGAAAGCTAATTGCACATTAAACTTGGTTCTTTGTCCTACTTGCAGTAGGAGATTGTATTAAACAGTCATTCTTACTTCCTAAAAAAGGTCAATCACGACACTAAAAATCAATTTAGGGGCAAAAAATCAGAATAAAAGGTTCAAAATGTTGATTACATATGCAGGTTCATTTCATAATTCAGTAATATCCAAATAAAAGTAGAAACCAGAAGAAATCTTAGAATTCTCAAACTCTGGTAGACAAATACATATTCGTAATTTCTCCTTGATCTTTTACTTACTTGGATACGAACCAAATCCTTTTTAATCAGTAACATATAAATGAACTTCCTTGAATACATAATCGCAAAATGTGCATTTATACTTTGAATTTGAAACTCAAGCAAAGCTAAGCAATATTTTTTGACAGTAGACACTAACAGTACTTTCTTCAGACCAGCTGAGGGGGAATAAATCTTGATGTGCAGTCAATCATCATAGAAATAAACCTCAAGTAAAATGGATTATCTAACAACTCACCTCATGTCTCAAAATTCAACATTCACTACACTCTGATTTAATTGTGCCTAAATCTCCATGTGGTCCTGTCTGCACCCAATCATCAGGCAAAAGCATGATGCTATCCATAAATGAGAGCTTAAACTTCCCTCCTTCTAAACGTCACAATCTAGAACAGAGTATCACAGCCAAACTCTTACACTAAGTTCTCCAGCTCTGCACTACATACCGTCAGGATTCACAATTTTTGTTTCTAATATTGAAAAGACCAATTTTTTGGAGCATGCCAGCAATTCCTGACAAGGTGATAAACAAAGAACAGTAAAAGCACCTCAGACCTCTAGTTTGTAAGACATACAAGCCTTATTTGTGCTTTTCCAGTGCTCATTACTGCGTATGATTTTGCTGCCTTCCTCCTTCTCCATACTTTTGTAAACAACTTCGCAATTCAGCATTACATTGCAGGCTACCAGCAAATATGATAGTATCTCCCAAATCTTCAACTGCAAATGAAAAATAAGACATCATGCACACACAAAGAACAGACGAAGTGTGAGCTGGCAGTAACACATTCACATGTGGAAGGAAACAGCACAGATAAAAAGCACAACTTCCATTAAAAGAACTTCATTTGTACTTCATTCCCCCATAAATGTAGCTATAAAGAGAGATGTAGTCTTAAATAAGGGCAATGAAAACAAAAAGCAAGTAAAGTTGCTAAGTACACAACTCAGCTGATCAGAAACTGAAAAGTCCATCAAGCTGTCCTTTCCTGTATCAGTTTGGAAAGCACACAAATCTCCAGCATGAGTAAACAATCATCAGTCAGTATAAATTCAAAGGCAAGTTTTTGTCCAGGCAATAGTGTAGTTTTGCTGACAGAACAACTAACACACTCCTTGCAGTGCAATGACTCCCTTCAATGATGTTATCCAAATGAAATTATAGCTTTAGAGTAAGCAAACTGGTGTCTGAACTTTTAATTCAGATATTCAGCATCATCAGAAATTAGGAAATTAATAAATCCCCAATAATATAGAAGGCTCAAGACAAAAATTCACTGGCCTAAACAAGGATAGTAAGAAATCAGTCTTAATAATAAGGTCCTTAGTCTAGACACCCACAGTTAAGAAGTAGCCTGAAGAAGCCCAAACACCTGTTAATGAAATGCAAGACAAATCCAGAAAACCAATTTATTGCAACAAGGTTTTTCTGAGCCAGTATATTTTTCACAATTCTATGCAAGTCTAATTAATCACAGACTACATGCCACCTTCATTAATCAGTGAGATCACAGTAAAATCTACTAATTAAAATTTGTGTCTTGCTTTAACTTTTGTTCAAATAACTGCAAAAGAAACACTTCATTCATAACACACATAATGGAATTATTTATGATCTAATCCTTATACTACCTGGATCTACAAGCTAGGAGCTCAAGTCAATAATGCTTTCACAGTCTGACAGAAGAAAGCAAATCTCCCATTGCAAAGTTACAAGGAAGCCTTCCTAACGAATGTTTAAGAGGCCAGAAGTGGCAGAGGGGAATATTTTGCACTAGCAACCATCACATTTACAAAACAACAGAATTCAAACATGCCCTCCCTGATAAAAAGGGAATATTTTTAAAAATACTACTACTTTTAAATAGACCAGTAGAATTAAGACTAGATAACATTTAAAAATGACTTACATCTGGGGGGTGATATTCAGAAAAGCTTCTCATAACTCCCCCAAACTTGACAGAAAAATTAATTTTATCTAGGTGCCAATTCCAGCTCAATCCCCTAAAAATCTAGTTTGAAATACAGCTGCTACAAGGAACATAACCAGAATTATATCAAATGCAGTAACTTTGATTTAAACTGCTCTCTGCAGACCAGACAGTATTACTGTACTGCTCTATGATTCACCTGGAAAACAGAATGACATGGCAGAAGTTATGTTATCAAATCTACCAACATACTACAACATAGCAACAAGCACTTCATTCCTCTGAAGTCATTAACCTTTTGATATAAAACACAGATTAAAACATCTGAGTCATAAAGACAACCAAAAGGACAACCTTTACTTTCTGAGTAAGAAAGGAAAAAAGAAAAAAAAAATCTCATGCCAAAGTGCAATTGCTGACAGAGCTCTTCCTTTCTTTTTGACCTGCAGAGCACAAACCGGCAAGTGCTGGGACACAGTATAATACATACTTTCTTACAAAGTCTCTCCAAACTAGCCACTGCTTAAAAACATGCCATTTCTCCTCTTCCTGAAGGGGAGAAAAAAAAATCATCTGCTCAGGACAGCTGAACTGTGCTTAAAAATCCTCGTAACACAGGGAATTCAATGAAACTACAGAGGTTTGTAAAATAACGTCTTGTAGAACGTTTTTACTCCCAGCCCTATGCTCAGCAGGTAGCAAATGGATGAGTTTCACTTTTACATTTAAGACACCAGCCCCACAAAACACCTCAAATGAGTCAATTAAGACAGGCTCTTATGTACATCTTTCTCTGACTCGAGGAGGAATATTCCTCTTGAGCATGAAGATCTACAAGTATGCTTTTTGGGTATCCAAGGCATTTGAGCTCCATTGGTTCAACAATGCTGAGTGGCACTGATTCTTGGGATGCCTTTCAGGCAAAGGGAAGGGAAATATATAACACATACAGCAGGGCAACGGTTTCAAATTGATTACTCAATCAAAAACCTGTTAATCATTTCCCAAACTACTCAAAAAAGATTGCTGAAAGTACAGCAGAACTTAAATTTATTAACTGAGATTTCATTTAATTAAATATAAATCACAAACCTGTCAGGATTACGTCTAACCAAGGGAGTCCAACTACAGACAGTTCAGCCTATTACAATCTGCAAACTGAATTTCATACATAGTAAGCATTTCTCCACTAGGAATCCACTGTGGAAAAGAAGCCCAAAGACCCCAGCCCAGCCCCAACAAAACTTATTTCACCCACTGCCAAGCACAAAGCAACTCAACTGAAAAACACTAACTGAAATACAGTGCCAGGGATGAGCCTCTGAAAGAGCATGACAAGTAAATTAATGCTGTTGAGTCATTTAGCAGAGAAACACCTGGCATTCAACTCTCCAACAGGGAAAAATACGCTCTTATATCTCAAAGTACCTCTGGGATTTTGATTAGGCAACTCCAACATGGTATTTCTTCTTTTGCTTACTTTTCTGTCAAACCATTTGATTAATACAACCTCAACCTGATCTTCTTGCCAAGGTAGGGGGAGAAGATGAGAAAATAATTTGGCAATGTTATAGAAAATACATAACACAGTTTTTCAGCTTAGTTACAAACTCTCCAAAAGTGTGTACTTGTTGCATTATTTGCTATTACTATGACTTTTTTCAACTCTCTCAAATGAAACCTTTTCAAGTTTAAAATTTAATCTATGATTAATCTAGAGGATTTACTATAGTCCTTGGAAAAGCATAGAGAAATATAATTTTTATCTGTAGTAGCGAATCTATGGACTCTCCCTTAAATCCTTGGAAATTACACTTCATGTTTTTATTAAAAGTCAAAGATGACTTGAACTCAACAGAAACCACTGAGAAACATACAAGTGACAAGCTGGAAGACAGTCCACTAGACATTCTGAATGTACTATAAGGGAACAAGGAATCATCAGGCTCTGGTCTCAGTGGAAAACTAAGTGAGCACTCTCAACATTTAGGTGTTAAAAAATTAACTTGGATCAAAAATCCATCAAAAGGGCAATTTACTGTCCCACTGTCCTGAAGCATTATTGTTACTTACCTCTTGCCTTTTACTCCTAATTCTACTATCACATACCTTGGACTCTATCCCCCAGCCATCTGTGACCTTTCCAAATATTTGCTTTTACATTCATTCTCCTGTTCTTTATCTACCTTGTTCCCATCATCACAAGCACAATACGTTTATTTCATAACAGACTGAGCCAATAGGCCATGATGTTAAAAAACATGGGATTAAATTAAATCTTGGGAGAACATAAACTACATTACAGAAATCAACAGTCTGCTAAAAGAAATGAAATATTAAAAACTCCAGGCCTTATGTAAGCAGCAGTAATGCAGGAAAAAAAGCTTTTCCTGTATTTTTTCCACCCTTCCCTCAAGGGCTCTATCCAGTCAAAGCAGACTTGCACAGAGCTGAAGAAGGCCAGGTAATAAACTGCAACAATGCAGCGTAGACAACTAAAGGGTAGAAACCTTCGTACATATTTAGGCACATTAAAAAAAAAAACAACCTGATGATAAAGTTTAATGTTCTAGACTTCTCCGTGAAAACACATCAAAAGGCTCATTAGCAAGTGCACACTGGGTCTGTACAGAAAAGGACACTGACCAATATGCTTTTCTTTTGTATGGGAAAAGGAGCTCCCAGTTGCTACGGGCACTTCTACATAAAAATAAAGATAAAAGTACAAAAAGCAAGAACATCATACTAAAAAAAAGATGCTGGATAATAACAATACTAGATTCCCAAGTACTGTGTTAGACACAGAATAGCTTAGTTCTACTGAAAGACAAAATTGCTTTTAATCTATTTCTTTATGCTTATCACTGTTCACTTTCATCATGATCACCAAACCAAACGTTATTAAAGTAAAACACGTTTTAGGACAATATACAAGAAACTACCTTCATATGTACAAAACTTGCATTTTGGCATCCACAATTTTAAGTAATGTTTGAAGGACAACAAGATATAGAATCATACTAAGTGCACAATCAAATGGCATGAACAAATTTTTCTCCAGCACCACTTATGATGTGTTGACAGTGCAGGTTTTTAATAAGAATGCCACGGTTTTTAATAGGTATAGGTATTTTTCAGTTTGGCTCCAAATATTCCTAATATGCTTTCCTGAAAGACTCCTACCTGTGAGATACCACTTAAATAAATGAGTATTGAAATCGGGCAACTCCAGAAAATAGGAAGAGTGCCAAACTGATGGCAAGCCATCCTCAAAACACACTAAATAAATACTCCAAGTTATTTCTTGAAGTAGTAACTCCAAGAAATAGGTAATACAGACTGGTCAGTATAACAGAGATTCTGTGGGAAGCAGCAGAAGCTGATAGAAGTTTCCAATCAATGATCAAAGAATCCATTGTGGAAAATCTGTATCGTCTTACAAAATGCACCTGGGTTAGAGAAGCATGTCAATGACTTGGCTTGAGATCAACAACCTGGAGCAGCAAAAGTATGAAAAGAACTGAAAAACTAAAAATAATAACTACAAAATATTTAGGATAAATCTGCTGTGATGCCCTTCCAGCAGAAAACAGGGTGCTAAAGTCCCCCACAAGGAGCAGCACGTGCGTAAGTGAAGTCTCCACTTGTCTGAAGAAAGCCTTGGCTACTTCTTCCATGAGAGGGCAGCAGCAGACACCACCAAAACACTGCCCACAGATCCTGACCACAGGCTCAGAGCTCCCCATACATCCCAGGCCAGAGCTCCAGGCATCCCTGCTGTTACCACAACTGGACCACAAAGGCAACTCGACCCCCATGGTATCCCAAAGTGCCTCTACTCATCCACTGCAGCATCCTGGCCCTTTCCTGTGAGATATCTCACCATGCCTCCGTGATGTGTGAGTGTGCAGGGGCTTCAGAGATCTCCTGGAAAAGGCATGACAGCTCCATGCTATTGTCCTGCAGGGTCTCTCTTGTTCATGTGAATACAGTTGAGGTGGTCCCTTCTGTCCCTGCTGGTGACCATGAGATATCTCCTGATCACAGCATCCTAACTCCTTTGCCTGACAACCCCATCTTGTTTTTGGGCCCTCACCTCCCTCTTGTGTCATTCCTAGTTTAGAGCCTGTCTGGACAAATCTGCATTACTTTTCATTATAAATGCTCTGAAACTCTACTGCTTACCAAAAGGAAGATTAATGCAAGCCAGGACCTTGATCTAACTAGATACTAAAATTCTATACCAGAACCTAAAACATATAAAAATATTTCTTGCACTGTTAGAATACATCAAACATGGTATGTGCTTTCATCTTCTGTCCTCTAGACTTAATTAGGTGCTCTGATCCTTTGGAAAAATATTCAAGTGCTCTTAATGAAAGGTAATAGCAATAGAGATGCTTTTATCCACACTGACCTGATCAAATACATAAATGCTGAATTTTATATGAAACCCTCACGTTTAACAGGTTTAGCAGGTAAGCTTAATCTATGACAAGGGCAAAACATAAAGGGCAGGCAATTACATATTTTCACTGAAAACTGATAAAAAAAGACACTTCTGCACTGGCACACACTGCTTCACAAAAACTAATGCTTGGATCCCCTTAGCTTAGTCTTTCAGAGAGGAAAGATCAAGTGAATTAAGTGAATTATCATGTACAAACTTCAAAAGCAAAGTGTTTCTCAACAGCGTGTTTTCAGTTAATTACGACCGGCCTGCAGAGAGGCCGGTTTTTGCAATTCGGCTGCAATGCACGAAGCCGCCACCAGGTGGCTCCGGAGCCCGGCCCCGAGCGCGCCGCTCCCCGGAGCGGCTCCATCCCAACAACCCCTGGGATAACCCTGCACAGAACTCCTGCCCTACTTGCTGCTGAGCAAACACCACTTCTTCTGTGAACATGCAAAATGAGATGTGCACTTTTCCTGACTTTCTCCTCACAAGCTTCTTACTCCCCTTATTTGGAAACAGGAACAACCAGCAGAAATGTAAATAAAGACAGTTTCATCTCCCCATGCCCCCTAAGACCATGACAAATGCAGGATTAAAAACAGACTTTATCCCATTTTGCTGTTTTTAAAGGTTAAAGACAAAAAATTGGCAGGTTAAGTTCTACTGACACCTACATCCTCTGCCTCACAGTCGTTTCTTCTCTTACAAGGTAGACAGGTCCAACCTTCTCTCCTTCAAGAGAACGCTGCTAACTTTCAGGGCATTTGTGCCCTCTGATCTGTATTTCAAGGCACACAACATACTATGGTGCTATAAATAAGCAGTAGGTGAGCTATGATTCATGGGTTTGGAAGCCACACAAAAATTTCAAGGAAGTAAGCCTGTTTCCACCTTCACAGGTATCATAGTGAACGGAACAAATATTTGTTCACTTCTGTTTCTCTACTGAAAAACAGCTCCCAGATAACATTTTAGATAAACAGTTCTACATTACATCTTTAGCTCCCTGAGTTTTCCCTGTGAGAACAAGAACACCACAGAACATCTTTCTCTAGACCACATGTGGATTCTTCCATACTGATTTGGCACAGAGGATCAACTCTCTTCCATTCCTAAAGGAATCTGCCTTTTCTTTTTGTATATCAAAACAGATAAAGGATGTTTCAAGTTTAGGGAGTGATAAGAAGTAGGAAGAAAATAACTTTTCACTCTTTAACATGCAGGTGATGACAGCTGAGTAAAATTAGGAGGATGAAATGGATGAATCCATCTGTTTCCAAGAGAAAAGTAAGAAAGTTCAAATAAATTTGTATTTCCCAGAATACTCCTAATATATCACACCTGCACAAAGTAAACGGAAACATAAGTTCATATTCTTTGTCTTTCCACTAAAGGAGGTATTTCAAGGTGCATTGAAAGCAGGTACCATGCTTTGCTCCAAATCAGAACCCAGCAGCAGAAGCAGCACTCAGCCCACGCTGTCCCCCAGCGAGCTGCACTGCCCTGCCAGGCAGAGCACCAGGGGAGCCCTGCACAGGGCACCCAGTGCAGGTAATCCCACTGCCCCTGCACCTCACCAGCGTGACAGACTGGGGAAACAAAAAGTGGCACTGGGTAGCAGTCTGAAAACCCAACTGCCTTCAATCAACATGGTTTTCACTCTTTTAAGGGAACAGTAAGGTATCAGCAAAAAGGAAGCATGGATGAGAAAAAAGCTCAATACCAAAGAGAAATTTAAATTAACTGGGATGGAGATTTAGCATAAATTTATAAAAAATAAGTTCATGTGTGAATTAAGAAAGACACAGGCAATGTCACATGGGAAAAGCTATGAAGACGGAGGGGAACTGACTGGCATAACCTAGAATTAAGTGACTAATCAATAAGCTTGATGCTTACACTAAAGTGATTTTAAATTTCAAGCTCTTAGGTAGCAATTCAAGTCTATTACACAGCTAAAGCATTCAATATACTGGGTCTATAAGAGAGTAAAAACAAGACATACCTTGTCTATTCCCATTCTCTTCATCCTAAAGAGGAAGAAAGAGTGCATATTAAAAATTCAATAAATGGAAAAAATGCATAGGCATTGCTAAGATACAAAGACTTGAAGTGAACTGGTAAGGTTAAGTCTGTATTTTGGTACCTTCTACTTTCTCCAATCTATTCAACTTAGAGAATTAAGGCTTTTATTCTCAGAATGTAGAGTAATATCTATTTTAAAAACAACAACTAAACACAATCCTATGAAACATTCCCACAGAAACAACATGAGCAGGATTATGTGAAAACAAATGTACCAAATCCCATGAAATACTACCAGGAAACCTCATACTGCACTATGTATTATTTCAAGTATGTTTCACCCTGAAAGCCAGGCAGGAAAGGTTACACTTTAATCATCTCAGGATTCAAAGCTACATATGTAAGAGATACAAAATATTTTGTAAGCAATGTCTGAACATGCTTCCTGAAATTTGAACCAAGTTTGTTTTGTCTGCAGTACTACTACTAGGGAAAAATATGTACCCCAAACACTATTTAGTAACAACCTTGAAGAGTCTCCTGCTCACTGATCCCAAAAATCACATAACTGGAAAGTACTGGAGAAAAATGGCATGCTTAAAAAAAAAAAAAGGAGTTACTTTCTTGTCAGTGTTTTGGTATGAAGATCATGGTTAACCTTGTGTACAAAGTCCTACCATTTAAGAAGCAAAATTATCTAACTAGGAAAATACCTGCTAGCTTTCTAAACTGTAGCCTTCATAGAGTAATAAATATTCAATCAAATACAATTTCTGAGACTAATAGGTAGTATTTAAAAAATATCTCTATTCATCCCAGCTAATTAGCACAATTTTGTCCTGAAGGAAAGGAGGAGCAAGGAAATGACCACAGAAATAATTTTCACCTGGATATTTCCTCCTACTTTTAGATGGACTAATTCAAAACTTCTAGATATTTTGCATTTAAAGAAAAATCACTATGTTATTCAAATTAAATAACCTCAAAGCAACTACACACTGACCTGAGTAATCCATTCAAGAGAGGAAGACTTGAAGAAAGAGAGGAAGTAAGATTCAGATATGAATACTATATAATGGTGAAGCAAAGAGAAGTCTGGCCTAGCAGCAATAAATTTTTTGCAGAACATACAAAAGTTCTGCTGTAGCTTCATAAGATATTACAGAAAGGTAACTTTAACGAACACGGAAATAAAGAATAAAAGAACTCCCCCAAACCCAAAATACTGAGTTAACAAAAATCTAGCATATATTCTATTTTTTAAAAGCCATGATAATTGTCATCGCTGCCCAAACAGTGTATCTCTAAGCTGGACAGCCCTGTCTGCTCTATAATTTGGTAAAAATGGCACATTAGAAGGCAAAGTGCCATTGACTGCTTACTCTTGAAGCCCTGTAACAGTCAGTTGGTTTTGAACTACAATCAGCAGCCAAGAATTAGACATGGGTAGCTTCTGCATGTTTTGAGTTGTGGCCCAATCTGTCAAGTGAAAAAGCATCTTCAAGATTTGAAATATTAGAACTCATAGTCTGAAAAATTTGGGTTACATGTATGGGAGGCTATTTGGTTTGATGCTATATAACAAACATTTTTGAAGAGAGAATTCAACAAACATTTTTGAAGAGAGAATTTAACTAATGTAGAAATGCTGTAATTTATGAAACACTGCAGTGTGTTTGTCGGTTTGTCACTGGCCATGCAAAGTTCTGTTATCAAAGGCTGGAAACATGAGTTTTTCAGGACATCAAGCCAATGAGATCAGATTTTGAAAAATGGAATGAATACTTTACAACACAAGTGTTTTGAAACCAGCTTTCCCTCCTACTTTCACCCCTTCATACATGGCAAGACATCAGTACACGCTGCATCCACACCTGAAGAGAAGGTTTTATCACTTACTTGCTTCTCAGACAAATGAACTTAGGAGAACAATCATCACATGCAAAAATTGTGTGTTTCTAACAAATGCTAATAAACACCTGATGCTAAAGGCTTAGGTAACACCGGCTTTTGTCAATGCTAGCTTAAGAAATCTTCCATACATTCCTTATTCACTTTCTTAAGGGAAAGGAGGCATGGGAAGCAAGGACAACACATAAATGGGATATTCCTGAATGTGCAGCTCTTCCCAGTTTGGTGTGTGTCCCCACAGAAGCACAGACAAGCATTTCTGCCAAAATGAAATGTGTTAAACCACAGCCTCAGTTTCCAAGGTCATCTTTCACACAGGGCTGTCCCTCCCAAGAGGCTGACCAGACAACAGTTTTTCCATAACCTATCACAGTGTTTACAAGTCAGTTAAGGTCAATTATAAGGAGGAAGAGACCCTTGATTTGTACTTAAATCCCAGCTGGTTTATGCAGGAACCATGAAAAGTCAGCAGAACTTTGCAAAATATCCTGAATTTGACCTAGACCTGCACTACTATATACATATGGAATGCTAAATGAATTAGATATAAAATATTATATAATAAAAATTTGTATAATTTAAATACAACATACTAGCATTCCATTTTAAAATATGCAGAGACACTTTGCTGAATTGATCATAACACCAATCATTTTCACATGGGGAAAGGGTGTCACAAAAAAATAAAATCACCTGAAGTACTATTAGATGTTTATGTATCGGGACAAGTGTGTTTTGGGTCTCAGAGCAGTCAGCCAGGTCTTGGAGGCAGATCTGCCTGGATCTCCTTCCTTACAATGCATTCTTCAGGACAATAAACAAAAAGGCTTTCCAACTGAACGGGGGTTTTATTAGACTAACAACTAGAACACTGAAATTCTCTACATTTAAAAGCTCAACACCTCAAACACACCTAGGCAGAGAACAGGTTATTATACATTTCATAAAGTAATGCCCACTCTTCTCCACTCAATATATCCTCTAGTGTGCAGTTCTTTGCTCCCAAGAAAATTCACCTCAGTGGCTTTTTAAGCAGCAGCATTCTCCAGCATCCATTGGCTTATCTTCCAATTCCCATGGAATATATAGCTGTGGTGTGATCTTTACCACTCCCTGCAAGCTAAGAATATTATGCTCTAAGTCCTAGAGATGCCACTGTTCCCCCCCGCTTGTGAAGAGTCTTGTCCTCCTCTTCCCAGAGCATTCTACCTGATCCATTAACAGCTTTTTCAAACACACGAACTGCAAACAGGAGCAGAACTTTGAAGGGACAGATTTTCATCAGTGTATTTCTGAACTGGAACCTAAGTAGGTATTAAAAAAAAATAAAAAACATATATCCACAAAGAATGTGGAAAGATAGTTCAAAGGAAAATACTCTCAGATACTTTTCTTTCTCATCACTATCTCTACTAGTTTAAAATTTATAGTAAAATTTAAGAGATTGCAGGGCAAGCTTACCATGGGGGAGGGGAGGAATTAAAAAACTATAAAATTAAAGGAGCTAGAACGCTTTTTACCCTGGGGTAAATGGTAGAGATTTCTGCATTGATCTAGAGGGAAAGCACCAGCATCACATTCACACTTGTGGTAACAAAAGGGCCGTGACTCTGAGAAACAGGTCAAGGACTGAGTGACTCCAGCTGTTGTCAAGGGTATCTTCAACATCCAGCTGTAATCTCTGTCTCACATCAGCAGTGGCTGCATCCTCAGGTGTGAAGGAGGAATAAAGCTACTACAAGATTCAAAACAGTCAGAAAATCAAATCATATTCGTCACTATTACACTCCCTTTGAGGTGTGCAAAACAAAACATCTGTGACTTCTGAGGCACTTACACTTTTGATCAATGAGGAAAGAGAGAGGAATGATACTTGAGCTTACAATCAATGACAGAGACTGTAATTAGCTGGTAACCTTATCTGATCCAAGATCCTATTGAACAGCTGAGAAATCAGATTTGCCTCATATTAGGATCAGGCTAACAATAGATGATTTTCATTCTTTCATACCATAACTTAGGTACATAGATTTCTACAAAAGCCACCTTATGAAGAACCGTCAGTAGCAATTTGGAAGATCCATTCTTTTTTTTACTTCATTCTTATGGACATTAAAAGAATACAACCGTTCAGGTTAATTTAGAGAAGTACAGACCAGGGCTTTGTCCAAATGCATCTTACCATCTTTACATGCAACTGAATCCATGAATGAAGGTGTCACAGTATCCAATCATCTCATTATTTCCTTTTCAAAATCAAACAGAAATAGGAATGAAAAAAACAGATTCTAACATGCCAGAGAAGAAACAGAAAAAATTAAGAAGGCATGAAGATCTCTCTTGCAGAAAAAGGAGTTAAGAGCTTCAAGACATGTCTTGAGATTTACAGGTGTTGGGCTCACTACAAACTGCTTGGCTCTCTCAGAAACCATCAGATACGAATGAGAGAGGAACGACTGACATTTCTTTTCTATAATACCCTTCCCTTGTGCCTGTCTCCTTGTGCATGTGAAAAACATATTGACTCCCTCAGAGACATCTAGTGATGGCTTTTTTTTCCAGAACATAACCAGTCACTTCTCAGTTAAGGAGGTTAATCCTGCTCATGGCTGTTCATTTTCACCCTCAGCACAAATAGGGGCTCTTGTTGAGAGATGCTAACAAGTGACTGCCATTTTTTCTGCCAAGGCTAAGCCTTCCCCACCCTCCTTCCTCTATTTCACACTGAATTCAACCAGAGACTGCTATTACCCGTGCTCAAGGAAAAACACTGGGATCACCTGATACTGCTACCAGTTTCACATCCATGTAACTTCAGTCACTCTTTACCACGTAAAAAATTTGGGCATTCAAGTGGCGGCTGAATAGCTGAAGTTAATGGGAAAAATGTGTCAACTTTCTTCTGCAAAGCTTTTTCTACTTCAAAAGAAATCTTACAGCCACCAAGGATAGGCAAAGACAGACAACTTTATTGAAAAACACCTACAGAGATACATGAGTCAATTAACTTAATGCTCCTTCCTGAAAGCTTCAGTAACGATTCCCCAGCTTGGTATGAATTTATTCTTCTGCCTAACTGGAAAAGCAAAAGCAAAACTGAAGGGGTATCATGGCTCATGAAAACCATTACACTTGATGCCTTTAAAATGAGCAAATGTTATTTGAACTCACTAGGAAACGCCCTCTCTCAGTTTTCAAGCTCCTCTCGTTACTAAATGGACTTTTTCTCAACACCAGATATTACAGCAGCTTTCAAAAGGGTCAGTCACAAAAGAGAACATCTACACACATTGAGCAAAGAAGATCAATTTGCTACTTAAAATTTAGATATTCATGTTAAAAAAAAAAAAAAAGTAAAACACTTTAAGAAAGTTGTCTTTGAATGTAGACCGGTATGTATCTTGTATATATTAGTCTCTTGATTAACAGAGAACTGCAGATTCTGCTCTTTTCAGCAGAAAGAATACAACATAGAAACACAATCTGTTTTTCTAATGTACATTGATTTTAGGATACTCAGTTAGAAACTAAGGCAAAGACTCTTCTTCGTCTCTTAATGTGATGGTGTGACAAACTTTGGTTGGGAGGGAAGGGAACAACAACAACAACAAAAAAGAAACCCACATATCCTATCCTTGAAGTTTACACTTTAGAAGAGGTACAGACTAATTAACGACACTGGTTTTGGGTAAAAGAAGAATCTGTACAGAGAAATACTTCCCTGTTCTACAGTCATCACTGTTCTTACCCATGACACAAATATTTTTAACTGACTGACATACCTGGTCAATTCCATTTTATTGGAATAGATGAGCAAACAGCTATTAAACAATGCCATGAGCCCACCCACCTTACAAGGGATCTTCCACCTGCATAAGACAGATCTATAAACACATTTACTTTCGAGTAAGCTGGATTTTTGACCCTAAAAGGTACAAGGCTTTATATAAAGTGTTTCATTATTAATTCCACTTACTTTAAAAGAAAACTGAACTGCAGATTCCGGAGGGTAAACTATGAAGTGTCTTAAGGTGAAGCCAAAACCCTGAGATGTCCTCCTTAGCACGACAGTTTTAGGACCAGGCCAAGAAAAAGTTTCTTCCTCCTCCGATGGTGATACAGCTTCACTCTGCTCTTTTCCATCTTTATTTTTTGACGTCTGAAATAGAAAAAGATATGCAGAGGAGTTTTAACTTGGAGCATTGAAAGATAAAGAGAAAACAAGAGTAAGAATTCCTAAACATTCCTGTACTCTTGAAAGCAGAATTTCTTCCCCCATAACCAAAATAATGTGATGATCACTAGCACATTCAAATCTGTAGCCTAAAGCAGCACCCCTTACACCATTGCACCCCTGGACATATTGCACATAGAATAACACTTAAATTTTAAATGAGGTTAGAGGTTTAAAAAAGTCAACATTCAACAATGAAAGACTTGAATGAACCACAAGAAATGCACACAGATTGCATGTTTTATTTGCCTTCTATTTCGAGATAAAAATGGGACTTCTGGGACCCTATTTCTGGCTGTACGTATCTCACACACTCAAGTACAAAACAAACTTCTCCTTTCCACACAATTCAGGCATGACTTTCTTGACTATCATCTCCTTACATAATACAAGTAAAACAAAACATGCAACTGGTTAGACTTCTTCTTCAGCAAGGCATTTTCCTCTAGTCGTATCTATGACTTCACCTTTGCTTTTTCCACCCTTAGCTATTTTCTCTGAACATTTCAGTATACAAATTCTAAACATGAAAGCAAAAATGTCTCCTTTCCTGTTACAGTCCTACTGCAATCCTTCCACTCATGCAGAATAATAATCAATCTTGGGTGAGTTTTTTCTTATGGGTAGTTTTATATACCTATGACTCAAGAAACATTAAAATATTTATCTTCTCAGTCTTATATAAAATATTCCATTTCAACTTTCAAAGTGAGTGCCACACCAGCACTCAAAGGCAGGAGACACAAAGAAAGCATGCAAAATCCTATGACCCTCCTCTAAAGATTCTAGTTCAACGATGCGTGAAACAAATTTAGATACCAGAGCCTATAGCCTATTCAAAGGGTATTCAAACAGAAATAATAGTCTTCTTGTCCTCCAGTAGCTCTGCTGCTGCAGCTCAGCAACTGGCTGATCTGTGTCAGAATTTACTGCTTGGTTTTCTCCCTGTCCTACTCCAAAATAATCTCTTTTGCTTCAGTCTTAGAGCAGGAATCTCAAACTGTAGCACTTGCTGGCAAGGTGGGCTCAGCAAACTCCAACCAACACCTACAGAGAAGACAGAGCATTTCCATTCTAACCACGATGAGAGCAACATATTACAAGGAAAATAATGCAGCTCCTTGGTGAGAGTTAATCCACGAGAACAACATTTTGCATTCAAGTATGTAAAGCACAATGCATCTGTCCACAGATGCTACAGTTTGTCCTCAGAAACCCACATCTTGTTATGTCCAATAGGGAGAACCAACAAACACTAGCCAGTGCTCCAAAGACCAGCCTCCCCACCTCCAACTACCCTATTTACAGCAGGAAAAAACAAACAAATGGAGAAGGGTCTTGACACTATAGCTAAGCCAAGAAATGGAGCTGCTTCAGGAACAAGAAAATATGGAGAATCCAGAGCAGCCTGACAGGATCCTGCTCTTCCAAACAGCCTGGAAGAATTAATAGCAGATTTTGGAAAGAACAGTTATAAATATCAAGGACTCTATCTCAGCCTAGTCTGCCCTGATCTATAATCTTCGTTCATGTTTTAAAGTGTTAATGTGAAACCGAGAAGACTGCAATTAGATGACTAATGAACAAAAAATTTGTGAGCACTGGGGAACTGCTAAAATGAGTGGCTTGAGTTTAAAGTTCAAACAATGCAAAGATTAGGGTAAAATTTACATAATCCTTTAGCCTAAGGATGGAGTTTGTTATTGAGGTGCTCCTGAACGGCTCTGTTCAGCCTCCAAACACAAGAGGATTTTATCAGTTCTGCACAAATAAATGTCGCTTTTCAGGCTTTCAATCTCAGGACACAAGCAGAAACTGGAGCCAATAAGAACATTTTGATCCTAGTAAACTGGCAAAAGAAAAAGCTCCTAGTAAAAAAAATATCACTGGCCTCTGAAAAATGACAGTGATTTCCTCCATCAAGTGACTCACAGCAACCCATCTACTTAATATTCCTTTGAAATCTTTTGTTTCTCCTCTCAGATTTTTATAGGCAATGCATGATGCAAAGTTTCAAATGATCCAATAACCACAGATATTGAAAAATGTTCATAAGCAAATACCGATATTTAGAAATAGGTAAACAACAAGCTTACACATAGGACTGAAAAAATTTAAGTCTTCAATATACTTCCATCTTTTTTCTAACAAAAACCTCCTTAATTATCCAAAAGGCAATTTTAGTATGTGTATCAACTATGACTATAATTTACACAGAGAAGTACTGTAACCTCAGTTTAACATAGAGCCATAGACAGAACTTCACTAGCCTTTAGAAACAAGAGTTGTAGGATTTCAGTGTAGCAAGAGAACCTCTAATTTCCTTGTAATTTCATGTAAGCTTTTAGCATTCACAAGTTACTGAACGGGAAGTTATTCATAAACCCACAGTCAAATAATTATTTCTTGAAAGAGCACACCAAAAGGGAAAGATGGATCCCCTATAAGGTCTGCCAACAGGGTAACAGAAAAAGCTAGTATCAGTAATAAATGTGAGACATGTTCAGTAACAGCAACTTGCAGCCACCACTATGAACAAGCAAGAATCTGATTTATAAAGAGTCAACATCTGTTGAGTAACCCTGTGACACTTTCAACCACAGCACACACACCAGAATATCCCCTGCCAGAAAAAGCTTTAAAAAGGAACAAGAGAAGTTCCCAAAAACATAAACAAAACAAGGATGCAAGACAGCAAGCAAGAAACAGATGATGCTTAGCACAGGCAAGTACACACTACTGAAGGCAAAGTCCCTACACAGCATTCCTAGTAAATCAAGTATCAAGTTACAAATACAGAAGTATCTCCTATCCATAGGGAATCTGTCTTTTGGGTAGAGTCATTTGCATTACAAGAGATGAAAAATGAATGCTTTATTTTCATATAAGATTTAACAAACCAAAGATTATTGTTCCACAGTCCTTACTGAAGATCTGTATGTTTATTTCTCTATAGACTCAGTCCTCAAAATCAAAGTCAGAATGCATACAATCAAGTTCAAGGACTGAAGAATCCCAGGCTAACAAAAATTATTCAAGCATCATTTCCCTGGGGAATTTTTGTACAAGGTTTCTGCACAAAGTACCTCAAAGCATCATTTCCTGTTCTATGCAATTGCAAGGACATACAACAGATGCTTAAGTGCATTGTAAAATGCATGCCTTGTTTTTAATATTGTATTTAACCCTTCTTGCTGAGCAAATGAAAGCATCCATGAAAAATTAGATGGCACCATAAAAAACTGCATGAATCACTGGCAGCTTAACATGCAGTAACAGAACTACGTAAAATCAGTAAGCAGCATTAATGTTTGTAAATAATATTATTTCCAACTAAGTCTCAAAGCAGCAGTTTCCCATTTTATCAGTCTGAAATAACAATTAAAAAAACCAACACATCCATGCTCTCTAAAGGCCCTCTAATTTTTAGTTTGATCAGTTTACAGACCTGTACTGTACAAGCTGAAAATCCTTAAGTGACAATTGTAGGCAACTGCAATCAAAGCCATCAATAAAGAATGCTCATCTTGACTATCTAAACAAATAAATAGGCACAGTCCAAGTTCTGAACACTGTCTTCATAGGTGAAAAATGGTGAACATAAGAAATAGTTGATACATTGCACTATCTATTCTGGAAAAATCATTCAAGCCCTTTTGAAGTTGGTATGAGCAATCAATTTCTATCTTTATTTTGTGTTCAATACCCAAATTCAAAACAATTTCTAAGGAAATGTGGCATAGGCCTGGCATCTTGATTTTCTCCCTTTTTGAACTGTTTTGGTTTATATATTTTTTACCATACAGAATAATTCACAAATAAATTATGTAACTACAAGTCTCATTGTAGATGTAAGGGTTTCCCACACTACATTTCTTGGAGCCTACATCTGTATTTAACAAACGAACTAAAACCAACTAAACAAACAAAAAAAATTCCAATTCCCAAACTAACCAACCAATGTCCCCCACCACCAGACCATCCAGGGGACTGATCTATCAGTACCTCAGTCACAGCATGGAGACAGTCTGTGCTGAGCAGCACCTGCTTCAGCTGCACTTAGCAAATGTTCAACTTCTAGCTCATCTACCAAGAAAAGTGATACCTGATATTGCAGTCCAGCTAGAGAGATATATGGTGAATAGAAAATGGGCTGATGTCACCCGATTTTACTGACTCAACAGCCACTGTATTATTTTTAGGGCTTTTCAGTAACTACTGAAAGCCAGAGCAAAAAAACATAGTTATTAATCCCTAAGATCTTCCTGAGACACTGACAGCATATTCCAAATGCTCTAATAATAGCTGGACTCACTTGAAAACAAGGATATTTCCTGTATCAGGTCATCCACTTTTCCCAGTTTTTGTACCCAGTCGCTATCACTTAATTTAACTGTCCTGTTTAATATCTGCTATTGCAGAGAAAAAGGCTCTTCTAGAACAGTCTGGCCTTATTTTACTGTGACAATGAAATAGGCTCTTTAAAAAGCTAACAAAGAAGAAATAAAAAGGTCTTTTCTGGCTAAGACTACAAAATGTGTAGGAAAAAACCTGCCTATAAGACAGCTAAATAAAAGATTATGTAACTTTTTTCTGAGATACATTATCTCCATCTCATTTCCAGCATAGGAAGCTATATCCAGCACATACACACAGACAGTATTTTATCTTAGTAGTACCTAAGCAGGATCACTCACACAAGGTGTAAATTGAGTCTTTTTCTTTCAGTTCTCAAGCTAATAAGCCAAAATTTCAAGGCAAATGAGTCACATTTATAAAGCCAAATACCATAATCATGTACTGAAACTGTCTAAAGATGTAGTGAGGTAATTTCTAATGTGTCTTTAAATTAAACTGGAATGCACAAACAGCACCTTACACAGAAGTTATTCTCAGTTGAAGAAAAGTAGTTCTGGTAGACACAAAGGTGACATTTTATGTAAATCCATCTTCCTGGTATTGAGAGCACAGCCTTCTTCTCAAAATAAATAAATTAGTTCCATCATTTTTAGCCTCAGGAAATATATTAATTTCATTGCAAAGAGACCAGCAGGAAAACTGTAACACAGAAAACCCCAAACCCAAATTGTTTTAGGCCTCTGTGTCAAATACCTACTTGTCAAAACTTCTGACTTTTATGTTTATAAAAATTTGTAATCTTGCCCTGAATAGGTGGGATGTTGACAGAGACAGAAATTCAGGCAGGAAATATAACCTGTCAGTACAAATACTGACAGTGTCCTTCCCTCAAAGACGTGTTTCATCCCTTGAAAGATGGCTATAAAGTGTAATCAATATTCTCCAAACCCACATGGATGGTCAGAAATCAGTCTGCCAAATTGGTGAGATACAAGGATATCTACAAAAATCATTGATGTAAGATTGTGGATGGAAACTGACTTCATAAAAAAGGGCATCCAGAATTTGAAGAAAGGAAGAGAGGCAAAAAAAAAATTGGGAAAAACACCAACTGAATATTTAACAGCTGTACATGCTAGACTTGTTAAAAAACTCTAAGCTGAATTCCAAAGATGCATGCACAGCAGTGCATGCATAATGCCAAAGTCGTCCCTTCTTTACTAACATCAAAATTAGCATCAAAAGTGCACAGTTACTTAACAAATACCCAAATATTTCAGCATTTTGAGTGTCAAAATGGAGCATTTTTGCATGCTTACTCCAGTGTCACCATCACACTAAACAAGCAACAAGGTTAAAAAAAATAATTACAAGTAATATTTAATTTATGTACAGATTTAAGCTGATGGCAGATAAATAACAAACATTAATTAACTGCTCCTACCTACATGCTCTACCTACTTCAATCCAAAAATATATCCTTTTTCTTGTCTACCTTTTAGAAATACGAACATTACTTGGGTACGGCTGTGTGTAATCAACTCCTGTCAAAGTGAACTTCGCCAAGTAGAAATAAGTCACTGTAAGATAAAAATAAAAGTCTCCCTCTATCCAATAATGAGCTGAACTCTCAACATACAACTAAAATGCAATACAGATTCACAGCACAATATATTCAACCTAACTGTATCGACCATATATTTATCTGATTGCTGACATTTATTATGTGCTGACACACAGTAGTGAGGTTAGTTCATTCTACTGAGAAAGCTTTTATCTACAGAGTGACACTGTGAGAGCGTTCCCTGAGCAGAAAAATCATGCAGTTTGAGACAGAGAGCTACTGAGGCAAGGAAGAAGAGTTTCCAACCCCAGAACAAATCTAAGGGTTCCTCTGTGCAGAATGGGCCACAGGGAAATGGATCCCACTCAACAGATCTCTGACTGGTAGCAAGACCCTCGGAGCATGAGGCAGAAGGGATCTGTCTCCACCCTGGCCACTACAGTGCTATATATTTAAGAAAGCTGCAGAAAGGACTTGGTTGCTCAGTGCTTGTGACTGCTGAGCCTGTTTTCAGTTACAAAGAGGAGGCTGCCTTGCCATGAAGCACCTGAAACTGGAAATGCAGATGTAAACAAATCCTCAAAGCTCGCAAGATCAAACAGCTACAGAACCACACTCACCACAAGATGAAATGTGGAGATAAACACACACAAAACCATCAGTAGATAGCATTATCAGAGACAGATCAAGCTGGTCTAGTCAGGGGCCCTTACTGTGGGGTCATTGCTGTCTGGTTTTGGAACTGGGGCACAGCCCTTCTTCCATGCTATAGTTCTTTGTGGAGCCAGGAGAGAGGGGGAAGAAAAAATAAAAGTTTCCAGAGGAAGACTTCAGCTCCCAAACTCAGGGAAACCATCAGCACTCAGAGTCAATGGGGTCCCCACTCATCTCTTAACAGGCAAGTGTTATGCATGCATGAAGTGCAGGATATTTGCTGAGACAAATCCAACACTAACATTTCTCTCATATTGCAGCTGAGTGGGATGCACTAACTGGAAAGGGTAATAGAGGCAAACACACTGAAGAATTCAACTACCACTAAAACAAGATCCAAATCCTTTACGACTGCAAGTGGAGACTTTTACTACAATTAATGGTTCAATATCAAACAACAGGAAAACAAACAATTCTTAGTGATCGCCATAAGACTAAAGGGAAGATAGACAATGCCATTCCTCATGTTTGCTGCTCATCTGGGTTGGTGAGGTGGGACTCAAGCAGCCACCAGCAGCAGTGAGGTCCTCTCCATGAGCAGCTCTCTCTCTCTCTCTCAGCCCCCTCATGGATCTTGCTGAGACAAGACAATTCAGAGCAAGGGAAGGTAATAAAGATGTGAGCATCCCTTGATGCAGTGAGCATAGTCCCTCACAGGAGCTCACTTCTTATGACTTAAATGCATCATTATGACATTAAGCCTGGGTGCTTTTTGGTGAACTACCAAACTTAATTCAGGCATGTATTAGGACATAATCCTGGGAGCAAATCGACTTGTCTTTTAGGACTGTGAATCTCACCCAGATGGAATACAAGCTGGTGTAGTTCAATAACAAAGCCAGTGGCTGCCTGCCTGCGGCAGAGGTTAGTGAGGACACCAAACTTTGAAGTTCATCTCAGGACTGAATACTGTAATTCAATAAAATACAGAAATCATATCCTCAAACCCAGACCAGGTAAGGAGAAAAGCAACTAAAATGGCAACACATGACTACTCCCAGTGTATGAAGTAAGTGGGAAATCTGCGACCTTTCAAAAGCAAAGCATCTGTGCCAGCATGGCAGATGGCTGGGAGGCACAGGGAAGGAAACATGCCATCAAGCACCATGCAGGCTACAGAGCTGGCTTGGGCTTGGAAGCAGGACAGAGGGATATGAGTTTCTGTATACTTTCTGTCTACTTCTGTACTACTACTGTTGTAGTAAACACAGTCATTCAAAGGAGAAACAGTATTTTCAAGATAAAGGATTTCAGTTCTCATAAAGGTCAAGGCATACACAGAAAACAAACAGTAAAAGCCTCCATGTGTGCATGTTATTACACAGCTCAAACTTGCCTTATGCACTCTACTGTTCATGAAAGGCAGCTCTGTAAAGCACTTGGTGCTCATGTCAGTCTCATCACTACTCCACAAGTCCTAAAAAGCCAAGCTGAAGGCTATCTATAGCAAGGATGATCTCAAAAATGTTCTCTCCATCTCTGTTCAATTTTTTTTAAAACTGAAATTTTTCAGTTTACTTGGCTCTGGATTAAAAACAGTGACAACCCAAGTGGTTCTGCAAACTGAGCCTAGCTAGACATACTTGCATGAATGAAGGCAGGATTCAGCTTTCCAGGCCAGGTGAGATTCAGAAAGAATTCTTCTACTTCGACATAGGGAAAACCCCAAGCTACTAAGTCTGCCTATTAAAGTAACTTTTCTCTTTTTCTACACAGCACAAGCTCTGATGTTCTCATACTGTAGTTCTAATAGCTGGACCTTTCATATAGCACTTGCAACTTCACCAGAACCAAGATCATGTCTGGTATGACTAATGCTCTGCTACTTTTTAAACCGGATTTCTCCACATTTAGCCCCTCACCCCTGAATTATCCACAAATAAGACATAAACTAGCTTCTCAGATCTCCCTTTAAACTCTAGATACTACCAATTTTAGTGTATTTCAATTCATTAATCTACCATATGTCTATTTTAGTTTTATATACACATATACACACAAAAAAGTACACTGTGTTGTGTGTGTACATATATTTGTAGTAGCTTCTACACATCCAAAAAGTGCATTAATTGACTCGGATTCTTTGCAAAGCTAATTAAGTGCACTTCAGATAATAATTTACACTGTCACAGAGTAACAGCCCATTTCAAACTATTTTCACAATGTGTTTTGTTTGTATTTTGAATTTTGTTATTCATAGCAACAAACATGGCGTTCATAATATTAAATTTAGTCAGAAAAATATTAACAACAAAGAGAAATTGAGAGCTTCCTTGTTTTCTTACAGGCCCATTAGCAAAAGCCACCCTGCTTAACAGCTACATCCTTAGACTGGAAAGAAAGGAAACATCTGCAGGGCTGGTAGCTAGCACAACAGCAAAATATCATGTGATCTTAATTTAGCTAAATTGAAAATTTTCCTTCTCTGCTTGTTCTGTCATTGCTTGTTAAGAATAGGAAATTCTTTGTCCTCACCTTACAGTGTAATCTGGAAATATCAGAGACAGGAGACAAAACAAGCATGCTTCTGCTCCTCAGCCTTGAAGAAATGTTTGAGGTTACTCCATACAAGATAAAAGAATCTTCTCAGCAGTCTGACAGAAATGGTAAGAGTGCCTTGCACAGTCACCAGCTGTCAAGAGCTGCCTTATATTGCTGCTTTAGATGCATAGGAATTTTTCCAGATCCCAGACAATGCCCCATGACCCACTCCACTTCTACAAACGGCAAGAGGACAATAAGAAATGCCACCTATGTCCCCAGCTAAGTACACTACTGCAAAAATAGGAATGAATTTCAATAAAGTTTGTACTCTTTTTGCTTTCTAGAATAACACAGGCTTTACCAAACACACAGGATACCAGACAGCTTCCACTAAACTTTCACCACAGTATCAACACAAACCTACTTGCACATGAAACAGCTTTGTAGAAGCTTTCAAGAAAACCAAAACCACTGCACAATGTAAAATCACCAAATCACCTGCACAGACCCCATCTCAATAACCTGATGCACCACACTTGAAACTTACTAGCCCTGAAACTACCTCTGTCCAGATTTCCTTCACTTCATGGTGTTTCTCTCCACTGTAGCCAGAGACTATGTCTTGAATCAAAAAATTATTAACTCTACAAGAGACACAGTTAAAGTTGACCAAACCACCCAAGAGAACAACCACTTTTCCACAGCCTCTTTGTCCCTATGGCAAACCTGTGTTTGGACTAGGCTACTCCAGGATGCACCTACAATACTGAGTAAGGGCTTTACTTTGCTTTTGGGTTGAGCAGTGGGACAGTGCATCCTTACACATGCTCTCGATTGAATGCAAGCATGAGGCTGTCCTTCTCTTACTGAAACTACTGAACTTTTCAACACACACAGAATGTGCTCATTCCTGTACTAAAAACAAGAAAATGAGGTCATTTAGAGACTAGACACATCACTTCATCTGCATAAACGCATCATCATACCTGCTGGTAATTCAAGCTGTTAAGGCTTAAACTCATTCAATACTGCAGCTCTACTTAGGATTTTATTTCATGTATATCAGAAAAGTCTCTGACCTGCCCAAAGCCAAATAGAAGCCTTTCGAAGATCAAGGATTTGATACTTCAATGTCATAACCTAAATAGTAACCTTAAAAACCTGGTTATTGCAAGTGGGTTGTTATTCCAGAATTTGACTCCATTTGCAGACAACATACCTAGACATGGGGGGGGAGGGGGGAGTTTTAAGAACAATTGATTTGAGAGCAACCGTGTGCATCAAGGCTAAAAAACATAATAGGAATTTTAATACAGAGAACATAGCTCAATACACCACAAAAAAGACCAGTGTGTCAAAATTCTTTACCTGCCTGCATATACAGCTTCCCTCCTCAAAAATAACCTCTAAAATAAATCTGCATACAGTTTGAGATACTTAGTGTTAAAGCTTTCTAATACAATGACTTATTAATAAACTCCCGCAAACTCCCCACTTAGAAACAAGCCTGGTCCTGTGTTTCAAGATGTTTAATTTCAACATTCTATATAATGTGCAAATCCACACACTCTTACGTTTCAATGCCCTAAACTCAGAACTGAAAAGGGCTCATCCATTTTAAAGGGAAGTAAAATAAAATTAGCATACACAGATGCAAAGCCACATACCAAACGCCCAAATTAAATTATGTCCGACCTCTAAAATTGTCATCTATTGTGCATATATAACAGAGGAAAAAAGCAGCCTTTTCAGCGAATAACTTCTTTTACAAAGATACAATGCACAGGAAAACGCTTTAAAAAGGACTGTGAAGTCATTAACCTGAAAAAATGTCTTAAATCTTTATGCCCAGAGATGTCACTAAGAGGATAAAGAGGAGAAAGTTGTCCACAGGATTTTCAGTTTAACTGCAAATCCAAAAGCTTCTGAACATTGTCTTATGACGCGATCATATGTGACCTGCATATTTCCTCACACTTTGCATTGCATATGTCAGTAAGAATGGTTGATAAAGGTAACTAAATCTACATTTGTTTCTCTGTCTGGAGGTTGGAGTGGGGAGAGAGAAGAAATCTATTTTAACACAAATCTGTTTGCTTATTTAAGAACTACTTGTCTTTGCATGCCTATTATTGTGGCTTGAATTGCTCACTGTTGCCAAGTTATTTCCCTGTACTTCTGGACATTACAAAATGTTTCACCAGCAATGTGAATTTCCACAATGAATTAAGTCATCAGCTATTTCATGCAATGATTTTACACTTTTTGCTTAAACTGAAAACAGCACACCCTGCACTGCTAGCAAGACAGATTTTTATCATATTGCCTCCCTGACTCCCCAAGGCAGCAGATGAACAGAAGAGCACAGTAAGATAACAAATATCACATTTCAAAACCATTATCAGCTGCAAATATCTCAGAAGGAATGCAGACACCTTTGTTATTTCATCCTCCAAGTGACACATTTGGAAGACCAAAAAGCATTTTTATGTTACTGGAGATTCTCCAGAGGAAGGGAAATAGCTGCAGTGCAGCAGCTGCTGCAGTACTGCTGCGTTCTGGGGCTCGAACGAAGGTGATGTGAGAGCCGGGCTTGCATCGCAACATCACATCCTCACACGCTGCCTGGAATAGTGAACACCAGCTAAAAGAACAGAAATCAGACACCTTGGCTGTTGTCACCACGTAACAACAAACCTTCATGTACATCAAAACGGCCGTTGATGAGGAGGTTTTTCCAAGCCCAACAACTGCAATGATGAGGCCCACTCTGTGCAGTGGAATTTGTAAGTTCACAGTACTTGCAAAATACTTACCCCTGGTTGGAAAATCCAAGATTTAGGTATTTAAATGACTGAAATAACATTATCATTATTTTTAGAGGCTAGGGTGCACCAGTAAGATTTAAAAAAAAAAAAAAGGAGCCTGATGCAGTTCATCAAAGAATCAATGAGATCAGCACATGGGAAGATCTGCTCAAACCAACAGAAGTCTGCTCAGAGTACAATGCTGACCTATGCTCTGTGCTGGTATGAACACAACCTATACTCAACTTGTGGTCTACTGTTTCCTATCTAACACATGAAAGAAAGGCATTTGTGATAAAAGGAGGGGGAAAAAACACTGTATCACCTACTTTATGTTACCTACCAGTACTACTTTCAACTATCTGAAGCAGTGGTGTTTATTGTTTTGGGCATATTTGCTCTACTGTATCTCACCATGGCCACAAGGTCAACTGACATACCAGGCATCTCTAGTCTGCTCACATGTTGGAGGCTCATAAAGGTCATTCTTACAAGGACAGAGAGTAGCTCCTACTACATCTTACTGAGGACAACACTAGTTCGTATGTTACTATGAAAAAATATTACCTAGCTCTTCCACACATTCACTGAGGAACTCCTCTCGAACCACAGCTAGCATGCTAAGTTATGATTCCAAGACTACAACTCCACAAAGACCAGACTAGCATATGAAAAAAAATAACTGCCCTAACTTTTTAAGACACTCTTACTCTCTCTATTTTATTTCTTTAAGAAAAAAACACTAGAAATTCCTTGTTTACTAAGATTAGACTATATTAAAAATAGGATTAATCATCTATGATATTGTCAGGGCAGTCTGGATAAGTACAAACATGAATTTGCACATAAAGCTGTATTTACCGAGGTCCCCCACAGGATACAAACTTTTTACCTACTACTCTGGTTCATTAATTCCACATTTGCAATCATGTTGAAATTCTGAATTGCCAGTAAGACCACCACACTTGAATCTACCCCATGTCCCACAAGACAACTCTCACAGATAACATAAGCAAGAAGCAAAACACTTTGAAACTTTGCGGTAACTCATTTTAAGAAATATTTTAAAGACCGGTAGTGCAGTTCTCCCATGAACAAAAAGTGAAAGATGAAAAACTGCAAGCAATCAAGTTTATTGCCACTGAAAGCTTCTGAGTAATTATTTATGGATTGCCACATGATAGCCATCAATCCCATCCAATGTTTGGACTAAAAACTGCAACTCATTGATGCCAATAGAACTTCACTGATTTACATCACAGAATAATTTTATTTTAAGGGTTTTTGTTTTGGTATGAAACATTACATATCCTTTGAAAGCATTCTAATACACACAATAGCTGGTTGTATCAAAGTGCAAAGGGTAACTGTGCCCAGCCATAGTAACTTTAATGTCACACTGTGAAAATACTTTTTCTAAAATTTAAGCCACCATGATAGACAGAAGAAAATATCCCTGCTATTTCAAACTTGCTCGCTTCCTGTTTTAAAAAATAAGCTTTTGGAAATACATGCTGCAGAGCCAAGGGAGTGGGTGGTGAACAATGAATACAGAAGAAATCCTTAGAATGACTGCAACCTAATTTGAGACACTGTTAGTGACACAAACTTCAGAGGTCACCCATCTGCTTTCTCACCAACAGCCTGCTTGGGCACTGTGGGAACGGTGCAGAGCAGCACTGCTGTGTGGAGCAGCGTGCACCTCTCTCTCCCCAGGCCTGGCAACTTCCACTTCTGCCACAGCATTTCAGTGCAGCAGGAACAGAGTAGCTGCACTGTGCACTGTAATATCCCATAAATTAACTCCCAGCTTCATTTCAAAGAAAAGTATCAGCAGCAGTTAGTGAAATTGTATAGTTTACAGAGACTGGACTTCAGTTAAAGTAAACAAAGCAACCCCAAACAGACATAACAACTACATAGTCTACTTCATAAAATCTAGCAAGATCAAACAGTTCAGCAACATTATTACTTCAAGCATGCAATTAATTCAGGGTATACTGATCTAAAGCTTGTTTCTTCTTTCCAGAATGGTAAGAAACAGCTTTTAGATTCTGTGAACCCTGTTCTGCAGTGGGCTGAGGGGTTTTTGGTATTTTTTGTTTGTTTGGGAGTTTT
>VZTZ01016923.1:265017-363990 GCA_013400955.1 Drymodes brunneopygia
GGGGGGGGGTGGGCAGGGGAAGTGTTTGTGATTTGGTTTTGGTAGGGGAGGCAGGGTGGTAATGTTTTGGTTTTTTTACAACCTTTCACTTCAACATGCTCAAAACCCAATTCTCTTTCCCCTTCCCTCTTTAAAACTTTGGAGGACTGCCCACATCATAAGCCTTTTATTATTTCTTCTTGATTTCTGTGAAGAATGGGAAGCAATTGTCATATTGCATTTGACTAGACACGTGAATTCTTACACATGTGTAAGCAAACTAGATCAAGCAGTTGGGCATCTGTAAAAATAAGAAGTTTAAAAGAATACATCACATTTCCTCTGTTTTTTCAAATTCAACAGAAGATACTTTTTACCTGTATCATTAACTAGATTACTTGAAAAATCCAGACACCATCAGTTAGGTTTTGCACCATTAATAAAAGAACTAAAACAATACCCACAAACAAACAAAAACCAAAACCAAACCACACCACCATCACCTAGCAGTGTATTTTCCTGGTTAAGAAGCTTCAGTACAGACTTGACATACAGGGGTTGTAGGCATTTTTAAAGAGATTATTTTAAAGGACCTCTGTATGGTGGAAAAAAATTTCTAAATTACTTGCCTTAGTTAATGTACTAAAACTGCAACTTCAGAAGAAGTGTTTACCTTCCCCTTACACCAAATAAAAAATAAATTTTCTTCAGTGAGTGGCTGAATGTTATATGAAAAATACAGGTAAAATCTAGAGTAACTTTAAAGTAGTATTACAACTGCCTACAATATTTAAAAACCTTCAGTAAGTGGATTCTATTTTAAAACATTTTCATTCAGAATCCAGGCAATTTTGTTTGTTTGGGTTTTCTTCCCTCTACAGCAAGGTAGTGAAACAGAATTAGATCTGTCCATATTAAGAACTGAATAGCATCCTGTAATTTATTTAATCTTGTATATTTGAAAAAAAAAATTGTAACAATCTCCCCCTCACACTTTTTAAAATCCTATTAATGATCAAGTATTTTGAAATAGCCAATATGTTCAGTCTTTTTAAAGCAGGAAAACAAATCAGCTTTATATTTATTAACAACTTAGTTTATCTTGGCATATCTCCCCCTTCCTGTATGTGATATTTACTTTTTTGTGCAATTCATTAAACAAAACCCCTCAAAGCATAAGACTCTAAAGAGAACAAATTTAACTACTCAAAGTGTTAAAAAAAGCAATTATATAGTCAAACCATGCTTTGTATGCTTATTAGCTCTAGAAAACGCCTTAGTAAATATAAGCATTTCTAATAGTTCACCCTCAGTAAGATTGGGGGTGGGGAAAAGAGATCAACCGGAGCCTTTTTGTTTCCCCTTATACTAAATTATATAATCTGTATGTAAGGATAAGCAAACAACAAACCTGATCACTCCATGCACAGTACAGGTTACATATGAAACTCCAGTTGTGATTGATCATGCAGTCCAAAATCCTGAACTGGGCCATGTCTGGCTGCAGCGCAGAGTGCTGCTGTGCTCTGACTCAGCTTTTGCTCCAGTGATCCTCGAGCATATGAGAGCTGTGCAGCAATGACATTCAGGAACAAGGACTTTCCTTCCTGTTCAGTCTCCCTTCCCACCCCAACTATGTGTCAAGCCAACAAGATAAATTGACAGAACTGCGTAACATTCTTCAAAATAATACTTCCGAAGCTGACAAATTATGCATTCTTGGGAATATTTGGGAAATAAGAACATCCTAAGAAACCACACTAAAGCAAACAGCAAGGCACTCTCAAACTGCACTTGTTCTTTTCCCTACTCCCTTAATTTCTTCATTTTAGAGTGAAATCACTCTAAATATAAACAATTTTGTGTCATAATTCATATCATATGAACCTTAAAACTTCCTTAGGCATGGTTGTGATGTGTATTGTACACAAGATTCAAAGGCTTAGGATGCCTCTTTTACAACAGCACAATACAAGCAACTTTTGAAAGTTAGGAGAATGTCACAGTTTTCATAAAAATTATACAGGTTTATCTACTTTGTACTCTTAAACAGCAGACTTCTCTTTAAACATGTAAAAGTACTGCTGGCGTTGCACAGAAATGCTGGCTGCCTTCTGTAAGGAAGGATGACAACCCTATCGGTCAGGGCTGCAACACCAGAGGGATCCTCAGAAACTGAAGAAATACTGGGAAAGTTCCTTCCTTCCTTTTCTGCAACCTGCAAACAACAATCCTATTTTAGCATGAACCTCATTTACTGTATCTTGACTGCTTACCTAATATTCTCATTCCAAAGTGAGATTCAGAAATACAGGAAATATGTTACTACAGAAACATACACATTTTGTCTGGTGACCACAGGAACTATTAGACTAGTCACAGAACCAGCTTAGAATCACCTGAAGTTTAAATGACACAATTATCTATCAACATCCTTGAGATGCAAGAGATAGAAAACTGTCTTGGGAAAAGATGGAGGAACAGCTACAGGAACAAGTGGCCAATTCACCCTTTGGTTCAGTAATGGCCAAAACTGAAAAGTACTTCAAATGTCAAAGAAAATGTGTGCTATAAAAGCCGTCTGGAAATAAAACAAACTTGTACAGGAGGGTCAAATAAATGGTGTGGCCAAAGAGCAGCTCTAACTTTGAGACAGTTATACAAATAAGGCCTCATTTGTTTTAACCAAACTAAATAAAAAAAACCTTGTTCCAATTTCTCATCCAAAGGGCCCTGGAAATTAATACCAGAGTCCAAGCCAACCTCTTCCCTTCTTGCCAATGTGAATAGTCTGAAAACGTCCAAGACCCTGTTGTGTACAAAAAAAAGTCTATTCTAGTCCATTTTAAGATATATATGGCAGGAGATTCTCTATTATCTTTACAATACCTAATTGTGCAAAAGGGAGAACAGCAGTACCAGTGCAACATGGCACAAAATGAATGTGTTCTCCAGTGGAAAAAAAAATAGAACAATAACATCTCAAACAAGTTAGATGGTCTGTACTGAAGCAGCCTGTGCTGACACGACATGTGGCGAGAAGAAACGTCCTGCTTAGCAACTATTTCTAGGCGGAACAGATACACTTCCTCACTAGAGACACCATTAACTGTCGAAGCTTGAGAAATGTTGGAGAGGATGTCTGGGAAGGTTTTACAGAGCAGGGGGTTAGTGCAGAGATGCCAGAGCAGTCTGAGGCAGTGAAGTCTCCAGGACAGCAATGCTGTAACAAGGAAGGACCCAGCACCCTGCAGGAGTGGCAGCAGGGATGCTGGCAGAGCGTGTGGGGCAGCCTACACATGGCTGGAAAAGCAGCCAGGTGCACATTTGTTGGACTGTGGAAAAATGCTGTCATCAACTAAATAAGGCAGAGGGAAGAGGGAAAGTAGATCTGGAAAATTAAGAGAAGACTGCTGTTCTATACTAAAATCAACATCAACCAAGTCCTTCTTAAATAGTATTTTAGTACAGTTCTGCAGTCACTGGGTTTACTATCAATAATTTACTTTTAGATTCATCAAATATCCCTCCATATTTATTTCCTATGAAGAACTCAAACTCCTAATAAAGTATTCAATATATTATATTGGAAATCTCCTATGGTACAGTCTGTTATTATTAAAAAAACAGCAGTTACAACCCTTTCCATAAAGTCAGCAGCCATTATTTACCTGTTACCTTCCATTAATTTTCAAATGTTTCAAGGAAATCCTAAACCCATTTTTTATCTCCTACAATCCAGACAGTGCTTATAGACCACCACAGTTTATGCAAAAGTGTCTAAATACTGCAGATAAAAACATAAATAGCAATACAGAGCTGTAGGAGAACACTTCCAGAAACAGTCAGTCTTTGCCTGTCAGCTGCTGCCAAAGGTTGTATTGAAATACTTGTAAGTTCCAGTAGGCACAAGAATGAGCTGAAGATCAAAGTTTTTGCAAGCCTGAGTCTTTACTGAAGTACCTCAGGTAAAATGAGGTGCTGAAGAGCAGTACCTTCATCAGTAAATTGCAGTTAGTGCTTAAAATGGATTGTTTCAAAGTTTTTCTTCAAGTTAGTCTTTAAACTTTTAAATTTGAATCTGCTGTTACTGAAAATTGTTCACAATCATCAGCAGCCAGCTTGACAATTACCCTCATTTACAAATCTTCCTGGCATGATGTTTAATCCAATTCCACTAGTTTAGAACTGCCTTGTTCCAACCTTATTTTCATTACTGTTAACATGTTTTTTGGGAGACAGTTTTTATTCCTTCTAAGCATGGGTACTGTGTATGAAACTTCCTTAAAGCAGGCATAAAATGAAGAGAGGTCTTCCCTTTTTACCTTCAACATTCAATTTACCAATGCCTTCCTTCAAAAAGTTTAATGCAGAAGCGAAACTGAAATAATTTTTGTTTTAAACATTAAACTTCTAAAAAGCTTGGCTCAAAATTCAAAAACTGCCTCCACACTGAATTTCCAATTTGGAGGTCAACAGAGCATTTAAAAATGCACCCATGGCATAACCAGAGAATGAGAGATTACGTATATCAACACTAGCAGACACCAAAGGACTCACTGCCCAGAGACAATTTGAGTCCAGGACTCAATTGCTCAGAGAGCTCCTTATCATACACTGAGCTTTGACTGAAAAACAGATGATGATGACATCCAGGTTTTGAAGTTCTACTGCTGGTTAGTACTACTACTTTCCACTTCTTCCAATAATGAAGGCATCACTTAGAACTCCGAGAACACAATGAAGTTAAACTTCAATTATGCAATTTATCAAATAAAAAAATCAAGAGCCTATCCAATGTCCTCTCATATCTGTTGCCAAGTCCAGTGTTTTCTCCTGTTTTTAAAAACCAGATTTAAAATCCCAATATTTTGAGGTAACTAAGCTAAAAACAGCTCAGAAACAACTTCCTCAACCCTTTCAAAACTCTCATTTCCCTAAAATTGTGCCACTCAAGTATCTAGACTTTTCTCTAAAAACTGCAGTGAGCCTTCTGAAACAGAAACAGCCCATGCTCACAGAAAGGAAGGGCATCCACTTCCCTAAAACTCCTGATACTTTTTCTACATCAGTAAATACACAAACCATACGCAAGGGTCAGCACATCAGCAGCACACAGTGAAGCGTGTACCAGAAAGATGCTGTTTAGAACTAGCAATAATTCTTTGAAAGGCTAAATTCTTTACCAACAAAGTGCAGACTAATGATGATGGTGAAGCTCTGGTGGAAATCTGGGGGAACAAAAAAGGAAAAACATGTCTGGAAAAAAAAGTGTTTTCATTGCTCAGGTCACAAAAAAAAGTTCCTACAAACCAAGTCAACAGTAGGAAGAGGTTGAAATATGAATCCATTCTGAATTCTTTCCTATCACCGAAATTGTTGCAAAAATCTATGAACATTTAAAAAAAGGAAGAAACAGTAAATACAAAAACCATCTCTCTCCATAGTGGAAAAAAAAATTGGAGTGTTTCCTTTCTTCTGTAACAACTCTTTAAGATGCAACACAGTTCATAGAATTAGAAACACAAGAGATCCTTAGGGGGAAAAATGCAGGGTACAACAGGTGGCACAGTACCATTTCAGACTGTTTAACACATGCATACCAGTCTGCTACAATTCTACTGGTATTTTAGTCCAAAACCCAAGAAACTAAGGGAGTACACAAGACATATCACTTTTCTTTCAGAAAATAAGGGCAAAAGAAAATAACTGAGAATAGCATAACGGTCAATTTTCTTCTGCATAAATGCAACTTGTATTTTATCAATGTAAGCTCATTAGATGAATACAACTTTGTTGTACTTTGTGATGCATTTTGTGAACACATCATTCCACCACCCCAGGAACAAATTCACAGTATTTAAATCATGTAAAGAGAGTTGTTCTAGTAATTGCTTTAAAAACTCATGTAGTGAGGTACTCATCACTTTGGCTGCCTAATTCTTAAAAAATTCTCCTGTAACCACTCTCAAGACAACTTCACCATTGTTTGCTTCCAAGAAGGACATGTGATAGCAGGATTGATCTGTCAAGCGTCAGTTTGAGTCATGACATAGAAAAGTCCTTTTCCCTTGAGCAATCAGTTCAGTTCAAGTTAAGCTCAAGTAGAGCCCACTTCCTTGGATTTTAGCCGTAGTTATTTTCAGTAGACTAGTTCTGTGTTTCCTTTCTTTAATCAACTTCTAGCATTTCCTTTTCTGTATCTGACATAGTCAACCACAGATCTCTCTGTTTCAGTGAACAATCAACATCCAAACAAAAACTGACTTTTTATTAGCTTTAGTTATAGGAAAGCATCATTTTGCATTTTACCCCATAAAAATGAATATACTGGATATAAAACAGGATCTGATTCCTCAAACTGCACTTCAGTAAAGCAGCTGGCAATCTTTAGAAACTGGAAGGAAGCTTTTAACACTGAAATAAGAAATGCATAGCCAAGTTTATTGGGGACTGTATAAGAAATAAAAGCCATATGTACTCTTATGCAAAGTATACGCCTGTCACACCATCAAGCACTTGGTAACATTTACAGTGTTAATGAGATCAAACTCCTGAGAACATGTAAGTTTACTCAAGTTATCATCACGGCTACTTACAAGCTCCATGTCTCTCAAGAGCAGATCACTTGCTTTCCACCTGCAAGTTCCTGGATGGCAAATGCACTGCTCCTGTGGAAATTCCTGTTTGTCTAACACAGTGTCCACACAACTATACCAGTATTGTTTCAGCATTCACTTGCTCTCACTGTCTTTAGTTTTTTGTGTTGGCAGAGGATGAAAACTGCAAAATTGAGCAAAAATTTTTTAGAAGTCTATTTGTTAAATGCATTTTAAATCACATTAGTACTATTCACCCGGTTATTTTATACTTTACATCATCTCCAGTCTAAGACAAAATGCAACATGACTTAATTTGAAATTTCTCTATGTGGAAATTTTACGTCTGAGCAAAACACGGGAAAAAAAATACTGCAATGCTTATTCCTGCCATAATGCAGCACCCATCACCTCATATTTGTCCTCATGAAAACAACAAGATACATTACTAATTGTTTCTAGGTTATGTCTGAATCTCTAGAAGACACTGTACACACCAGCAGTGATGCAGCCATGATCAGGTTAGAAAGCAGGCAGGTCTCCTTTTCTTTTTTTTTTTTTACCCCCAGGAATGATGGTAAAAGCATCTAAATTAGATCACATAATTGGCTTTGGTATCAACAGCACACACATATTCTTTTACAGAAAGCTTTTCACTTACAGTATTAGTGATCCTATCTGAACATACATGCGTTCACAACTGGCTCGAGCACCACAAGAAGAATTCAAACAGGGACTTTGCTGTTGTCCTCCTATTCTTCATTACACTGCAGTGCCATGAGATCAGGCCTGCTATTTTCTGATCCCAGCACAAAGCCAGAACTAAGTTACTTGCCTGCTGAAGACTGGGCTTCAGAATCCTAAAATTTCCGTTGTAATAAAACAGAATCCTTACATACATTAATGCCTATAGAAACACACAGGAAAATACAGTGCTAGCTCTGGTGATCACAGAGAAAATCCTTTCAATTTACTGGGACATTTATTTAGACAGCAAATCTATTATAATACATTTAAGTCTTCTCAATAATCTAGCAATCTCTATAAACAAGGCCAGGATAAAGCTACTCAACAATTGTGATCACATTGAAGCACCTTCACTTACAGCCCAACACCCTCTTATTGAGACCAAGAGTGTTCAAAAGGCTGAACTATTTGTGTACAGAGAACCGCCTTCATGAAAGACAATCCCAGAAAGCAGCACCCATGTCACACCAGACACAGAGCCAGCCTGATCAGAACACAGACGTATTCCTGCTTTCTCTGCACTCAGACTGTAAGGAGAGAACCAGAATTTAAAATTACTACTGTTGGAGAATTCTTGAGTATTAAGACCTTTCCAATAAAATCCTACTTCCATTAGAACATCAGGTTCTCAGTACTTGACTACATGGTCTACTTCAAAGCACAACTCTGATATATAGAAAATAACAGCAGAACTGTCCTTCAACACCAAGTATTAATTTTGAAGTTAACATAGCCTCACCTAACGGGCAATCGGAAGTGCTGAGCTCTTCCTGAAGCCAGCTAAAAATCTTCATTAAATTAGACTAGAACATGTGTGAAGCAACTCGAATTTATCAGGTAGCAAAATAATCACTTTTGCTTCCTCTGCCTTCCTTTTCCCTCAGCTGGAGGGCAGTCCACCAGTTGAACAAGAAAGGGACTGTCCTAAGCTCTCAGTCAGAAAGGTAAGCACCAAGTTCAGAAAGCAGAAGTCTAATCTCAACCACAATAAAAAAATCTCCTAACATTTCTTTCACTGAACCAGTTCATTGACTGAGCTGAAAACCAAAAAACAAACCCAGAGAATCAGTTTTGGTATGCTGGAAAACATATTACATAGTATTATTGATCTTATTTGTCATAGAACATCTTTATTTTGCTATTCTTAACATACAGGGATTTTTTCATGAATAACAAAAATACGTCTTCGTTAAATGATAACTTACACTTACAGATTGGCAATCTCTATAATTTTAAACTTTGCCATCTGTACTATCAAGAGTCAAAAAGCTTCAAACTCAGCAATGGATCTTCAAGGTGTTAGACTTCAGAATGACAGTGTGAGTTTCTTTTAGAACTGCTCTCCCAAAATTCAAGTAATGGACATGTCCTAAAAACCCTAGAAAAAAAAAACTTGCAAGTGAGTATTACCTTCCTTAATACCTCCCTATAGGTTTCCCATTGCAGCGGGAGCCCTAAGGTCCTAGAGCAAACTTGTTTAAGGCTGCTACACCCCAGCAGCGTGTAGGCCCGTGTGTGCTGAAAACCCTCCTCAGCCACTTCACCTCCACACCAAGAGAGATCCAGTCCTCACAGGAGCCTTTCTCCTGTTCCCACCTGTGGTCTCAAATGTAAAGCTTGAGCAGAACTCCCATGCTGTAAGCAAATGCTACAGAGGAAGGTACCATGCAGAAACATTATTTACACTGAATTACTCACTGCAGTCTAAAGTCCTTCATTAGCACATTTTTTCCTGCGAACGCATGGGCAGGGGACACAGACTCTCAGATACTGGATTACTAATGAGCAATGTTCTTCACACCTGCACTTCTACTTTCCTTTTGTAGGAGGATAAAGTGTAAATATACTAGCTAACATATGCTACAAATAAAGGTACTCTGGGTTAGGTTTTCAAATCTGTCAAGCGATTTGTTGTATTCATTACAGGCAACATAATGCAGTACAGAGAAGTCCTGTCGCACTCAAGCTACAGAACCCAGCAGAGAAACAAGTATCACCACTTGTCACTCCCAAGAGAAGAAGAGTTAAATAAAAACATATTGTTAACTAATACAGCTTGGTGACTTATGCCTAGCTTTCTCTTCTGACTGTCCCCAAATTTTGTCAACTTGCACAGTGGCAGAGGCTTGTCTAGAACTCTGATGAAGCTTTCATTCCTTTGAATGAAGGAGAGGTACCTCAAACAAACAACAAAATCAAACACCCTTGCCCCCTGTACATCAAGTTTACAAATAAATATCTAGTTTAGACCCTACAACCTTGCTTCCATATGCTGTGTTTTCAGAGGCTTAAACTCTATAGTCTTTTTAAAAAATCTCAAAGATTAATGTCTATAATATCTAGTAATCGCTCTAGGCAATTTACGTAACTGGAAGAGATTCAAAAATTCAGATTTTCTTTCAGTTTTTCCTCTACTTTTTTCTGCTAGGAACAAGCCCAGTTTTGCATGAACTAGGCAGATCAGTCATGGGACACAATCTGAAGCTAACTTTAATGACTTCCAGTATTTATTGTTTCATAAAATATGTGGACTTGATCAAAGCTCTCCCCCAGAATTGTACAGATTTCCATCTCTTCTCCAAAGTCTTCATTCATCCAAAGGTAGACTGACTTGGAAAAAAATACCCTTTAAAAGAAGTTAACACATTTTCCAGGGAGCTTTGGAATTCTAAGAAGGCTTAAGGTTTATTTTAGAAACAAATTAAACATATCAAATTGCTACATGAGTAGCAGAACTGACTTAGGTCTCATACATCTTGTGACTCCCCCTCGTCTTTCGTCCTGTCAGATCCCCTGTAAAGGAAAGAATGTTTTTTTGGCAGTCACGCATGTGCTGACTGGCCACAACAGCTCCCCCACTTCACCTTCATGAGAGGCATTAACTGGGGCTGCTCTTCCATCTACCTGCTGAGTGGCTCTGAATTTCCAGGTACTTCATTATCTCTGAGACCTTCTTCCTGCCTTGAAATTTGACCAAAATTGGCCAGGGACCTCAAGAGCAACTGCAGAGCAACTAACAGATGGGCAGACTGACGCCATGAACAAAAGAAATCAGATTCAAGAATTTTTACTTCTTCACTCCAATGCATCACTTGTTTCTGACACTATCTTTTGCGTGAAGAAAACAAGCCTTGGATTTTCACCCGTACTGCCTTCTGCTACTCCAGCACACAGTTATCCCAGAGAAAAGCAGATATTGTGATCTTTTCATCAAAAGTCGAAGAAGAAACTAGCAGAACCCTAAGCTAGTGCTTTTAATACATTTCAATCCTATGATGCTTATACACATTATTCAGGAAAAAATATCATAACTGAAAATTATGAAGTCAGCCATACTCATGGCAAAAAATGATATGAGTACAGGTAGAACAATAATAGGCAAATTACCTGTAGCATGAAAGAGATTTGACACAATCCTTAATAATTCTTTCATACAGTGGAACTTAAAACCTTTATTTCTTAACCACAGGATAAAAGGAACTTTAATGACAAAAACAAAGCATGCAAAACACTACTGTAGCACTGGCAAAGACCTGTTTTTTGTCAACCAGAAGCACTGCCCCAGTACATTTATAGAGGAAGTCAATGGCTTCACCCTCTGGCCTCAACATTTCAATTACACTGTGAACCCAGGGTGATTTTTAGTGCTTACCACTAAAGGGAAATACACTGATTGCAAAAAACCACAGACTCAACATGTAGCTCCACAGGGATGGTATCTAAGTAGATCTCAGTAATGATGTGTCGCTTAGAATTATGGTCTTAAACCTCACTATGCTGGTGGCACAATTCATCATTCTAGAACTCTTAGGAAAATAGGGCAACCTCTGAAAGGTTAAGGAGAATGTTTGCATCTTAAAAAACAGAAGTTTGCTCACATTAGCACATTACCATTCTTCAGCACAAAAGAAATCTAACTAATAATAACTGAGTTTCACTTTCCAAATGATCTCTCAAGCCTACATGATATTTCCAGAAGTGATGGGTTTGCCCAGCCGAACAGCTTACTGCTTGCCCCTTCAGTGAGCCACTTCAGCCAGAGACTGCTAAGAATGCCACCAGAAGTGCAGCCAGGCCTCAGAGGAGATGGGAGAAAAACTTCCTATGATCCAAAAGGAACTGGTTTCTGATAAGTATCATCTTTGCTCAAGTCATAACAGAAATGAATAAATAAAAGGACTCATCTGAAGCTAATTCTAGAAGCAAGAACTTATTCTGATTTAGTAGAGATATATTCCCTTAATTTCTAACTCAATCAAATAATTTTGCTTTCCTTTCAGCTTTCTACATAGGAGAAAGCTGTGCAAAACAGAATTTTTTTAGCTTACAAATATTTTGGGGTGTTTACTATTAATGAAAGGGTGTAAGCAGAGCCATACCAAAACACTGGCCAATAGGGTTCCATCCCACAAGTCGAAAGCTACTCACAAGGCTATTTCCAAACCTGCACGCAAATAGTCTCATAACTAATGTTATTTGGAAATCAGTAATAAGATCCACTGATCTCACTAATAAATGAAAATAAAGGCCAAGCAAGGTAGCTGTGGTACTATGGCCTAAATCATAACTCCACCATTTCCTTCAGATTCATCATTCTTAGAAGCACACTGATCTCAGATCCATCTTTTCTATTGCTTATTTTCAAGATTTTGACAGAGAGAATTATTTACACTAAGAAGTTAAAGCACAATGAAAAAAAACATAAAGGGTTTCCAAGAACTGAGTTTAAAACACAATCTCTGGAATTCCTCAATGTAAAGTTAAAGTAAGAAAAACTCCAGAAAGCAAATTTGTACCTTCATTTTTCCTGAGCACTGAACCTGAAAAAAACTGTTAACACAGGAAGCACATAGACAAAACACTCCTAAGAAAGTCGACCGGACTCCCATTTTCTTAACCGAAAATTTCATCCTCCAAAGCTGGGCAATAAAGGGGAACTGCAAATTTGACCTAATCATCACCCTAGAAAAACTCATGCTGAATGATGAAAAGCCACATCCTCTACAGTCATCTCACTGAAGTTCTTGAGAAAGGCTTAAAACCAAGATCCATCATCTATTTGGTTTTTTTCTTATCCCTAAAACACCTTTATCTCTAAAACAGACTAGTCCAAAATAGCACAATTTTGCTGATCTTTACTTTATACTGAAAACATAATCTTCATGAGGCATTAGCTATTATACAGGTGGGACTCAGGGAAAAAAAAAAAAAAACAACAAAAAAAGCCCCACATCAGTGTTTTGCATTGAATCTAATTCCAATTTTTTAAAGAAGTCTACAGGCACACAAGTGTCCTTTTCTAACTATATTTAAAAACACCTAGTTTTTATTACATAGGACATGCCAGTAAGACATTTTTACATTTTCATTAGACAGCACATGCCAGTAAGACATTTTTACAATGTAGCAGGACAGAAGGTTATTTTGAGAATAAGCAACAAACGCACAGATCTAATCACTGACACTGGAGACTGTTGATTAAAGGGCTGCTGAGGTCTTCTTACAGTGAAGTCCCAGAAGTCTCCAAACAGGAAGGTTCCAGGACCCCTCACAAGCTGCTCCAATGTTTAACCACCCTAAAAAATAATTTTTTCTTCTTGCATTCAGCTGAAATTTCCCTTACCACACCCGTTTTCTCATCCCTTCCCTTTCAAGAGGCTGAACACCCCATCCAGCTGCCTCCTCAGCCTTCCCTGCTCCAGGCTGAGCAAAGCTGTGAGAGTGGCCTCCTGTCCAGGCAGGCACTCCAGGCCCTGAACACCTTCCCTCTCTCCAGTTTGTCATGTCCTGCAGCGAGGGCCAAACACAGGGCATGGTCTTCTGGGAGGAACACAACGGCAAACAGATGGGGAATGAACCAACACGTTCCGAGATTACAGAGTACAAATGTTTATAAATGTTGTGAACAGTATGACCAACCAGATACACTGCACAAGTACAGCAACAAGTACACCAGCAGCGTTACTCATAGGGATATTAATCTTTTCCCCCCTCACTGCATTGTTTGAACAACCACCTCCAGAGCTGCAAGATCAGCATGTAATTCCCTGGCCTTCTTAAGTCTTCTACTCATTAGCTGAGGAAGTCTTGCCACACACTAAAAAAATAGAAAGAAACCCCAGCAAAGGAGGAAGTAACAGTTCAGTAGGAAGAGGACAGGATGAGGTGGGATGAGAGAGGGCATTAAACGGTCCTCATTTTTAAGATGCATGGCAGGCGTGACTGACAAAATACAAAGGCACACAAAGACTTAACATGAATAATCTGTCACGTATTAAAAACTTACCTCTGTATTAATATTAAGCACAAAGTACATCAATGAGTAAAAGATTCCCTGTCTAAAAATGCTGGATGGAATAAAGGATCAAGGATTTTTTAATCTTTTTTTTAATTGAAAAGTTCAGGGCTACAATGCAAAACTAATTTAATGGGTAAAAAATTCCCACTCCAAACTCCTAGTAAGTATGGAATAAATGTACTAGCACTTAAAATCTCAAAGAAACTTTTAATAACTAAAGACTGATACAAACGACCTGAGCCAGAAATCCAAGTGCACAAATTCAAGATACGGTACATAAACCTACACAAGCCAATGCATTCCAACAGACTAAAAAACTGTTCACCCACCAACACATTTTCTGTATGTAAAAGAACACACTACACAAAATGTCATCAACAAGTTCGAGACAGTCTGTGAGAGCTACATTCAAAGTCTGAAATTAATGTGCCAGTGAAACTCAATGACATTACCATTTCAAGAAAAACATACCATTTTAACAAGCAAGTCCTAAATCAATCATAACATATCAGGTATCAGACACCTGTCAGTACTCAGGGGAGTACTAATATTGCACCCCAAAAAACCTATGAAACGAGTTACAGAAAACTACAACATTCAAAAAGAAATTAAAGAAAAACAAGCATAGCTGAATGTGTGGAATAGAGGGAAAAGCAGTATATTAGCAGAAATCAAGAAACAAGCAGGAGGTTTATCAGTGGAAAACTATAGGTTGAATATTGACTATATAAAAAACAAAGTCACATGAATTAAATTCAGAGTTGCTTATATTTCAACAGAAATATATCTTTCACCCAGCAGCAGGTCTTGATCCTTAGCAAAAATTTCACCTAGCATCATACTAAGCTCCCAGTATATCTTAGGAATGTATTTCACCAGTCTTGTCCCAAAAATGAGTGCACAAACTGTGACCCATCAATCACGAACTACTACACACATGCCAAGCTCCTCATTACATAAGTGACAGTAATAGGCCTGAGCAAAAATATTTAGCTCTCTCCCGGAGGCTTTTGCTTTCATTTTTTACTATGTCTGTAAAAGGACAATTTATTTCCTAATCTTGTCTTTCAAGTGAGAAATTATTTCATAAAAAATCACCATTCAGCAACGTCAGGTCAAATGGCAGAAGTTCTGTGACCTGGGTGTCACGGAAATATCACGTGTCAAACAACGATAGGAGACCTGCACTCCACTAAGAGGTAGCAAGACTCCAAGACAGCACAACTTACCAAAACACTTTCAACCAGATTTGAAAAATGAAACTGACATCAAACAATAACTAAAAACTACTTCACTGCAGGAATGCAAGCAGTTATTTCAGTTTTATTTAACAGTCCTTTTCCAAACTTCTTCACTGCTTTTCTTATCAAATTTATATCCCAGCCTTCAAATCATGTTGTACGACGAAATAGATTAATCCTCTACTGAAACTTCCTCTTATTTGCATTTAATTCCCTTGTTCCAGTTCCTGGCCAACAGCCTGTGAGGGCTTTACCTTGTACAAGATCAATTCAGAAGGTATTTACAAAAACATATGCAATGAAATAGATATTATTTTTAATAATTTTATTAACATCACAGCAGAACAGCAGCAACCCAGTAGGTTTCCAGAATGTGCTAACAGTTACTTTCTGACCCAGGTGACTGAGATTCCAAAAAGGAACAGGCAACCTACTTCACAGAAAAGGAAGAATTCTTGGGAGCATGAAGTTCAGGTGCCACCTTGGCTACAGTGACTGTGAACAACGAGGTTCAGGATTCTGAGAGCAGAGAGCAAAGCTATAACAGCCTCACAGCCCTGAGCTTCTACAGAACAGGACTGCTCAGTGACCAGCTTGGAAGAATTTCAAAGGAGGCTGTCCTGGAGAGAAGAGGGTTCCAGGAGAGCTGGTTGATTTTCATGGATCTCCTCCTACAAGCTCAAGAATGGCCCTTACCAGTGTGCAAAGACTGAGCTCAAATGTAAAAAGGGAGTGTACATGGATCACAAGCATGACCCAGGTGATTCAGAAGAAATAAAGACACTGCCTGAGCATGCAGTGATAGGAGTTAGGAAAGCCAAAGCCCACAGGAAAGCCAAAACCCACTTGGATTTCCATCTGGTACAGGACATGAAGGGCAACAAGAAAGGCTTCGAAACGTACAAAGGATAAGAAGGCGGATTTACCAAGAATAAAACTTATTTAATCAGCCTGCTGGCCATTTGTAAAGAGCTGATTGGCTTGGTGGATGAGAGAAGAGCAGCAGGTATTTGTTTACCCTGACATCAGGAGAGTTTTTGACACAGTCACCCATTATGTTCTTACAGACAAACTAATGAAGTATGGGCCAGAGAAAAATGAACAGTGAACTGAACTGGAAATTGAAGGGGTTATGAAAAACAGGAAGAGATCCAGCTGGAGGCCAAGTACGAAATTAGAAGATGAACAGAAACAAACTGAAATAGAGGAAAACCCATTTAAACATCATCACTACCACCACCCTCCTAAATTTTACTATAAGCATGATCAAACACTGAAACACGTTGCCAGAAAAGCTGCTGAATGCCTGTACTTGTGGTCAAAACCAGCCTGGGCAGCATCCTGGACATCCTGCTCCAGTTTACTGAACTAAATGATCTTCAGAAGTGCCTTCCAAGCTCACTGATGCACTGATACTGTGAAAACTGGTTTAAAACCTGTGCCATATTTTCAGTAGTGAGAAAGCACTTTACAGCAGCTATAAAAATCAGAGGTGCAGGCAAATCAGGTTCAGACTATTTTTGGCAAAGTATTAACATTCTAGCTCAAATCCCTAACATTCCCTACCTTCTGATGTCCAATATAGTCTGGCAATAACCCCTGCTAACATGCACCTAGGACTTTGAACGCAAATGTAAAAGTGTATCCATTCCTTCTCTGTCATTCTCACTGAATTTACTGAAATGATGCTACTCACGCAATTGCCATCATTTTCTAAATCTTCTGGCTTCAGCAACCACTTATACCATTACATTATATCATCACATGAGTATATGGAAGGAAGGAGAAAACAGAAGAACAAATTCACCTCAGTATTGCTCTCAGAGGGCCAGAAACTCTCAAGTCATAGATCTAACACCAAAGAGAGAAGGCTGCAGGTACAGCAGTGGTTTCCAGTCTCCAGGTAAAATCCTGCGGTAACTACAGAAAACAAAACCACACCAGGAAGACAAAATTCTCTTAAAACAGGCAGAGTCTGTTAATGCTGGAAGAAGACACAAGATGAGGTGTAATTATACTTCAGTCCATGACTTGCTATGGAAAGATGCCCAAGAATTTATTTTAGCTTTGCTTTTCGGTTTTTTTAGATGAAATTCACATTTTTTTAAATTCACAAGTTGTACTACTTTTACTGCAAAGAGTCTTATTTGCCTGGTTTTGGAGACATACCTACAACACTTTCAAGTTGTAGAGATCCAAAAAAGCAGGCCTCACTCTTTACACATTTCCTTTAAACAGACAAGCTTTCCCGCCCTCCAAATTTGAGTAAGAATAAAGTAGTTGTATAAAAAGATAAACTTTTTGTTTCTGAAACAGAAGAATCTACTTCCACTGTGTGTTTCACTTCAAAATAGTTATTTTTACAACATTCTTCATATTTTCATGTTGTGACTTCATAAATAACAGAATGTCATGTTTTCTATAGCATATATGGTCTTGCATTATATAAACAACTAGTATTTGTAGGCTTTTTAGTCTAACAATTGAAGAAAATGTTAGTTGCTTGGGGTCTTTTCACTTAAACCTGGCACCGATGTCTCCAAAAGAAGGTTTGAAGAAAGTATACAACTCAAGTTATTTATTTATATTCCAGCACCTAATGCAAAAAGTAGCCAGCATTAAAGAATAGAACAGGCACAACTGATTTTCAAAAGAATTAAGGATTTTTTTTCAAAGGCTCATTTATTAGAACCACTGGCCCAAAGTCTGCTGAAGTCCAGAACTATCTCCAGCTGAAAGGACTTATATTTATGAAGTATGAATAAATGTAATTTTTACCATATTTTACTATTTTAAATTAGATCAAATACTTTTTTTCCCAATTATTAAAAAGCTTTTATTAGCATAAGCAACACAAGATCTCTTCCGACACCTATTTTTTTATCACTTCTGAAATCATCTATCCTAAATACGCACTTAAGAATAAAAAATAGTCTGGACTTCAGTCATTTGAAACAATAAATACAATGGAATTTCTCAGAACCCTGGAACTCAGAAGTACAAAACTGTATAATGGTAAAGTATACTGCCACTTTGTTACAGCCATTTGTAAATAAGGTAACAGAGAAAAACAGGCTTGTGAAATAATGTGCACGTAGGCCAGAAAGGACTTCTTAAGCAGTAAGAATAAATTGGAAGATCTTTCTCTAGTGAGTCATTCTAAAATGCAACTAGCTGTATTTCTCTCCCAAATGAGAAATGTCTTTGCAATAAAGAAATCAAGTTCCACAAAAAACAACTGCACCATGGGATAAAGAATACAGAGAAAGGACAGCCACTGTTCCTCATGCCTTGAAAAGGCTTGCAACACTCAGTTGAGGACATACTCTTCTAATCCCAGCTTTCTCACTTACAAAAGTAGGGAAGACTACAGGCACTTCCCAAGGAATAAAAGCTCAAGATATCTTGGGTCCTAAGAAGGAAAGAGAAATCTGCCAGACCAGATTATCCAAGGGGGGGAAGTCATCACAGCATTAACTGAACTTAAGGTCAAGTCACTCCCACAAATCCAGGTTTTAATCTCACACAAAATGCCTTCTCCTTACCTCACTTGGTAGTATTGATGGTTTGAATTTTTAAAAAAACCAATAATTAAAAAAAAAAACCAAACCAAACAAACCGCCACCCACACAGCAACACACCACCAAAAAACATATTCAATAACCACAAATAAAAAAAACAAAACACGCTAAAACATCATTATTCACTTCTTCGGCACTATCCAAAATAAGATGATTGTGGTGCTTGTGCTTCACCTCCCTCACAGCAGACACAGAACATAACAGAGAAAAAAATTCTGTTTCCAAAGTTCAGATTCCCATTCTGAACTGCAAAGAAGCTTATAGACAACCATTACATCACTTACTGATGTTGCATCATCCAAAATTTAAGCCACTGAATGCTGCCCATGAAATGTATAAAGGTTAATATGCTGAGGGGGTTGCAAGGTGAGAATCTTTTTCCCAAATAAACTTACACCAAGATAGTGTGACAAACAGGCATCACTGAATTCTTAACTGAATACAAGATTTTTTCCTAAGTTTACACAAGTCCCCGATTTAAATGAAAGAAGGAAAAAATGATTCTCTACAGACAAACTTACCAGCGAGGACTGTTTACCCTGAACACGCCTTGCTGAGTAACTGTCTAATACTACCACTGCTGCTTCTCACTCGCATTAAAGAACTTAGTTTCTCAGTCATGAATCACTGATTACAAGAGCAGAAATCATCTTAACCACAAATGCCTTTTAACATTGTAGATCTAGCCTTAAAAATAGTTTTTGGGGGTGGAGGTTATTTGTCTGCGCACCCACAAAAGACAAGAACTCCAACTCAACAAAACTATTTTTGTGGCCATCTCATTTCCCAGTTGTTTAGGTAGAAGTTTATCTTTTTTTCCTTACCTCCTGGATAACTGATTTTCAGGACTGGGAAGGGGAGAAGTATCATTTTACCAGATGGAGCTGCTACCTCCAATCCTCTCCCTATCTGAACATCACCCAGTCCCATGCCTTTGGAACTATGCAGCTTGTTGCATACCCTCTGAAAGTGCTATTTCCTTCCCTTAAGCTGTAGAAATTGAGTGAAAGAGGAGTAACTATTCTACAGCAAACAGAAGTCTCAGCAGCATCATTCACCACAAAACGAGAAAGGAGTTTTCCACAGGATCTAAGGGATTTACTGTGTTTGCTGCTGCAATAAGATCTGGAATCAAAAATTAAGTCCTGCAATGTGATGCAGTCCACCTAAAAAGGTGACACAGACAACTATTCTACTGGCAGAAAAGGCACTTGCCTGACTGCAAGTAAGTAGTAAAGAAATGAAAGTATGACAGCACATGTAACTTATGTGTACAATCCCCAATCATCTTGTGTTTTCCTTCAGCTGGGAGGGGGATGGAGAAGAGATGAAGTGAAATCAAGAGCAGGCAATGGTGCATTTCATTTTAGCTTATTAAAACTGGAGAACATCAGACCCATATGATGCAACAACTTTAACAAAATCGAGTAAAACCAAAGACATAAGTCTGGTATCTTCAAGAAGCAAAAATAGGCCCAGTCTTGAATATCTGAAAAACTCCATTTCCTGTTGCTGATCACCAACAGCTGCCTTGTTTCATCAGGCCTGGTACAGAACCTCCTGAAAGCAGAAGGAATTCTGATGAGCTATTATGGAATCAGCACTGCAGCATGTAAGAACTCCTTGTAGATCAGATCAAAGATTCAACTAGCTCAGCTCCCACAGTGACCAAATGCAGATAGCTCTGAATAATTAGGAAAGAACACAGAAACAAGCATCACTAGACTATCCTCCCAGCTGTAATTATTCACAAACCCATAACTCATTCCACTACAAGGGTACTGAGTAACTCTAAAAGTATTGCTCTTTCAAAGATATATCTGGGTTACACACATGCTTTTAGCTTCCAAACTATTAAGGTGCAGAGTAACAAGTTGAATTTTTATGCAAAGGACCATCTCCTTTTGCTTGTTCTCATCATGCTCATCTGATACCTCGAAGTTCTTGGTGTAGATAGGAAAGAGCAGATCCATAGAAATTCAAGATGGAGACAGAGAAAGCTACAACATCTCAACATCACCTGTCTCTTCGTTGTCTCCTCTTTCCCAAACAGCCAAGTCCTAGCTTCCTTTTTTGGTTTGGATACAGAAACAACTCCATATATTCAATTATCACAGTTAGCCTTTCTCCACAACTTTTCCAGCTCTACTATATTGTTTCTGAGATGGGGAAAAAGGAAGGGAGATGGGACCTGGACACACCAGCTCCAAGTGCATTATGGACTTATATACTGAGGCATAACAGCGAACCATTGTCTGCTCAAAATTACTAGGAAATGGACAATGACAGTTTGCTCTTTTGACCAAGTATTAAGGTGCTGTTTAATCCCTGGAGGTACCTACCACAACATTTCAGATTCCACCCATGAGCTCCTGGTTAATCATTACCTCTAGGTATTTTATATGTTACATAATACTTTGACATTTATGCACATTTTTTATATCACCTAGAGCTGAGGAAAGTCCTTCAGCATTTCTGCACAGACAATTCATCTTCACTAATCTGAATCACTATCAGCAGGCAAAAGTTCTCTACGAAGAAAGATAACAAAAGAAGCACTTTTACCTCCCCACTGCCATTTAACTCATGAAAACAGCAGACAGTTACCAGACCTATTTAGATATACAGCTGAATCATAGTCTCAGTCACAGTGCAAATGGAGAGGAAATTACTCAAAACCATCCAGAATTTGAACTCAAAAAAACAACACCTAAAGGGCATGGGCTATGAAATGCTACCTGTATTGGCCAGCATCCATTATATAACATAATGTTTCATAACGCATTCACATAGGTAAAAACCCTTTGTTGCACAGACTCAGCTACAAGGACCATTTTGGTTCTGTATGCAGTATTTTTAGGAGGCAGGAATACTACTTCTCATGTTTTAAAAAAATTAAAACACTAACAACAGAGATGCGAGCAGTGAGCTTGTAAGATCAGCTCCATGACATCAGGATCAGAATATCAGCTTGCCAAACTAGTAACTGCTACAGAATTACTCAGCGTCTGATTCAGATGCACAGATTGCAAGTAATACTGAACGTTATTCATGTTCACTTGTTTCACTCTTCCAACTTTCATATTATTGCTAATTTGGCAAGATGGGAAACTTAAAAACCCCCAGAGCAGCACACAAGCCATTCATTCTTCTTTCCTTAAGAAAAGAAAGATAGTGGTTAAATCCCACCTCTTGAGCAGCTCCAACGCAACTTCTCCAATATATTTTAAGAAAATAACTAAAGCACACAGAAAAATGTGAGACTGTATTTAGACAGACCCCTACAAAAACAGTGTAAGTAGACAGAATGGAGCAGAAGGCCTGTAAAATTGCCATGAAAATTGATTACTCCAGGCAAAGTTTACTTACTCACCTTTTACCATGGTGATTGAGGATAATAAAATTTTAAAATGCATGCAAGAAGGAACAAGTAAGATTTTACAGCCATTGACGAGTAAGAAGTGTTTGTGGCTATACATGGGAATACTTTTCACTAGAGTCACAGGTTCCCTATTAAAGCTGCATCAAAATTAGAGAGCTGAGAAGAAAAGCACAACAATAACAAAGCATGAAGTGCAATGGGACAGCTTGTTACATGAAAACTGCAGCATTTCTTTTGGAGATAACCTAACCAGATCTTTATCTTACAAAAAAGCAGGTCAGAACCCACAGATAAGAAGAGTCGCCTGATTGAGGAGCACATACTAGACCTGTTGCTTCTTTTGCTGACCAAAAAGAACAACAAAATGTTTCAGTTCTCAATTCTTGCATCAAAAGGAAATTTTGACAGCTTTGCATACTCCTGCAAGCACTGACTGACCTCTAGCCCTCTTAAACGTTATGGAACTGAGGACATACACATTTAAATATGTCTAAACTACCACAGACTTTAATTAAAGGATTGTATTTAAATGTCTGTCAAGCCTTTTAGGAAATCAACGACTTCCACATTCTATTACATCAGGACAGACCTTGAACAACTTATAATGTTGTGTTTTGCTCAAAAATAACTGGAATTCTGTTATGGTTTTGAAATCCACGTGACTTTAGCTCCATAAACTAGTTTTTGAACAACATCTCTCCATGCGCAGCTTTCCAATATAAAACCACAATTTAAGCTGTAGATTGAGCTCAGTTTTTGTTTTCAAAATTGACAAAATTGACCTCAATGCTCTGAACGTGTCACTGGGCAGACTGCATCTATCTGCCACAAGCCAAGTGACCTGTAAGAGATTCTTGAGAGTTTCAAAGATTCTCTTTTACCTCATCCCATGGACAGAACAAGTCGCATCCAAGACACCTACTCACCTTGAAGTTTTAAATCACATCACCATTTGAATTTTAGTATTTTCAGCCCTTGCACTTAGACTAAGAGAATTATGCAGATGTATTCAACACTAACATTTAAGGCAATTTAAGAAGCTTTGATTTTTTTTAAAACTTTTTTTATTACAAGATTGCTCACTCTCTTATGTCTCAAACTTCATAACACAAAAAGCCCCAAATATTCAGAAGAAAAACTAAATTAGAAGAGAAGAAAATACAGTCCTTTAAAGGGTTTGTAATGAAGTTTTAATAAGAAATAGTACTCCATTAAAGTGCAAAAAGAGATCTAAATAGGAGGGCACATTGCCATTTCTATTAGGTAAAAAAAAAGCAACCCCCCCCGCAAAAAAACTCACAAAAACCCTAAAACAACAAACAAAATCCACAAAAACAAATGAAAAACCCACCCAAAAATCAAATAGAAACCCAAAAACCCACAACAAACAAAAACCAAAATCCCCACAGAAGTTCAGGTTTTTCTTTTCAACCTGTTCGTACCAACTGCAACTGTTACTCAGAAGCATTTAAAATCTCTCTCCTCAAAACAGTTTATACAGTTTTCTATTGGATTTCTTGTCCCTGGCCCTTCAAACAGACAAATACAAAGCTCAGAATTTGAAACACGTAAGATTATGTTATCCAGCTAACTCAGTGATGCCACTGCAAGATTATTCCCTACAGCATATTTGCTAGTGCTTAATGCAGTCCATACTGTGTGTCCTAACACATTATGCAAATGACACACACATAAAAGAAAATGTCTATCTCAGAGTGCCCCCCTCCACCAACAGACAATCTGTAATTAGCCATGTCCTCTAAGGAGGCACCTCATTCACTCTCACCAAAGCAGCAGCTGCTGGCAAATGGAAATAAAGAAATTTAGAACAAAAATAAGCCTACTACCTACAGTCCCAAAGGTGTATACTAATGGTTGCAAGCCAGAGTAAAAATCTAAACAGCTGTTTGTGTTTTTCTAGAATGCCCGCATAGAACCTCTCATGCCCAGCACCAAATATTTACTAACATGATTTATATCAGGTTCTCTCAAACATGCTGTAGAGAGCTGCAGCAACAGATCCCAAGGCTTCACTAAAATACTTCAGATCTACAAGTTCTCAACGCAAAAATCTAGAACAGAATATGAAGCAGCAACACTTTCTGCTGAACACAATTCCCTGGCATACTGCACAACAGGGTACACCAATTCAAAAAGGCAGTAGTTCCAGCCCCACAGCACAGAGATGCAGAGAACAAAGCATACAGTTGTATGCCTAATCTTTACTATCCTATTACCAAGTGATCCAATCACTAAACTCTAGTATCACCTCCCCAGAAAAGTTCTCTTGCAGTCATCAAACAGTAAATTCAGAAAATTGTTTCCCTGTTACCAAAGCAAACAACAACTCAGGGAGTAGCCAGAGTTCCCATCTAACCAGAGTAAATGAAAAATGCATTTCACCATGGTTTAAAAAAAAAAAAAAAATACAAACAACAAAAAGGAAAAACACACCACAGAGGAAGCCTTCACATTAAATAACCTTTATGTACTCAGGAACCGTACACATAAAGCAGCTTAATCCCACCTTGTAACTCTAAGATTATGCAATTTCAGGTTTACAAGACATGTCAGGCCTCTGATATGAACACAATCAAAGCTTGTTTGATGTCACTGCTCCCACCCATTATACTTCTACTACGTGTGCCTATTACCGGGTGATGGGCAAAAAATACCATGGAAATGTCTTTGCAAAAATAATAAAAATTACAAGACATAAGAAGAACCTCGACAGCAGAAGTGCACAGCACTTATAATGAATACATTTCATATCATAAACAGGCAAAGTGCTACAAGATTTCTGTAGAAAGAAATCAATCTGACCAGACAGCATAACTCACATCCACTATCCGTACACTATGCTTAGCATAACATATTTTTAGTATATATTCATTATCTATTGTGGCAGGCAGACAAACACTTCCTCTGTAGCAAGGCCTTAAGTTCAAGGTTTTAACGAGATCACAGGCTCTGACAGCTTCCACAATCATGGAATTGTATCTAACAGCCCATTCAACTGACTTCTGGAGTATTGTCAATTCAGACTGCTTCAATGCAGTTTAGAAGCCTCAACATTTACACCAGGGCTAACTCATGCTTTTATAAAAACAATGACTCCCGTTAACCACAAGAAATACATCTTGTTTTCATTTAACGTAATTTCCTAATTTTTTATATTCCCTTCCTATTCTATCCAATTTAACACACAAACAACTGCAAGGAAGAATATCTCTGAATGCTAGCAAACCTCAGTTTCTGAGATATCAGCTACATAGCATCAGTATATATTCCTAACAGCTTGGCCTAACACAGCTACTTAGACTTCCTTAGAAAGATAATTTTTTTCTTTTAGTAAGGCTCACAGGTTGCAAATGTTTATATTATAATCATCATTTACATAGCCACATATGCATGTAGTCAGACAATTAAAGAAAAAAATACCAGCTTTTAGTCTTCTCGGAGCCCATACTGTCCGGTTATGATTTAGTTATCCACCTACAGTAAGATGTTTTCAAAGATACAAGAGGGACAAGATCACAAATAGTGTGTGAGATGAAACACCTCCTCTTCCCCAACTGTTCTCTCAATTGTTTTTGCATGTAAGTAAATACAAATGACATGAAATAAGATGTCTGAGGAAGCAGACATTACCTTTGCATCTTAATAAAAATCATCAAAAACAGCTTAGACAGAGAAAAAGGTCAACTTAGTGCTTTGATGCTTGTCAAACTTGCTGAACAAAAAAGTTCAGTTGTATAATGCACATACTGCATTCAGTAAATGCAATTATTTCATATGGACACAGTTCACGATACTCTCGGTCCATTGCATTGCTCTTGAAAAAGTATTTTTTTTCAGACAATTATACCAAAGTGGTACAATCAACAAAGCTGTATAACTAGGAAGCAAGAAATCACTTTGGAAAAACACATTAAATGCAGTGACATAAGAAGGCAGACACCTTCCTTTCCTTGAAGGAACTACTTCCTGCTTCATATTGTCACTTATCAAATACGTAACATTTCCTCATGGAAGAGATCCACATTTTGTCAAATTATCCTAGGCTTATGCTGACATAAATCAGAGCATAAGTCAGCGTTATGACTGCATGATTAAACAGGATTTGACTCAAGCTTTTTGAACAGCTGCAATCAAAACTCCTGGTAAGGCTGCTATTTATACTGAATTTATTAAACAGAAGTTTGTGTAGAATTCTTTATCACCCTAAATAATGTATACTTTTAACAACCAGTATTGTGTGCTATTTGACATATAAAATCTTACAAATTGATTTCTCTAATTCTGATCTTTAACATTTCAATTAAACCTTACAGCATCTGAGTATCAGGCATAGAAAATGCATCAATACCCAACAACACAGCTCCAGAACAGCTCACATGTTTACAGGCACAGTTACAGAAAGACTAACATACTGCTCTGATAGTGGAGAGCTGTACCACCTGGGAGTCAGCACTTGAAGCCGACCAACGTCATCCCAACCGGGCTGTTAAAATAGTAAACATTCTATTCATTATTGTTAGCGAGAAGGCAAATGATTTTCTATTTTTAGTGCCATCATTGCCCTTCTCTGGTTCCTGACCCAGCACATGCTTCTCTCCAGTTTATGCAGTTGCACTCTCTGATAAGGTGTAGGACTAAGAATATTGTGGGGTTTTCTTGCCCTCTGAAATTGAACAGTTATGATCACAAAGCAAGTACTGATAACCCCCAGGGTTTTTTTTCCAGAAGTCTTCAGAAATGTGTTCCTAACTTTTGACAAATACAGAAGCTCTTGGGAATCACTAAAGACTGTTGACAATTCCTAACAACTCACCTGCTAAGCAAAACAAAAACATGCAACAAAATCAAAAGAAAAATAGCACTTAATAAAATTATTTGATAAAGTACTTTTAGCACTCATTTTAGTATTCATAAACTGAGGAAACCGTATTGTTAAAGAATTAAAATTTGGCTATTAAGGCCACACACACTGTGCTTAATATTTTCTTCAACCTGCATTTAATGTTCAGAATGTACTTTTAGTACAGATTAACAGTAAACTATACCACAAAGAGACATAGCACTTCTTTAAATGCAAAACAGTAGGAAAAGAAAAGCAAAAAAAAATAAACCCCAAAAATGAAAGCACTTTTTGTTGTGCCTTTCTAGGCAAAGGATGGGAAATTAAATTTACACTAACAAAGACACCAGTTCCATCCTCGAATCTGGACAGGCCTGTAGGTGGGATGTTGTGACTGAAGCAGTACTGCCTGTACCTCAGCAGGGCTTAAACTCTCCAGCAAAACACCACTACAACCTGACAGAACAGAGATAGCCGATGCGTATTAATCTAAAAGCCAGAAAGAACACGCTCTCGCTTATCTGTCCTTATGAACATAAGGCCAGCAATTCTTCCATTTGTAAACGTGTGTCAGATTTCAAACAGAATGGCAAACAGCCCTGAGAGTCCCTGTCCCTCTCTGCCAGCTCCCCCAGGAGCCCAGAATACATGACCTGTCCCTTTGAACAGGCGCTCCATGTTCAGACGGAGCCTGCAAGCCTGAATGTGCAATCTTTGTTCACAACAATCGTTTCAGTGAAGGGGCTCTGAAGTGAGAAAGACCACCATGTACAGTGTCAAAGGGAAAACCAAAAAAAAAATTAACTGAAAATAAAAACAGAAAACATGGCAAGGCATGACCAAATGGAACTTAATATCAGAGCAGACAGGCATCCAAAACAAAACACAATTATCAACCAACACACACGGTACCCAGAGGACTCAAATCGCACATCCTCTATTCCCCTACCTGTGTACACAAAGACCCACAGAAGCACCACTTCCCAGTCAGACATTCCCTTTCTTAGTCTGACCACTGATCTTGAAGCTAGAGGACAAGTTTTTCAGTTCTTGCTCAAACTTTGATGGTTACAGTTGCGCATTTCCAAAACCTTAAACTGATTGAAAATCCTCATCTCTGTTGCAACTCCCTTGACTGTGGTGAAAAACAGTTATGCTCGGAGTCTTCCTCATGACAACCTGCTGTGTGTATAGGTCTACACCTAAACATTACATGTAGATGACTTAATTACTGCATTATAATGCAAACACCATATGGGTTCCAGTGTCCCAAAAACATAAATCATTTCCTAAAATTGCTAACGCTTTGCACATCGGTATTAGAATACTATAAACCCCTGCAACTGCAGCAATTTTTCTGAAAACCTGAAGTCCCTTTTTATAGTAATTGTTTTTCATTAAAGGTGCTTTCTGATTTTTTTAAACAGAAAAGCCATTCTTACTGTTCCATACAAACACAAGAGACTTCAGTTAAAGGGATTTGTTCACATACAGGACATGAAGCACTGTACACAGTAAGTATTCCATCAAGTGAACTGAGAGAGCAGATGCCAAGCCACAAATCCTCACTCTCCTGGCATTTTAAACAAATCTATGAAAAAGTTGTAAGAAAATAAGCTGAACTTTAAGACACGCAGCAGCATTACACGAAGGCAACTGAGAATGCACTGCAACCTTGATCAGACATTCACCAGGGCTGTCTAAGTTCAAGCAAAGATTACATCAGGCCTGCTGTGATTAAGGCAATCACCAGTCTGAGCGCATGTTTTGTGCCAGTTACATTTTAACTCCAACATGTAAGTACCTGGCAAAACAACAGGCAGAGCAGTCCATTTTGCAATTCCCTGCCTATTAGTAGTCCCCAATTCGACAGCTTTAACATGATGAGCTCCAAAAGTGCCACAGGCCTTGTCAGGGCTTACCACGACAGGGAGAGGTAGATTCTGACAAGGGCCAGTGCCAAAGACCAGAAATTTCAATGCAACAGAATTAAAAAGCAGGTAATAATTTTTACCCTTAGATATGTGGTTTTCTCCTTCTTCCCACATTACCTGAGCAGTAATGAAGAACAGGTTCTCCAAACATGGCACTGTTTTTCAACTGTATTTTATCACAGAGTCCTTACATCTTGTATGCTCTTACTTAAGACTCTGATTTTATCCTCACCTAACCCACCTGGCTTTAAGAGACTGTGTGAATCTCTTAATTGAGGTGAGAGCAGAAAGGAAAATCCTACAATACCATAAGTGACACTTTCAAACCAAGGCAAACCAAGACAGCAATAAACTAAAACTCAGTGTCCTAAGGAAGAAAAAAAAATCATACAAAACGAAAAATTACAACCAAGCCAAAAACCACCCATACTTTTAAATTAAAGTTCTGTATGTTTGAAAATCACTGAATTATATTTCAACCTCGGGAAACAAAAGGAGGAATGTCTACATAAAGGGCATCTATTTCACAGCAGATTTAAATCAGCCTTTTCTTCAGCACGACATACATACTCTAACTTTGAGAAACACAAAATCAAGTTTGTCTTTGTAAATAAAGTTTAAGACAAATCTCAAAACAAGCTTACTGAAGCTATTATATGCATTTTGTTAAATCTGAAGTTAACAGTTGTTTCAGAGACATTACTATTAACAGGGAGCACAGAAGGATCAAACACAGTTCTGTGTTAAAAACTTTGTCTTGCAAGTCAAAACATGCAATGGTGCCACCATAGGGCAATGCTATTAAGTTTCTGAACTAAACATACAGAGGATCGTTCCAGCAGCAAATGCCACGGATAGAAATATCCTTAATATAAGCGGCAGCGGATAGACAGGAGAGTGGTAAGCACTGGGTACACGCACACAGAGGCCAGACCTTTTTTTCTACTAAAAATCACCACGGCAGAAATGTGACAGGGACGAAGCCGTACCCCGGAGCGCCCAGGGAAGCGCCCCGCCAGGACAAGCAGGTTGGGCGTGGGAGCGACACGCCACGCTCTGCCCGCGGGGCCGGGGAGGCGAGGGGCCCAAGGGGCGGCCCCGGGGAAACCTCCGTCCCGAAGGCGAGGGCGGCGGCGGCTCCGCGGGGCGGGAAGCGGANTTCCTACCTGGCCGCCGGCGCCGCTGCCGCCGCCCGGAGGGGGCTCGTTGTCTCCATCTCCGCCGAGTGGCCCCGCTGCCCACCGGGTCGCCATTATTTCATTCCCGGTTACAAAGGAGGCGCAAATCCTCTGGAGCCCACATCGGGGAAGGGACGGGAGGAGGGAGCCAACGCCAAAGCCACTCGGGCACACCGGGCGAGGCTCGGCCAGCCCAGCCCCGCCGCCAGGGGACGGGGGTCGCCCCTTCACGCGGTTGCCATAGGGAAGAGCACCGGAACGACCCTGGGCTTCAGCTACGCTCCCCGGCTTCTACCTTCATGGCTGGAGGAGGAGAGAGAGCAGATGTGTCAGTCCTCGGCGCGGGGCCGCCGCCGCCTCCGCCGCCCGTCCCTTGTTAGGCTAATTGCACCCACTCGTCATCTTCCTCTTCCTCCGGCTCCTCCTATCCAGAGCCCCAGCCGCGGGGAGGAGAGGGCAAGCGGGGAGAGGCGGGAGGTGTCCGCTCCCTCCTACTTCGCTACACGCCGCCGGAGGGAGCGAGGACGGGGCAGCTCTGTCCGGGCAGCCCTGGCCGGCGGGGGTGGTAGGGCCGCTCCCCGCCTCGGCCCAGCCGAACTTTGATCAACTGGTGGAGGAGGAGGACGGGACCGGGGGCCGGGCGGAAGCCGCCGCCTGCTCACGATTCCCGTCCTGGCTGTATCCAGCGGCGTGCTGGGGCGGGGGACGGCAGCAGAAAGCGCACAAGCCCCGATGAAGAAGCGGCAACAAAAGACCCCTCCGGCAGCAGTGAGGCCGTGCCGGGCTTTTGTCTCTTAGGCTGGTCTGTCCCGCTCGCAGGCGGCTCCCTCCCCCNGCGGCTGCTCCCCCGCCGGCGGCAATTAGGGTGTCTCGGCGCTGGGGCCATCGTGCTGCGCCAGCTGAGCCCCCCATCCCGGGCTCCTCCCAGGGCTCCCCCGGCTACCTAGGCACTGGCCGGGCTCGGCGACGGGGGAACGGTGGGGCACTCCAGGCAGCGCCCTCCCGAAAGCGCAGGGCTGTGCGCGGCTGTGCCGCCTCGCCCGTGCAGCTCACCGCGATCGCTCCCTTGGGCCCTAGCACGGCCCTCCTTCTGCCCCGTCCCGTTACAGCCCATCGCCGGGCAGGCCCCAGCGCCAGGCGGCCCCCGCCCTGACAAGAACAGGGGTGACCACCGTCCCCAGCCCGCCGCGCCGGCAGCGCGACCCCGCGAAGGGCTGCGGCGCCGCCTCACGGCCCTCCAGCCGCCCCTCTTACTCGCTCCTGCCCGCGCCCCCGCCCCGCCGCTCCCGGCGCTGGCGGCTCCCGCTGCCTCTCCCGGTGGGGGGCACATCCCCTTCCCCTGCCTCCCGGCCGGCGGTTTCTCTTCCCTCCAAAATTCCACCCACCTTCTCAGACGACACCGTGAGGGCAGGAACTGGCTCCCGGCTGCCGTCCAGGGCACCCGCCCTGCGGCCGGGGAGCGCAGAGCCCCGCCAGCCCCCGCCCGCCCGCCAGCACGGCCTGGGGCGGCGGCGTTTGTTGCTGCTTCCCTGGGCGTTTTCGGGGGTGATCACACCGCAGCGATCTCAGACTTTCCGCTCTAACGGAGGATTTGGTGCTTCTGCCGCCAGCTCCACCTGCACCTGGCGTCGGGAGGACCGGGACCGCCTCTCGGCTGGCTTTGGACGGTCCCGGCCGCAGTCCTGGGCCGCCCCTGGGCGAGTGGCGGAGGTGGGGGAATCTTGGTTTTGTTTTAGTCACGAAGGCGGTAAATGTAAACATTTTCTATATCATCATCGGAGTGTCTGATTTTAAATTTCGCTTTTTAGAATGGTGTTTTCCAGCCTAGAGGCTGGACAAGTAAGGTCTGTGTTTAAGGGAACAAAGAAAAACAAAGCAGTTGCAAGAATTGGTAAAGAATTGAGTGAAACGAAAGGTTGTGTCTAGTTTGTGTTCTGAAAACAACAGTAATGCTTTGGGTTGTGGTTTTTTTACTGTGCTACCCTTGACCATGAGATCACAATCTCTGAAAAGGGGTGACTGCCCTGGTTATCCATCAGCAACTTGCGTCGTCAGCAGGGATGAGTACTGGTATCCAGAGAACTGAGGAACAAGCTTCCTTCCAGTAGCTGGAGGAAAAGTCTCAGGGCCCATATGCTAATTATTGTCAACCAAGGTCACATCTGCTAAGTTTAAAACGGTGTTACAACTCACAGCCTGGTGATTCAGGTGCTTGCCTACAATACAGTGTGTCGCTGTGGGTTTCATTAGGCATAATGAAATCGAGTTCCTCATAAATATCTGATATTAAAGACTACTTTGTGGCTGAACCTGACCTGGACCAGAGATTACATACGCATACTTTGAATAAGCATACTGCTGGCCAGCTGGCAATCTACAGGAGGGTTCTGCCCAGTTCCCTAATCTTTTCTCACTGTCCTACAACATTTAAAGATTTATTTGTCATCCAGACCCAGAGAAAACTGTTATAATATAGTCTGCACAATGGCTACCAAGAAGTTAAAAAGACCAGAATTAAAATAACTTGAGATTTTTGAAGAGTGGAGAAGGGGAACAGTTGGAGCACTTCTGTTGAGACTCTGTTATCAAACAGAACCAAGAAGTGTAGCTATGTGCTCGGCTGCATGCTGTTCTCTGCATTGGAGCCATCATGCCAATCTACAGAACACCATCAAGAATCCATGATGTATACAAAATCAGTTCATGTATTCATAATAATATTTTTTTCTGTAGGAGCCACAGTACTGACTCCAAATCTAAATTAGCATCATAACTAATACCCATATAGAACATTGTCAGATTTACAAAGTCTCTTGGGGAGATTGAACTACAGGTGGACTCTGAGTACAGTATCTAGCAAGTCTCTATATCAGCATAGCTACACATCAATACAGGACAAATCTTCCAGTTTTACTTTTTTTACATTGTCAATCTGTCTAGCTTTAGCTTTCAAATTTTAACAGGGAGATGAAAATATCACAGAGGAAAATTTGATCCTAGAATCATATATTACTTCATTGCTAAGTTGATGGACTAGATCTCATTATTGACTCTGAGATGTTTATATTTGTGTAATTATCAAAAGAAAATTCAGGCTATGCAAACCTTTGTTAAACTCTGTACTTAATTTTCTTCTTCATATTATGGTGGTTTTTTTTTTGTAGTGGCAGATGTTTTTGTTCAAGACACTGGACTGTTTTTAGGACTTCCCTGTATAAGACTATCTTGCTGTAATTTTTCATTGTAAATATAGTGTTATAGTTACAATAAAAGCTTGAAGAAAGACGCAAACTTTCAGAAACATGTTCTATATCTTGGATTCATAACACACAAGCAAACCTTTGAGTCCCTTAATCATTCTTGAAAGTCATTTAATAAAAGAGGTTGCAAAAGCAGAAATAGGGTAACTGAAAGCTATAATTTCACTTTCTCACCTTCCAGTCTGAAGGTGTTGACACATACTCACTTAGCAGGCAGCTGCAGCAGCTTAAAGTGTTAGCACCGTCCTACTGTTTATTATCACTCCTTGCTAAAGAGTATCATCCCCACAGGAGAGCTGCTGCAGACATCTTTGAGCACATCTCAGCCACTTCAGTGCAAAGTCTAGCAGCTAATTTAAATTGCCAAAGTAGGCAGAGTTAAGCCTGTCCTGCAGTCTGGGGGCTGAGGTGTACTCAGTCATTCTGTCCTGCCCATTCTGCTGAGTCAGTGGTGCCACAATTATTGGGCCCTATCTTCTTAAACTATTATTTGCTGAATGAACATGTTGATGTGTTGAGAATATAGATATTCTAGAGGCTAATTTGTGGACATCAAAATTCACTTGGCCAGGTAGACTGGAGGACTGAATTTCATTGCACTAAATATGTTTGAGGTACCTGCCTCCTCTCCAGATGGTGCATGGCACCTGCCTCTGGCAGGGCACAGGGGTGTCCCTTTCTCTCACATGCACAAGTGTGTAGACCTGTAACCTGCACTCAGGTGAAGCAATTCATTTGCCAAGTTCTGTTGTCCTTGCCATCTTGAAGGCTCTCTCATTTCTCACCACCTGCAGCCCACCATGATATGTCAGACCTGAAGTGCCACAGGCACATTCTGAGGAGTCCCAGCCATAGCCAGTCCCAAATGCCCAACCTTTGGGTTAGACAACAACAGGAGTGGAGAGAAAAGGAACTTAAAGCAAGAGCAGGTTTTTTACAGGGCTCTTTAGATTAGATTAGATTAGTGTGGAGTACCTGAGTAAAATAGATTAGATAGGCAGCAGTGAGAGATAGCAGTAAATCTTGGGTATTCTGTGCTGGGATAAGGACTTCTCTCCTAAGTCCAAGTTTAACAGGGCCTGAGTTTAGGGATGAAAGGAAGAGTGAGTGGGCGGAGATACGCCTCAGGCAAGGAGATGTTTGTACTGATGTTTGCCCTCAGAAATTGTCACTTGTTGGAGCTGATGAGGTAATGATCATTCTGATAAGAGTTTCTGCCATAGTGTCAGTGGCTTTAATCTCAGGGTCAGGACCTGCTTTGAGAGGTTCAGGCTGAACCTCGACACCTCTGCTATGTTGTTTTGGACATAAGAAATACTACTGTCTCCCAGGATGTGTTTGCAAGCACCACAGTGTGCCTGGCTACAGGCTTTTCATCACTGGCATCAGTGTCCCTGCTCTCCAAGGATGCTGAGAGTGCCCAAGAATGATTCAGTAGATTCTTCCCAGCATGGGGAGTTTGAGAAGTGGATTACAGATACATTTTTCATTCATTGGTGTTTCCAAGATACTACAGATAATAGTCAGTCCCTCCTTGATATGTAAAAGCCATGAAATTATTACTATAGCTACACAGTAATGTGACCATTCTCTGCAACTGCATTTGCTTTACAGATTTTTGCATTGAAATTCCTGTGATTCAGTCATGATACAGGCATCTATTTCCTGTCCAGCACTAGTACAGTATTCATCCTAGACATCAGTAGTGATGGCTGTTTTCTTGGTTACCATACCACAATATTCCCCTCTCATTCTATGGATGTTCCTATCACCAAAACTCGGACAACAGAAATAAATGTCATTGCTGCCATGCCTACATCTTGGCTCCCCTTTTACACTGAACCCTTACAAATATGTTTCCTTTCTTTTATTTCAGTATTTTCTTCACAGGAGACCACACTTTCCTCACTTGGCCCCAGATACTGATGCTTTTAAAGTGCTCCAGAACACTGCCAAAGAGAATTGCAGCAAGGCCTGCCACTGGGTCCATAGTAAGAGATGATTCTGATATCCTCAAGCTTCAGTCAGCCATCTCCACCAGTCACAGAGTGTTAGGCAATATCTCCTAGAAGTAACACCATTTTAAGTGCATACAGTATTCTGCAAGAATACTCTCAGGGAAAATCACTGCCTGGGCGTGCCAACAGAGAGTAACAATGCTGCTTGGGTGAAAGTCTGGTCATCTGGTTCTTACCCTGCTGCACTGTAAGGAGAAAGATACCTTCTGGCAGTTGTCCTCTTTTGAGTGCTAGCTACCTATGCTATGAAAACCAATGTCTCAGATGATGTGTCTTGTACTCCTTAGCGTAGTCTTGTCAGATAACAAAGCTGCGGTGTAAAGGAGATCTGTGTCTGTCAGGATGCCACCCCTGACGTGGAGAAAGTGACAATGTCTGAAGCACAAAGAGAAGCCAGGAGTGGACAGCAAGATGACTGTTCCTCCTGGCCAGCATCCCTGATCCATTGCCAGTCCTCCTGAGCTGGACCCAGAGGTGTTTGTATGAGGCTACCAATGTGCACCAAGGCAGGCTGGCACAGCTTTTACAGCAGTAAGCCTCAGCTGTTCACACTAATCATCCCTGCTATTCTGAGTCTGGAGTTAGATACATTTTGGTGGGTTTGCAGCATTAGTATTTCAGCTCAGACCTCAAACTTGGTACTCTGTAAAGAAATACAAAGTTGTTCAAGCCTGCAGGAATTTACTATCATCCAGCCAGGGACAAAAACAATTTCACATATAATTCAGTGAGCCCAGGAGAATGGGTTGCAGTATAAAATTTGAGCAAGTAAGATTATGGTTAGGAGGAGCCCAGCAGAACTCATTTAAGAGTTTTAACTTGGGTTCCTAGCAATGAAAATCTACTGACACACTGAAACCATGAGCAAAGCAAAACATGTTTTTCATGCTTTGCTGTTGGAAACTGTCACTGTGGAATAACAACAGTGACAATGTTTCTGAAGATGCTGTGCCTGTTTTCGGAGGATTTCCTAATTTTTTTAAAGGTTGAGGGAAAAAAAATCACTCCAATCTTTTCTGCATTTGCTTAAACTATCTACATTCTTTCATTTGTTTTAAATTAGAGGAGCCAGAGTCTAACAGATAAAGTCATCGGCCTCAGTTCTGCTGAGGGTTTATTCACTTTAGGTCAAACAATGTTAACTTGTTTTAGAAAGCCAGCAGGGACTATTACATGTGCAGCATTTTCCCTCAGAAACCCTCCCCTCCCACACATGCACAGTTTAAAAGAGTTCAACACAATATCCAACCTATTTAAGACTAGCCTTGGCAGGAAAGGTTTAAGTGCCTGAATGGCAGAGAAAAGTGAAATGACAATTTGAGTTATCTTAGCTCCTCTACTGAAATAACATCTCTGTGTTTGATTCTGTGCTTCTGACCGGAAGGTAATAAATCAGCCCTTTTTTATAAAATGTTTAGTTTAACTACTAAACTGGCAATTTAGGTGGAAGTAGCTGGTGATGAATTGATAACAGTGTTGTCACTCTCTCCTTGCTTTATCACATAATCAGCAGCTTGATCCACTGATTAGCAAAGCCTTGTTTTAGTAGCACAGAGGTGCTAACAGCCACCTCCAAAATTCAGGCTACCCATCTTGTATTTTTTCTGACTATCCACTGCTTCCCTCTAGATGGACGAAGCGTGGCAACTTTCTCCTAAGCTCTGCCATGTAACAGATCTTCCTCTAGAGCTGGGCTGGATCAAGACAGCTTTCAGGCCTTGAGGAAAAGCTCAGGGGTAAAAATTAGACGTATCACATGAATATGTTTATTTCATTCAAACTCTCCCTCCTTCCAAAAATGACGTGCCCCACCCAAAGGCAGTGTGTCAGTTGCTGCTCCCACATTTTACCTACTCTGTCCAAAGAGCTTATACTTCAGTTTGAGCTTATCAGAACCTCACTGCCAGATACCCTGTAGAAACCAGGTATTTGGCTTTTACTGGCTTCTAAACCTGACTTCATGTGCTGCTGTTTACGCCAACTGACTGCTCTCTTTTCACTGAAGAGACATAGGAGATGTTCTCTAGGACAGCAGGAGTCATCCAAAGGCCAGAAGGTGTCTAAACCTGTAAGCTGATTACTATTTATGGGGACTAGGCTCTGAAAGTGATATTACACTGGGATGGGGGTTTTTTGGTTGGTTGGTGAGTTGGTTGGTCGGGGGTTTGTTGGTTGGTTTGTTTCCCCACTGCTTTCCCACCACCCATCTTTCTGCTGAAGCTTTTAACAAGTGAGATGGAAAATGGGGAGACAGCATCCAGGGAAGCATGATCCTCACAAAAAAAGAAAAAAGAAAAACAAACAAACCAGAAACTAAACCAAAAACCAAACATGTGAGGCAAGCTGGATTGTATTTATGTCTGTATGGTATAAATTTTCCAGAAGAGACTGGATTAGGAATATCTTTGATAGTTTAACAGACCAAAACTTTTCTTATGTCTTCCTGAAAGAAATATTATAAATTCCCCAGCAAGCTACATTCTGCTTCCAGAGAAAGGATTTTATATAAATGCTGCTTTCAAGAAGAAGAAAATATAGGATTCATTCAGTGTTTTCCAATCCCTTTGAACAAATACTGCAGAAGATGCTGGCTGCTTTGAGTTAGAGATACTATCTAATGACTGATTCTGCTCTAGCTTTAGGGACCAACACAGAAAACTGTGGGAATTAGGGACACCCAGGATTGAGTTCAGGTTCAAAGTGGCTCATCTGCCTTTACAGAAAAAACCCAACATAGAAATCCAGCCATGTAAATTATTGCAACTAGTCAACAGGAATGCTCATTAATTTTCTGTAAACAGGCTGTGTTGATTGCCTATGCAAAGTGTAGTATGGAAAGAAGAAACATGCTTTTGAATTGACTGAAGAAAGCATTAAATATAACATGTTTCTAGTGTGACTAAATTAATCATCAGCACCCTCCACCAGTTTGTCCCTGTTTGGCAATGGACTTCAAATCTAGTCAAAAATCAATCCAGAAAGCTGATCAGCAATAAGATAATGCTGGGAGAAGTCGAAATTAAAGTAATGAGCTAAGGAACAAAGCCACGTTTACAGAATATTTTCAGCCCAGTTTTCTGCTGAAACACCCTCAGATGTTCATTTCAGAGCTGCTTTCCCAGAAGAAAGCAGCAGCCAAATATTTTAACTCATTAGATATACTTGAACTCTTCACTGCAGTATTGTGCTGTTTCACATGCGCCAGACTCCAAATGGCTCCATGTGGATGCAAAGTATGTCCACACAAAGGTCATTTGCAGGATTAGACCAAAGATTTGCAAGGGAGGCAAGGGAAAGCAGTCCAAGTTAATTTAATTCTCAAGGCGGTCCTTAGGGCCTGAGCAAAATACAAAACAAACTCTGAGCACAGAAATGCAAAGCATTTTTCCCTGATGTCTAGGGTCAGAGATTAATATTTTTGATATATTAAGAGTGGTCTTTCCTTTTGGTCAGGTGGGGATGGACTATTAGCTTTCAGGTTTATGTGACCACCTGAGGTGAGGGCCACAAGTATTTTACAATTTTTAAAAAGGTAATTAACCTGAATAACTGGATCAGATTAATATAAAAAAGTCATCTAAAGGAAAAACCCTCTCCTTGGTATCATATATTCCTACTTGCTCTTCTCATCCCCTGTGGGACCAGCTGCAGGAGCAACAGGTTCTATTCCATTTGCAATGTGTCAGGCTGCTCTTCTGGAGACACCTTCTAAGTTTTAGAGAAATCTTGATGAAAGCCAGAGAAAAAGCAAAGATTTGCAGCAGTCGTCATTTGTCAAACTTCTCTATGCACTAAAACTTTTTTGTGTGCTGTTCATAGCTTCTGTTTATTTAATCTGCTTTTCCTTATTTATTGTTTTCTTTTCTAAAACAACAGTTATTAAAATATTGGCAGCTCAACAATTTTCTTCAAAATTAATTATATTGCCTTTTGAACTGTGTGATAGTTCCAAAGCACAAAAGAGTTAAAGAAAAATAAACAGATTACTGCAACTTTCTGCATTTCAAAAGAGAGGTAAATAACATCTGTGCAGAACTCGAGTCCCTTCCAATAGTTAGCTGCTTTAGCAAAGGGGGTGAACCATGTGGAAACACTGCAGCAGTCATCTTTTGGCTTTTCCTCCTGCAAGATGTGTTTTCTGACTGCAGCTCAGAGGATTATGCTCTTTTTGCTCATGACAATACTGTTCTTACAAGGACAGAGATGAGAGCTGAGAGCAGAGAGTGAGGCACATTGCTTGGATTGCTGGGAAAGGATGGTCCATGTTAGTGCCGCCTGAAGACGGCTACCCCAAACAGCTCCCTGATTTAGCTGCATCTGAAGCTAAATGGTTATTTCACAGACTGCTGGACTAATGAAATAGTGCCCCCATCCCCCTCCTTTTCATGCTGCTCTGCATTGAGAGGGAGTGTAGAAACAACTGGCCCAGCTGGAAGGGATGCCAGCTGTAGGGAGACTGGTACTTCTGAGTGATGGGATTGTGCCGCTCAGTGATCCTGCTCCTTGCAGCGTCCTCTGCAGAGGCATTGCTGGAGCACCTTATTCCTGTCAAACGTGTCACTTGGTGCAGAGCAGGCTGGCAGGGTGCTTTAAACCATGTCAGGGCTTATCTGCCACTCTTCAACAGATGGGGTCCACTTAGTAGTCAAATATTTTGTTTCTTCTCTGATAAATGCCAGAGCCTTGTGATCCGGGGTTGGTTGAAGTCTTTGCTCATTTTACATTGGCTTCCTGCAAGCCTTCCCGGTTTCTGCTCATGCAATTTCCATTGATTAAACACAAGATGCCTGCAGAATCTAAATGTTCCTTAGTGTGCTGGCTGGAAAAGCTTTAATTAAATGGATCTCATACTCTCTTCTTCTTTTTAATGAAATGACTTCTTTTGGTTCCAATTCAGAGCAGGAGCACTGCTGAAATATCGAAAACATTAATGGATTATCAAAGCTGATGCTGGGTACTCTCCTTCAAAAATATGCGCATGTTATTCACCTTCAGTTTAGCTCAAAATGAAGACAAGAATGAAGGGCCGTTGTTGCAGATACAGGTGTTCCTGCACAGCCACTATTGTTTATTCCAGGAGCCAGCAAATCCTTACAGATCTGGCTGCAATAGGACTCCCTTTCTGGGCAAACAGGGAGCTTAACAACACAACCCCTTAATATCCTGAGGCAAGGGAAATTTTCTGCTTGCCTTGTGCTGTCCAAATGCACTAGACACTGAGGATGGTATTCATGACACCTGATTTTACCCATCTATAAATTATTCATTTGATCTGAGCTAATCAGCTATGCTCCCTCAATAGTCAATGAGGAGACAAAGAAGCTGGCCAGACATGTTCATACCACACATAAAATGGCTTGCATCAACCTCTCAGGGCTCTTATTTCACTCCAGTGGCTTCTGGGAAAGCCCAGACTACTGCAACTGCAATGACATATTAGCCCACTTTCTTTCTGTCCACCCTCATATTGGGAGAATTACAGAAAAAGTAACAATTTATTCTTGTATATAAAACACATCCCTTTGATGGCTAGCCAGGGACAGCTGTGCAATCCTGCTCTGTATAACTATACATATAAAAGTATTAATTATTTCTATATTAAGAAATAAATATGACATGAGGTAACAGCAAGGCTTTCATCCAAGTGTGTAGGGGGAGTTTTCTCTTGGTAACATTGCTGTTAACCAAGTATATTAACTGAGATATTTCAATTATGTTAATTAGTTATTTTCTAATTCTTTAGCTTTATAGATTGTCATGCCATTTTGTGGGGTGAGAGCAACAGTGTAACTGTGCTGCAGGATCTGCATTACTAGAGGTTTTTCTTTAGTAAGGAAGAATTTTTCACTTTGAGCAAGGTACCAGACCTTGTATTTTGAAAGCTTCTGTAAAAGAAAATACTGATTTTCAGTTTAGTTTCATTCATCATATAAAAAAATTTAGCAGTCTGGCTGTCACAAACTATACCAAGAATGGTTGTGACTCTGGAAAGAATATACCTAGTAAATGCAATTTTTTTTTTATGTAGAAATTGGGTCCATTTAATAGTAATAAAAAATAGAGCAGTGTGTTCCCTACCACAGGAAATTATTAGAAGATCTGTTTCACAACTGACTTGTGTGTAAATCCAAAGAAAAATAAAATATTGAAACATGATATAATTGACCTCTCTTGAGGTGAAGAAACATCATAAACTATGTGCCAAATGCATTAAAACTAAATTCAAATCTTTTCGAAGTACACACTCTTGTGAAGGCTGGGGTTTTTTTATTCACTGTGTATCTGTATGTCAGCATCATAGAAAGACTGTCTGTACAGATATTCTTTAAACTACTCTGCAGCAAGGAGTGATTAAATCCTTGTCTTGTTCACCTGGACAAGACAGTGATTGTCTTGTTCTTTTTATGGAACTGGGATTGAGAACGAAGGCCACCCTAGAGCAGGATGCTTTTCCGTCGTGTGTGACTTGAACTGAGACCACTGTGGTTATTCTTCTGATGCTGCCAGCAAACAGCATAAACAATAACTTTGTTATCCAGCACTGCCACATTTATCACAGCCTGCATGTTAATTTAGAAAGCAAATACAATTCAGGGCTTTAATGGTATGTCTGTCTTAAGGCTCAGTATATGGGAAGGCATGTCAGAGGTCAAAGGTGCTGTTGACTACAGTTATGAATTAGAAAAGAAGTTTTGGAAAGGAGATCAAAAATAAAGTTAGTTTTGTGAGTGTTAGCACTGTAGAATCTATGACTCAGGCATCCATTGAACACAAGCAAAAAGCATTTGGCATCAAGATGGTCCTTCAGGAGAAACCACAGTGTTTCTAAAGGTGCCAGAACACATAAGTAGCTGGGTATGGCCCCCGCGGATCGCCTGGCAGCAGCTCCTGCAAAGTGTTCCGAAGCCTGTGCATCTCTCACTGTATATTCTCATTTATCTACTTGCCTTTGGAGTCAAGAAACAGCCTCCCACGAGTTCCTGAGTACCAAAATTACAGTTACCCACTCTCTGGTTATAAAAGCCTCTCGTTCTGCTGTGATAGCTGCTGGAGCAGAGCAGTGCCGGGGGCGGGTCCTGCAGCCCACCAGCTCCTGGAAAGTATGGGAAGGCAGCATCACACTGGAAGATCTGCACAGGATATTGACCATTATTTCAACATGAACATATTTGAAATCATGAATATGCTATAGAATACACTGTGTGTTTTCCTTCTTTGTAGTAAGAAGCCCTTTTTCATCTCTCTATGAGGCTGATATCAAAATGTGCCTCTGTCACAGAACCTGCAAACCCCAGGTGTTTTTTTTAAGACCCTTCATCTTGATTAGCAGGATTTCCAGTATTATAACTATGTCAACAAAGTCTAACTCAGAAGCCATCTCACAGACTACTATGTTAGCCCAGGGGCAGATCAGGCCTCATTACTCCTTTCACGAAGCTATAGTGTTACAATCACTGTTATAAAGACCTGAGGGCCTTTGGGATATTAGTCACATGTTAGATCTCCTCCCCTATGTTCCTTGTGAATTTCAGAGTTTTTAGTAATTTTCCTTTTATGTGGAGAAATCCCTACCAATGTAGGAGCCAATTTCTAGTCACCTAAATGGTCACACACACACACAATCTATAATTGCAGAATTTGTATTCGGTAAGCTACACTCACAATGTTTGTTTTGCCCACTACAGAACTGCATGGAACTACCCAGCTCCATACTTATTCCAGGTTAAATGCATGCAAGTGTTCAGAAGAATATCTTTTCCTGGTTTACCTCCAAAGTAGTTCTGTTATGAAGATCTATTCCTAAACTAGCACATAGATGTCACTTAGAGACAGGTTGTAATGGGAAACATTGGCTTTTTGGCTAGATTAGTGCATTTAAATGGATCAATGATGTGATGCAGCTGTGGGGTGGAGGCTCTTTAAAAGCTGCACTTTTCAGTGCCAAATATAATGAAATACGGATGACTTCCAGCTAACTTATTGTTGATCTTTATACAAGGGGAAATTTTGCAACATGAGTATTTGATACTGAGAAGCTGTGCTGTGGAAAATCAAAAAAGATACATGGTGATTATAAAGATAAGACAGATACAGGGAAGAAGCAAAAATTGACAAAATTGGTAAAATAAATGTGAAATGAGCTGGAGATAATTGAAGATGAGTTAAATAGAAATTATAAAACTCAGCAAAAAAAAAAAGAGATGAAAATAATGGAAAATATAACATGGAGTGGGTAACAGGGAAATGATCAATGAAAGACTGGATGCAAACAAAATAATCCTTATATAAGAAATAAATTCTTCTAGAACAAGCTGTGAAGCTATACAAATTCAGAACTAAGAAGGTTAGCCTGATTCTGAACTGATCACTTACTAAGACAGATAATTTTTTTTTGCTAAATTGTACTCACAGCTCTTGATTTGGATTGTGTTTTATTACCTAAACTTAGTCTCAGATAGGTAACAAAGGGAGACTCATGAAATAATTCAGCTCAATCTTCTTGCTTTCCCAGTAATTCTCTTTTCCCCTCTAAAGATCTACCACAGCCATTGTCATTATATTTTCCTTGGTTTTGACTCTCAGATGGGAAACTCTCAGGCATCTCATGCTAATCCAACAACAGTTTAAAAAAAAATGTATTTTGTGAACTGAGAAATGCAGCAGCCCACATGAAGCTGCTGTGCTGAAAAAGAAATAATGCACACAAAAAGCCCCTGACCTGTTGTCCTTTCAGCAAACCATAGAAAATGAAGACAGTTCTGGAGATAACAGAAGTCAAGTATCTTTTTTATCAGATGCTTAAACTTGAAGTTATGTGTTTAATTTCAAAATAAATCATCAAAATGTGACCCAGTTTGTGTTCAGGTTTCCTTAGCATTTCAACCCAAAAAAATGCATTGCAGTAGAGGTCAATGAGCTGGAAGAAGAGCTGAGTGTGGAGAGAGAGCAGAGCTGTGATGAGTGGGAGCACTGCTGTGTGGGGTGAGAGCTGTGTGGACTGACACTGCTGATGGGATAACCCCTTGTGGTACGTAACAGAAGGCACAAAAGTGTAAATGGACCAAAAGGTCACTTGTATCTTCTCTGAACTTGCCTCATCACCTTTATTGCTTTTCCAAGCATCTGCACAACTGTATTATAGCTGATTTTCTTCAAGAAGTCAGTGTGGCTGGACCCTGGGGCTTTGCTGAAGAGACAACCATAAATGAACCATTTTTTTGGCCTGCTGTTTTTGAGAACTGGAAACTTGAATCGTTTATGAGAAACAAAATCCTATTGGGGCCAAGGCCTTACTGCATTACCTGCACGTGGAGCTGGACCATCTCTCACATGCAGCAAAAAGTGACCCATGGCAACAGAAGCTGTTTCTGTCCTGTAGCTCTGAAGAAATTAGAGGTCTGGCTACAGCAGTCCCTGTTCCAGCAGGGCTGTGTAAAGCATTTTGCATTGTAAATTGCTTCAGCTCTGCCATCTAGGGGAGCTCAGCCCAGCAGGGTACAGGCTATAGGAAATAACAAGAAATCCATCAAAAACAAAGGATTTTGGCAGAAAAATCCAGGGATGGTCCCCAGCCAGGCCTGTGATTTGGGAAGGAGGAGGGCCTGTACAGGACTCCTCTGGTCACCCTGCCAGGTTTTACCTGTGATGTGGCCAGAGCACAGAAAACTGATCAGAGTCACATTAGCATTTCAACCTGGCCCTAATGATTAGAACACATGCAGCTGCAGGTTTGTCAGTCCCACACGAGCAGACCCTAAACAAGGCTTGTTATTTAATTTCAGGGGAAGAGAAACTGAGACTAAAAATATTTTTCAAAACTGTCTAGTTCATCCCCTTCCAATTCCAATTGGGCTGTTCCCAGCCCCCTGTTTTTTAGTGATTTATCTGTTCTAATTTTAAATGACTCAAGAGATGGAGTTTCCACCTCTTCCCGTGGGAAATTAGTCCATGGTCTGATAGACACAGCCAGGATATTTTCGTGATGTTCAACCTTCAGTGGTTTTCCTTTGTTCAGTTTAATCTCATTACTCCCAGTTATTCCCTGTCGGACAGTGCCAAGCATTCAGCCCCTCTCTTTTGTGTTTACACCTTCACAGTTGGATACAGTTGTCTTTAGAAAAATCTGGTAGGCTTGATTATGTATTGTCCACCTTCTCATATGAAGAGAAAAAACAAAAACAAAACAAAAAATGGTATGAGTAAAGGCTAGTACAAGTTAGTCTTAAAGCATGCTTTCAAGACTTAATCTACTTCCATTCACCAAATTTCACTGAGACCTGCTCATGTTTTTTAGGTTACAGTGACTGGTGACCCTACACAAACCCATCACCACTTTCCTACCCATATCAGAATGATGGGAACAGAAGTTATACAAGGTGGGAGTAACGGATGTGAGAAACTGAAATCAAAGTTCCTATAATAAGAGGACACAGAAGCCCAAGAGTTGCAAGAAAAATGTGTTTAGTGGAGTGGCATTAAAAGATTACCAGAAATATCCGAATGTGACAAATAGGAAGTAGAAAAGCTGGTGAATCATAAGCTTGGAGAAAGCTGCCGAAATGGTATTTATGATGAGATCCTTCAGAGGCAAAGAACAGAGAGGGAAGATGAGGTGATTGAATACAGCTATTTCTTGAATTTGCAGAAAATGCTGAAAAGAGAATAAGTATCCCTTAATACCTTGTAAGAAAGATTAAAAATGTGGAAGCAGAAATAGAATCGTGGAAGCCAAATGAAAGAATGGCGAGTAACCTGAGCAAATTCCTTGAAAGCAGGAGACAGATCAGAGGAGGAAGGTAGTATTAGCTGGAAATAAATAATAGGGGCTTTTGTGAGACCCTCAGCAGACAGCTGGGCTTTCTGGAAGCTTGGTCTAAAATGCAGCATCAATAGAACAGTCTGTTCCTGCTTTGCCCTCATCATAAGGAAGCTGCTGGGAGAGATGCACGATTCCTTCTCCTTCCCCCACAAGCTTCTGTCTTTAATATACCTGAATTTTACATATAACAGTTTAAAATGTTTTTAAAGTGACAGTTTAAAATTAAAATGAAAGACTCACCTTGCCTCCAGTTCTGAACTTTATGGACATCATGAGCCAAGCACACTGATTCAGTGGAGCACAGGTGGCAGAAGCTGAATCAGGGAAGAGTTAGGCCAGAACTGGAGAAGAAAACTCTGAGCAACAATGTGCTGCTCAAGGAGTAGGCCCTCAGCAAGGAGGAGAGAGTACCTGGACAGACAACTGGAGTCAAGGACAGGATTTTTTAAGGTGGGACAAACTAAAGTATCCTTGGAAAGCATTGCTCCTTGCACCTGCAAATATGCTATTTCCTCTTTCACTGTGAATCCACTGAGGAGGCAGCAGGAGAACATGGCTTTTATCAGGGATAATGGCTGTAACTCCATGGCACTGACATTATCAGGGGCCACTCCAACAGCACGCACCAAGCTCCAGGCTCTTGTCCTTTGCACACAAGGGAAAACAAGAACATTCAGATACTAAGTAGGACAGAAAGTTGTTATGGGCTCAGGCATGGCTGTTCCCGGGATGCTGTATTTCCTTCCAGCCCATCTGGACTGCAGCGAGGTGTGGAAGAAAATTCTCTGGCATATCTTCATGAGCTAAGTGTAAAGTTATTGTTGTTATGTGATGGCTAGTGATAGAAACTGGAAGAGCTCGTCTGGAGACAGCAGAATCTCCTTTCAGCTAGCTCAGTTCAGAAAATGCCAAATAGACAGACCCCAGCCAGACATCTGAGCCCAGAGATACATTTTAAAATGTATAAGACATTCAGATTTTGAAATTTTAGAAGTTTAAACCCAATATCCCCTCTTGCCATAGATAACTTTCCGTAATACATATTTAAAAATTAGTTTTCTCTATAACCTCTTGCTTTTTTCCCTTATGCATTTTTTCTCTCATTGGACAGATTGCCCAGTTTAAGGTGATACATTTGCAGTTAGACTGGAATGAGCTGAAGTGTCTGGTAGCTGGCTAGGGTCACCAGCACTCTAGCTGTCAGGCAGGGATAAAGAAAGGCTGCAAAATGGCAAGTAGGATCTCAGGTTGAACTTTTTGAAGAATAAAATAAATCAGGGCTTATAAGTTGTTAGGAGATTTTAAACTGATTTAGACTCTGTAAGGCTATATAATTTTCAATTCATCTGGGAAAAAAAGTTTTGTCTAGACCAACATCAAGTGACCTTTTCTAATTCTGCATTTTGCAGTGACTCCACCTAAGTCGTTTGTCTTGATGTTATTTGGCTGGACTGTAGTGGTATGGTATGCAATATCACTCACTTATCCATTTTAAGGATCAGCCTTCAGCTCAGAAAGATAAGAGAAACTGTCAGGACAGACTGCAAGAATCTGTGATTCACAAGATGTCACATGCTTCAGTTTCTTGACAGGAATTTCTGAAACAAGAACCACCTGGTCCTGGTAGTAATGCAGCATCTCTAACTGGAAAGGCAAGCAGCTATTTCAGTAGAGTCTGGGGGGAAAAAAAAGCTACAAGAAAGGAATTCTGCCAGAAGCTTCAGCAGCAGTCCTGCGAGACCAGAAAGGAAGTGCAGCAGATCCTCCAGTCTGAGAGCCCAGCAGAAGTCTCCTGGTTGCAGCTAAGTTAAGACAAAGCAGAGCTAGAAATACAACAAAAGATAAAGGAATACAATAAGAGAAATGCATGGGGGGAAAAGAGAGTAACATTAGGAAGAGGCCGAGGTGCTGCAAGCAGAGTATGATCTAGCAGTTGATCTGTTGGGCAAGAGGCCAATTAGCCAAACCCCAGCACAGGCAGGCCTGTAATGGGGCATCCCCTCAGGGTGCTGCTGCTGAACGGGACAATTTGCCACTGCAGTGCTACTGCTCAGCATGAAAAGCCTGGACACCTCAGCCCCTGCAGAACCTTGGTTTCATTTGTTGTGGCACACTCCCTAATAGCTTGAAAGTAGTGCTTATACAGAGCTCTAAAATCAGGCCTGCATCTTCTCGATTTTTGAAACAGAAAATCTGTGTTCTTGCCTACATCCTGTATTTGTGCTGTGAAAGCCAGCTCAGACATACTTGCAAAGGGCCAACCTGTAACAGTCTTATCTAAAGCAGTACTTTTCTCTTGGATGTCACTGCACTTGGCTGTCCACTCGATTAGATGAAATTCCATGTTTTCCAAGACTGATTTGAAAATATGAAGATATAGAAGGAAAGATGATACCCAGAAAGGAGAAGAGGGGTGGAATCTGGCCTTCAGCAATACCTGATATTTGGGTGGGAGCTGAAAGCATACAGCTGTTGCTTTTGATTTTAATTGCAATAGAATTTAAAAGAATTGTAATTAATATGACATGAAAGCTCAGATGGAATGGCCTGGCATAAACTGAGCCTGTGGTTAGTTTAAACATCTATCAGGCTGACCTCTCATAAATCAGGGTCAGGAAACAATGAGGGGGCAGGCAAGTGTTTGTGATGTTGTTTGCTGACTGGATGTTCAAAGGAATGCTGGAAGAATGTGCCAAGAATCTGGCTTTGCCAGGAAAAAAGTTCCTGTTTTTGAAAAGACTGACAGATCTTTAGAGACAAAGAGAAGCAAGCTGGCACACAGGTGAAGCAGACTAAATCCAGAAGCAGGGCTTCTAGAAGTTTCTCCAGGTGTTGCAAATAATTAAAACTGGTAAGAGAGGCCCAGGACACAGGACTGTAACCCAGCATTATGCTGGGCTGTGTGTGGAACCAGTCCCAAGGCTGGGAGCAGGGTGGGGTCTCAGCAGCCTGTCAGGCTTGTGCAGGTGCCTGCCCAGTGCAGAGAGCAGGGAAAGCAAACCTGGGATTGCAGAGATGGCTTCTGACTGCAATGCACTGGGAAAAGCAGATCAGCAATCCCTGGCATTGCCACAGAAATCTGTGGCAGGAACTCAGATGAGGCCCAGCACATTTTCTATGCCATTGTCATGGCCGGAAGGGCTGAAATGATGAAGGATATTCCTCTAAAGCCACTTGTTCTCACTTCAAGGCTGCCTTATTGTGCCATAAAATGTCACTGGAGCAAGAGGAAACAATTTTGTAGTTGCTGAGATAATTCAGAACTCAAACGTGATGCAGTGTGAGCACACCCAAGATGTATCAGGAGAAATAAGGTGCATTGATCTGCTGTGGAAAGCACGAGGGAAGGCAAGAAGAAAGTTAATTTGGATGAGCAATCTGCATTGCCACCTTTGAAATACACTTGTTGGAAGGAGGGAAAGTGAGCATCCTAAGTTAAAATCAGATTTGTGAGGGTTCCCTTAACTGCAATTTCTAAGGTCAGTAAAGTAGAGCTAATGAAGCACACTTGATATGCTATGAGCAGGAATTCTATGACTTAAATTTACTAACTTAAAGCACTGAACACGGAAGTTCTGGTAGAATTCTGGAAAATGACTGAGAATATGAGAAATAGAAAAATATCTTTTAGCTGAGGCTTTATTAAAACAAGGATAGAAAAAACTGACTTTTATTTTGAGCTGTTTTTCTATGTCCACATTTCTACTAACAACTGTTATTATAGGAACATTTTACATAAATAAGAATTATTTTTTGTCTTTCAGTAATCAATTAATGCATATAGTGACACCTGAATGCTTAGTTGCCTATTTTAAAACTAACTTTTAGAGCAAATTTGGTATGAATTAACTCAAAAGAGTGATGGAAACTTCCCAAGATTTTTCACCTTAGGTGCACATATAGACAAAAGAACAAATCATAAATGCTTTTTTTCCTGGAATGACTAATTAGAAGATTTGAAAATAAGCTGGTGAGGGACATTTGCAAAGTGTGCCAGGGAAGAGGAAAAATTTTTAACAAGCAAAAGGCCCTCCAAACTCTAAATTTTTAAATAATTATTTACAAGTTTGCATACCTGTATCTGTCAGCTCTCAGTTTTTATGATAAATACAGTAGTACCTACTAGGACGCTGTATTTCATTATATATCAAAACTGTCTGAAGGAGTGACGGCAGCAGCTTCTTTCAACAGCAGCAGAGAACATCAGCCAGGCCTTGGTGCCTTAGTGTTTCACATATCTGGATACTATAATTTTGATTAAGCCTGAACATGGAGATCACCTACTTTCTTGATTTTCAAAATAACTTTTTCCCGCTCACCCTATTATTTCAGTTGTAGCCACAGGCTAGAAGGGAGTGGTAAGTCAGTAATGGTAATTCTGAACTGGAAAACACACATTTGTGAGGCAGTCTCGGGCAAGAGTGAGAGCCAGTGGAGGGTAAGAAAAACTGGTTCTGGAAAGAAGCTGAACCAAGGTAGCACCAGCAGCCAGGGAGAGCAGCACAAACCCTCAGGAGAAGGGCAGAGATGTTTATAAAGGTAGCGTGATGACATTTTTTATTTAGAGCTTGTTCTTGGTGAAAAGCTAACTCCTGCACCTTTACAATTTTAAACAGTGATCCCATCTGCTCTAACACCAGGAGCTGAGCTTGGAAAATACCGGGAGACCTCAGCAGGGTGCTGGACTTGACATTGGGAGCTGCCATGAGAGGCTCTGAGCCCTGAGGGAGCACTGTGCTCCTGACGAGGTGCTCCAGTTGCTGCATAAACCAAAGACTGTGGTTGTCCTTCTCATCCTCCCAGCCCAGCCCTTCCAAAAATGGCAGGGTAAAATGCCACTTTCCCCATCCCAGTTCAACCCAAGCCTGTTAACCCACAGGCTGTGCTGATACCCACTACTTTGTGGCCACTCCTGCCCTATGTAACTGATAATAATTTTACATAGCTTAGTGCTTTGGCTGGGAAAGGTTTTCTCTTAGCAAATTAAGGTGGAAGATACAAAGGTTCTGCCTGCTCTGTCAGGATAATGGCTGTGGATGAAACTGTGGCTTTAGGCAGGCCAGGCTGGTCTTGAGGCACCTCATGGGAGAAAGCCTTGGAATTCATGGGCAGGTGAACGACAGAGCAGAATAAAGCAGCTGTGCTTTGTGATGATTATTATGATTCAAAAACAAGAGTTTATATTTTACATTTTTGTTTTACTAGAATTGGGCCTTGTAAATTATTATGAATTTGGAAAATCTGCCTAATGATGGCTGAGAACAGCTAGGATGTGCCTTTGTCTCCTCAGGTAACAAAGATTTACCTCAACAGCAGAGACTTCCAGAAAACATTGGTGGATGAACCTGTGGTGAGCCTTACTTCAAACTGCATGGCTGCTTTCCTGTCATATTTGGTGGCATATTAAATTTTGTGCCCAAAATTTACATTCTTGTAGTTAACAATAGTACAACCATTCCTAAATTTAGGCCAATGCCATTATATTAAAGGAGGCAAAAGGACTGTTTGGAATAACATCCATGTTGAAAATTATACTATTTTCATGCATCTATGCTAACAAAAATCTGCTGCTCCAATCTGGCTCAGACTCCATAGGGGCCTAACTTGGGGCGTGAGAACGATGATGGTCACTTGGTCTGTGTTCTTCTGTAGGAACAGGGCTTGTGTGTGTGGAGTGAGTGTGCCATTCAAACACAGAGAGCATGCACTCCTTCTTGAGCAGCTTTACACACAGTTTTCACAATCTATTTTGGCTTCACAAAATACTGTTGTCCTTCTGCATAAAATAATTTACATGTCTCAGAGACTGATGAAATTGAGACAGTCTAAACACAGTTTAGGGGATAGAAAATAGGCCTGGTAAATCTGTTCCCAACCAAAGACTTCAGATCTGCCTGGGGCAGTGCCATGATGTGCCTTGATTCCCTTCTTCCCTTCTGCATAGGAAATGCATTCTTATGTTTGACTCTTTTTCTATAAATAAACAGACCATAATCAGGAAAACACTTGCTAGCTTTGGACTCCAGCTTGTGACTTGTGTGGGGAAAATATTAAAATACTCTGTGGCATGTTTTGGCTAGACTGCTGGGAGATATGGCTGAGGCCTGACAGAATCAACAGTGTGCCAGACCTGACAAGGATAAACTCCGTTCTGTGTTTGTCTGAGTAGTGGAGCCAGAAAAGCTGCAGCAAAGGAGGGTGTTTGTTGTGCTGATTTGTGTCGCAGTGGCTGGATTCCTCCTCCAGCCCCAGATGCTGCCTAAGCTCTGGGAGCAAACAAAACCACACTGGACAGTGGTGGTGGCACAAAATCCTCCCTCCAAGCCTCGCAAACCAGTCACCTCCACTCTGATGCTTCTGAATACAAAGCAGAGATTTTTTTCCCCCCTAAAGTTAACTACTTGCTACTTTTTTTTAAATCTCCCGTGAAAGACTAATGACTGCCACCCAGCAGAGTATCTCAGCACTTTGGGGGTTTTGTTTTCTCTTAGGATTGCAAACTCAGCAGTGTCTGTCTGCAGATCATTCTTCACGTCTCTCCCAGCACCTGCTGAGCTTGTAAATTGGTTATTAGGCTAAGAGGAATTGGGAGAAATTAAGATGTAAGGAATAGGGGTAAAGCTTGAGATGGAAAGACCTTAGAATTTCATAAAATAAGACAGAGAGGCTGTGAGGAGCAACACTGAAATTTATATAGATGGAGTAACATCAGTGTCTAGTACTTGATTATATTTAAAACAGATTGAGATTGACTTTACAGGGCTGAGATTGTCTTGTCTACAGCTTAGGCAAAATAGTACTGGAAGCTTCAGTTGGGTTTTTGTAGTTAAAAGCTTGAACGCAGTTAAAAGCATCATGTTATTATGTGAAATGCTTCTGGAGGAGATAAACAATTTCAGTTTATTATGGTTTTCTTTCCCATATGGCACAAATGGGCCCAGGACCAAACTGGCTCTCAACAGAAAGCTCCCATCTCCACACTCAGTCTGCAGGTCATATTTAACCAATTTTAATATCTTGCCTGTACACCCACTGCTGGATCCATTCCAATCAATACTCTACAGATAAAGTCTTTTTATGACACTTCATTTTTTACTCTCCTTGAGTCTTCTGCCACTGTTGTTGAATATTCCTTTGTAGCTGGTCTGTTTTCTGTCTCTCTGTGCTAATGTTTATGCTGAGTTATTATTTCCAAAAGCTACATTTTGAGCACTCTCACTGCATTCCAAATTTCCTAAGAGCAGAAACACTACTACAATAATTCTCATGAAAACCCAAACAAATAAATCAATTAAACACTTGCATGATTCAGAAAGACAAAGAGATATTCATGCCCACATGAAAGAATGACATGATTGTGCTTGCCTCCCATTTTTGTTGTGATACCCTCCTGTTTTCATTCCAAGTTATGTTATTGCATGTTTTCCCAGTCTATGCAGATTAGGCAAGAAACATATTTTCAAAGATACATGGTCACTGAAGGATGCAGCTAGGCACCTACCGAAGCAGGTGAAATCCCATAAAATTTTCTTGGATGCATAAGCACCTTTGAAAATCTGCTCTTGAATGTTTCAGAAAAGGGCTGAACTTTCCTGGTAAATAACAAGCATATATGAATGTCCTTCAAAACTACAGGACTGGCAAGGACTTGGTTAAAACACACTGTGATAGAATAGAGTATAAAACCAGGGTGTAACTGGAGATAAGAAAAGAGATTAATACTTCTAGAAGTTTAGGAAAATGGAAGATTGCTGAGAAAAGGCACTTCAAGATAACTCTGTTTTCTGGCACTGCTTCCAAAACATCTTAGCTAAATTCCAATGTTTTTCTATGCAAATTCAATAGCTATGAAGGCATAACATATGTCTTCCAGCAATAGCTATCATGACTTAACAGCACTGATAAATGTACAAAGCTCTACTAACAGTAGGAAAGATGGGTTTTTGAGCACGTGTAGTAATGAGTTAATTTAATGAAATTTTGTGTCATGATTAGAAACAAGACTTTCTTACCATTATCAGAGGCCCAATCATGCAGGTTGAAGAAAAACATCTAGAACTACAGTACTACAAGTAATTTCTGTCTCTTTCTGCTATGGAAAAACAGGGAAAAACTTTCATACCACTCCTGAAACAAACTAAAGGTCATCCTCTGAACAGTATCCAAAACTTAGTATTAGACATAAATCTCTGTTCTGCAGATTCCAATAGTTTGTCAGTAGTTCACTGCTCCATGCAGCAGCAGAAGGAACAAGGCTTGACAGCAAGTATTTAACTAATTGAGTCTAAATTTCTGCATTTGGAAACCCCTTGGTGTTCCAAAACAACTGCTGGCAGCAGTGAAAAGTTCAGCTGCGGATACACATGTGTTCATGTGAAGGTACAAAGAAACCAAGCACTGCTTTATTGACAGAAAGGAAGGCAGGGTCAGCCAGTTCTGCGTAACAGCACAAGCATCCAAACTACAGCTGACAGCATTCAAAGGCCTTACGGAGCCTCACCCAGAACTCATGGCTCCTTTTCTCCCTTCTAAAAAACGTTGTGTGTTTTCTGCAAAATAAAGGACAGCCTTTCCTCAGTCTGTTTGTACTGCCTTCTTTATTTGGGGTATCTTTCTCTTCTAATAATTTGTAAGTGCATAATATTGCTGTTTCTTAACAAATAATTATCCTTTTAACACTACAAAATAATCCCACAGTATAGTTTATGGCTTGAGATCAAACTTTTCTAGCTGGCCAAGTGTTGCTGTGGTGCTGTCACTGCTCTGAATATCCCTGGCAAGCGCAGCAGTCGTTCCCTAGTGGTGCAAACATTTCAGCCAGGTACTGGGATAGTTGTACATGGCTGCCTTCCCAGAGGAAGGCATGTGGCATTGAAAAAGTAACTGTGAAAAGTGTATGAAGTTAGGATACAAGCTTTTCTTTTGCCTCCAATGTGTTTTCAATGTTTGGGAGGAATGGCTAAAGCACCTGACACGCTGCTTCTCTCACCTACAAGGTTTCAAAAGGGGACACTGAGACAAGCACAGGGGGAGGCTGACTCAGCTGCCTCAGTCATCTGGAGAGTTAAGAGATAACTTTTGGAAGACTGAACTAACACACACCTACATTAACTTATATATTTCACCCTCCAATTTAAGGAGAAGAATAATTTAGGATACCTTTCACAGTACACTGAGATACTGCATTCATTTCAGATCTTTATATTTAGACTGTGAGAGGTTTTGGAAAACATTTAAAAGGTAAAAGAAGGAAAAAGCATCCTCAAATACGATGGTTTTACAAAAGGGCAAGGAATCCCTCTGTCTCTTGCTATGCAGCCCTGTAATGGTTTTCTTTTGAGACTCATTTTTAACTGAAACTGAAAATTAAAGTTTTCAAGGTAGCTAGAATCAATTGTAGTTTGCATGTGTAACAAGTTTGATTACAATAGGGGTTTCACTGCTGTGTTAGCTGAGAAAATCAAAATGCAAGATATGCAGAGAAGATGATTCAGCCTTCATCTTCTTCAATATAAAGAAATATTAAAATTTAGAATTCCCAATATTTGTATTTCAATAAATCTTATTCTTACCACAGAGCAATAATGATGACTCATGACCTAAGTACATCTCAAAGTTAAGCATTTTACTGTGGATAAACTGTGATGATTTGATGCTTTCACAGATCAGAAACTCTTTTGCAGCTAAACATCACATACAGTTAGTACTGTATTTTGAGGGGAAATGTTGGAATTTTACATTATACAAATTTATTAATAACACTTTGAGGATTAACAGAACATGGTCAAGAAATATTACACTAATAGTGAGCAATCAGAAAAACAGACACTATTTTCTACTTCAGCTCTAACTAGAAGAGTGCAAGAGCTGATTCAATTGAAAAAAAATCTTAATTACAGACCTTTTAGACTATTTAATGCTATTTTTTAGGCAGAAATTACTAGATACTCAGACCGCATCTATGGTTTGCAACATGAAATCCTAATTTATATTCAGTTAACCAAGGTGCAGGAATTATTCTTCCTAGTTTGACCTTCTCTCCAGAAAATCACTTCTGGATATTTTGGAATCAGACATAAATGGACTGAATAAAGTCTAAAACCTGATAGCTGGTAAGTATTTAAGTCACTTCAAACAAAATTACTGTCCATGCTAATTTGTATTCAACAGGTGGGGAAAAGATGCTGGTGTTAAGTGCACAAGAAGAAAAATTGAGTTTAAAATGGAAGCCTGACCATAAACACAATGTCCAAGGAAAATAATGGATTTTAAAGAACATCTTTTTCTTAAGTAACAGATGTTGCTGAATTGATTAAAAAACCCAAACATAGCTCTGTGGGTCATAGCATGCAACCATAACTGAAAAAATATTTAGTGGCCTTTTAGTTAAAGGAGTGGAATCAACACTGCTACCAAAACACAAGACAATAAATTGTCTGAGCATACCAAAGAGACTAAGTCCAATATTAATCAGTCATACATGCATGATTATCTGTTCCCTCAGTTACACTAATGATATTTTGCAGTCTGATTTTGAAAGTAATTGAAAGCTAATTTTTCAGGTAGAAGTGCTTCAAAGAGTAACATGGATGGCAGCTGAGATATCTGGAGATGCTCAGATACATATAGGTACAAAATTCAAAAATGACATTAGAAGAGAACACAGTATAATTCCACATGCAAATTCACTAGTGAAATCTGTATGGTGCTTTTTCACAATGTTAAAAATATGATGACAGGAGGAAATGGAATTTGAAAAAACATTCCAGTTCTCATATTTTCTAGAAATCTGTTCTTTTCAATTAGCCATGTAGATGTTAATAATATGAGTCTCCCAATTAATTTTAGCAGTCTCTGAATTATGTGTATCTACAATACTTCATATTTTCACACTAATTTTACACTACCTCGCTACAGTTTTGTTGTTGCTGCTGAAAACTGATAATTCTAGCAAGGTGAATTGGACTGTAATTTTTTAAGAAGAGAGGAAAAAAAAGAAATAACCCAATGGATGTCTTGGACTAAGCCTAAGCATGTCAGTCTATGCAATGTGTCATTACTACTAAATCCATAGCAGTCAGAAGCATTAAGAAAAACTTTACCACTCTCATCAAACAAAAAGGGATGCAGTTCTTCAGCAGCTTCTTCCAGGGTCTGTAAGGGGATGCATTATTCTCTAAAACAGAAGAAATTTACTCTGAGGGAAAGTTTTTCAACAGAACTCTTTTAACATACAAGTTAAAGGAGTAGAGAAGAGCTAGGGCATTTCTCTAGCAATCACCATAATTCTTTGATCTTTTTCATTCCCTTAACATCATGGATTTTACCCAAATAACAATAGCTTATCATCTACAGAATACCTGCATATGGTATGTTCAGATTACCAGGTAAATGCATATTTTTTAAAAGCTTTTATAGGATGTGCGAAATATGCTGAAGCAGGAAAACAAACTGTGCAATGTAACCAGTATTCTTAATGTTTCTTTATTAGTTTATAGGAATCTGCAGCTAGTAACTATCTGCCTCTCACAGTTCAGAGCAAAGCTACTGATACACAGCTACTTACTTTGAATTGATTTCCCTTGGGAAGTTAAGAACACTTACATTCAATACAGAATTAAACTTTTCACAGTTAATATAGTACGTAAAATTCACAAACTTCTTCAAACACAATTTATAATGGAAGCAGTGTAGAGTCTACAGCATTCATGCATTAACTGGTTTTCTGTGTTGTCCTATACATTTTTTCTTTTTTTTCTATACAAGCCTTCTTCAGCATTGTCAGATCTGTATTCTCAAAGATGACAGATGGTTACAAAAACTCTCAACTTAGACATGTTACAAAAATCAAATCATAACTGAATAATTGTCTGACTAACATTACAGTTTTGTGCTTAATGAGGTTTAGTTAAGAATATAAGCTCAGGAGAACACTGTTTATTTTTATACTTGTTTGTGTCCTAGAGAAGAAAGAGATACCATGCAGAATTTCAAACCTGCCTGGCATTGGTTTGTTTTGATTAAAATTCAGCACATTAAACAGGTCACATCAGTGGCTACATGACGTACCAGAACCATGGTATCTTCCAGTTTTGGATTAACAGTGTCTTGCAAAGGTTCATTTTGACCTGCACTCTAATTCAGCACATTCTGAGAGTTAAAACTTTGTTTGGAAGGGTGGTAATGAACTGCAACACAACCCAGAACTTCAGTTGAAACTTTTGCATTGTGGAATTAAATCAAAATAATGCTTTCAATTTGGTAGCAGCATATCTGACCAAGACTGAAGGGATGATGAAGTCAATAAAATATTGTAAAATAATATTCATGGACAGAATGGCACTTTTGAACAACCTTATGCAACACAGTGAAGTACCTGAATTGCAATAGGTGGAATGAAGGACTGAGCAAAGAAAAGATGCATTCACAATGAGACCCGAGGCAGACAAGTTATTAGTCAAAAGGCATCTTAGGTGGTAATTTTAATACTTAATAAAGGTAGTAACTGTAGAAGTTCTATGGCTCACATTTTAGATAAGAGCTCTCACTTCTGTAAATATTCATCAGCATCTCTAGAGCAAACCCCATATTATACTGAGTTGAAAGACATACAAGTCAGTTGAATCGCTTTTCTGGGAGATGCTTGAGGGAGTGTAGTCAAATTTCTGCTTCACAGAAATATTCAGGTGTGGATGTTACTGCTTCAGACTCTGTATTTTGTTTTGCCATGATCATTGATAACACATATGTGCTGAAAAAAACAGAACAGATTGCAAAAGCATGGTTGAGTACATTATTAATGATTAATTAATTATTCAGAAAGGCTGGCCAACCTAGTGATCTTATGATTTCTCTTTCCTTTCCAGACATCTGGAAGTGAATTGTGATTTCACTTTCTAGCTACAGCAAGTTTTCCTACTTGGAATTCCTGGCTTTGAGGTGCAGCCCTGGGAGTACCACAAGAAGCAAAGGCAAGGTTTGCACTTTTTTTCCATCCTCATTTCTCTGAGAAAAGGGACAGGCAACACAGCATTCAGACAACTCATCTGACCTGTGGCTGTGTTTCACTTTTGCTGCTGTCTCTGCACATACTGGCAATGGTGGACCTGAGAAGCCTTAGGCCCACAGAAGATGGAAATTTAGGGAACTCTTAGGGAGAAGGAACCGTTCACAGTGCTGAGCAGGGACTCCTTTGGATTATTTGAGGTTTTGCAGGGAGTTTTGCACTCACTGAAACGATCCCAAAACCCAACCACATCAAAGACATACCTCCACAGGGCCCCAAGGAGGAGACAAATCATGGGATATTTATGGGAATAAATATGGGGAAAGTAGATCAGTGACTTTTAAAACTACTTTTTAAATAAGAAACTTACATTTAGATCTCTGAAGTGCTCATTGTAGTCTAAGGCATAACCTACCACAAATAAATCTGGAATTTCAAATCCGTAATCTGTATTGAGACAAATAACAAATACCATCAATACAAGATCAGTGCCAGTTATAAGCCCTTAAATTCATGTGTCATTCTCAGCAAGCAAACTCTACGTATATGTAGGCAATTGGGGCCATGTTACTTTTGAATCTGAGACATCATGGTCAGCAGTAGCCCCATAACCAGTTCCCAGTCACAGAGTACTTTTGAGAGGGATGTGAATAGTCAGAGGAGAGGAGAGGATAATTTTGTATAAAATTATCACTGGCACATTGTGGAAGGAAGCCAAAATCAGAGCTGGAAAATTCTGCTTGCATTTGGAAGTTCCATTGCTATATATGTGTGATGATTACTGTCCCTTGTCACAGTAATGATGGAAAAAATGAGGAATATTGAATCAGAAGTAACTTTCAGAGACCTACATATTTTCTGCTAAGAATAGCAAAATCTATCTTATATTTTATGCTACCAACACATGTCAAATGCTTCTTAAATTAAAGCCCCAACCTTATGAAGATTCAAGCACATGCTTAACAAAGTACATGCATGCAGTGCACCTCAATTATACAACTCACACACCTGAAGCTAAGGACAGACATGCATCCTTTCAGTGTGAAGGTCTGTGCAGTATCAGCACTACATAAAACAAGTTAGACTCTTTCCAAATTGTTCTCTAAATAACTAGACCTTACAGACACAAAAATAGGTCCACATAAAAATTCTACAGATATCCAGGTAAGGAATTTATTCAATTGTTTAAAACTGGGGGCAATAGGCATTTTGGAAAGGTAAACTTGGGTAAGTGATGAAATGATACAGCACTCTCAGTGATTTACAAAAGAGATCTCTGATGTTTTATAAAATTCATCACACTATGAATAAACAAGGACAAAATTTGTTTCATTTAAAAGTTAATACACAAAAATATAAAGCTACCCTTCATGAAGCAATTTTATTGCCTCTTTTATATGTTTAACATTAGTGAATCCAGTCAAATATACGCCTTAATTGACTGGATTAAATTCTAAATGTTAAAAATACCACTCCACTGTATAAAAAGTTATACAACAAAATGTTTGGATCATAGTTCAGATAACAGGGCTAAAACTTCAGGGCCATGCCCAACATTTAAGTTACTTTTGCCTCTTAAATTTTCCTTCTCTCCCACATCCCAAATCAAGACCCTCCACGCTGCCTCCTGGTACTCACCTACCTACTCTCCTTCTACCCTCCTCCCCAGCTCAGCTGACCAGAGCCTTCTTCAGTAGCAAATACTGGTTGATCTCTTCTAGATGGATCTATTATTTTTGTATTTAGCCACATACCTGTTGTTACATCATTTATTCTAAATAAGTCTAAAATGACAATTGCTTGGTATAGCTCCATTTACAGCTTCATCATAATACAGTATAAGGACCAATAATTTAGAGAGAAGTGGTGCTGGTGTGGTGTAAACTGAGCAGCAGAAGGAAGTTTAAAAAGTCCCATTTATATTCTGCTTTTTAGGGGTTGGGTTTTAATTATAACATCAGTGTTTTCCCGCTGAACAATAATACTTAAAAAAATAATTAGAAGTGCTTTTCTGAATAAAAAAATGTAAAACTTGTTAATACTTAGTCACAATAAAACACCTTTCATGCTCAGATGGAATCCTGCAGTTCCTCCAGAGAGATGCAATGAGGAAGGAAAAAGAAGAAATGGATATTCTCTTTGATACTGTTTGTCAGAGACAGAAGATAAAACACTCACCTTTGATTGATAAAAGTAAACCCTTTCATAATTTTCCCATAAAGTCAGTAATCTGCAGAAACCCAAGTAGGATAGGCTTTCCAAACAACAATTATACAAATCCTTCCAGTGCATCCCATTGAAAATTGGTATTTTACAATGCTTCTAGCAGTCCATAGCATGTTATGAAAGGCAAGTGACAGAGTAGTGGTAACTTCTCCTACTACCAAGCAGAGATTTTCAAAACACTTACAATCTGGTCTGTACCCATCAGGCCGAGATGTTCTTTTCACCAACAAACTGTAATTAAAAATAAAATAAACCCCATTTAAATCTAGATATGTAACTGAATAACACACATAAAAACTATTCCCTTTATAAAAAAATCTTCTGAGCCATGTGAGTCCCTGTTCTTGTTCTGCTTCTCTTCCTGACAACATCCTGATTGCAGGGAAGAGGTGGGTGTATTCCCCTCCCAAGTCCATCAGTGCCAGTCTTGAAATGGCCGGAGGGTCACCACCAAGGCAGAACAATATAAAAGCATTTCCCCTCCTTTCCTTCACCCTCCCCTTAGTGACTCAGGCAGCTCCTCTCTGCAGCTCTCCTTGATACTGCAGCATCAAATTAAAGCAGGGTCTCTGAATGGGAATCTACTCTGGAAAATATGCTGGATTAGACTAATTAATTACTAAGCTTTGTGATCGTTTTACTCACCTTGCCACTTTAATCATTTTTGGCTTGTATTTTTCTATATTGTTAAGCAGAACCTTCATGGTCCTTCCAGTTCCAACAATATCCTTATAAAACAAGAAAAACAAAGTAAGTAAAACACAAAGGAAAGCTTAAAGGAGGAAATCTGGACAATGGCTGAGTAGTTCCACGTTCTTATTTTGTGGAGATGATTTATTTTTCCAGTGCATTATAAACCACATCCAAAAAAGGTTATAATTGAGCTCACACTCTTTGAAGCAAGCACTTTCTATTCATAAAATTATCAGTTCAAGGACTGTCCACTTCCTCTTGAAAATAGCTATGTAGCAAGTACTGGGGATGTCACTCAGGACTAGAGATGACTCTACTGGGCACTGCAAGGATGCAGGGATTAGGCTTTTCAATTTATACCTAAGATCACAGAATGTCAACATGTTTCCATGTTGGGACTAAATCTGCCCTATTTGTAGTTTTATTAGCACAGTACCAATATGGTTTCTCCAAAGCTGCCATACCCAATATCATCTCAATGAGAGCAGTAGGTACCTGGTTAGAAAACTGACCATGGAGAGCAGCTGTTGATCCTGAACTCCAGGGATGGATTAGCAATACCTTGTCTCTGCCCTCCATTGGTTTAATAGCATTAACGAAATTTGCTGTGGACATTTTTAATTTCTGTTAAAGCAGCTGGAATGAGTAAATATGGTGCTCTTAGCAGCTATTCAGGTAACCAGCCATCTCTGTGGCTGATGGCTTCCTTTCCATCCTTTGCTAAGAAAAGAAATTCCAACAGTATACAATTCATTACACTGTTCAGCTTTCTTCCCACACAGGCAGACTGGATTTGAAATGCCAGGCAGATCCTAATGTGCTCTCTAGCTGTCCCAGTTACTTATTCAACATTTTCAAAGAGAATCACTTGTATTAATGAGAATTTGGAGCACCAGTGAGGTGCACCAGTGAGTTCCTTCTACAACTGACCACTGCTGACTTCCATCAGCAACAGCTCTGTGATGGGCTGTTCCCTGGGGACACTGCTGGGTGGAGAGCTGGATGCAGGAGTCAGGGAGACTTGAGGGAATGACTGACACTCCCAACCAGACTGTGAACAACCCTGGGGCTGTGAAGCATATGCAGGGCCACTATTTCAAAGTCATGCACCTGAGAAACACAGAGCATCACTGCAGTTGATTCATGGTCCTCCAAGCAAAATAACAACTTGCAGAACAGGAATTGATGAAACCATAGAAAGAACAAATCAAATGATGCAGAAACAAAGACTCCTGGATATCACAAGGCAGAGCACCAATTAGAGTGACAGCAATGTAGTTTGATCTATCATGAAATTGCAGTAAGACTGAGAGGCCATTAAGCAAATCAACCCCTCTCCCTCTTCACCACCTCCCAGTGAAAGAAGTGTAAACACAGACATGATTTAGAAACTGGACAGCCAATCATGATTTGATTGTATGACTTTATCTAAGTACAATATGACATAAGCACCCAGCTTACCTCTACAATTAGAACATTCTGAAAGAAACAAACAAAAAGGAATACAATTACACAATATTCACACAGTAAAAAAACCCAAATGTTTTAAAAAGGGAAATGAAGATAGGTCCATGTGCATATGTACAACACAGTAGGACACAAGGAGTTTCCTGTTTCATTTGTGTGCCCTGAAAAAGAGCCAGCAATAAAAGCAAGCCCTGCAGTCAGGGACCATAACCTAATTCAGCTCTGCCTAGATTATCCTCTTTGTCCAAGAACGGATGTAGCTTTGGAAAATAAAATTAGATGGAAGAAATCCAAATAGAATGAGCTTCACTTCATTCCAGCATCTCTAGCTGTGTACTACAGTGTACCTTATAGTTCACTAAAATATTATTTCCATTGTTAATAGGAGAATACAGCAATAATATTCTTTCTCTGAAATAAATGGTCTTCCTCCCTCCACCCACACTCCAGCACCCTCACAGTAAAGGACAACAGGCCAAGCTGTAACACCCCCTCTCATACTGCGAAGCACTCTCTTTCTCTTCAGATACTGCTGCTGAAATCAGTATTATTTGAAGGGAAGGGGCGTGGTCGAGCCAAGAGCAGTGATGTCAAGCTTTATGACAGTGTCATCATACAGGCTGAATCTTTTTGCTGAAATGGTTCATCACTGTTCCAGGAATTGCAATGTCTAAGGAGACTTCAGTTCTTCTACTAAAAGCAATAACAAGATGTTATGTCTTTATTAGAAGAAATAAAAATCTATTTATTAGTAGGCATGATCATATACGTGTACTCTTAAAATCTTGCATTAAGATCTACTTTCTGAAGTGAAACCTGCAGAAGCAAGAGGAAAGTTATTTCACAAATACCTTTATCTGTCTATCAATGTATATATCTTACATGCATGTGCACACTGTGTACATGTGTTTCATATCCATGCAGTATTCACCAGCCCAGTTTACATTCCACTTCCTTTCTATCAGGCTTGTTGGCTTTGCTACATACATAACATGGAGACTGTCTAACTTCCTGCTCCATAACAGAAACCCCAGGTTGAGAATTGTAAGAGAGACTCAAACACACAGACAAGGAGTGTGTGAAGGGAGCATGCTCACAACAAGCACACCTTTAACAGCTTCATTAGCTGATATGTAAATAATTTTTAATCTTCAAGCCAGACATTATTAATATAGATTATCCATATTTATATTCATACTGCAGCTCTTCCTAACACTCACAGTGCTTGGTAGGGAGACATGGCATACTTCATGCATCAAGCACTGCAGAAACATGTGACCACACACTGAATGATACCTGGATGCTTCTGAACTGGCAAAACACGTGGTAAAGGTGTGGAGGGAACTCCCGGTAGCAGTTGAGCAAATGTCAGCAATGGAGATACCACTCAAGAAAGCCACTAATTTAGACTGAGCTCTGGTGGAATGTATATTAATCTTGAAGGGAGGCTCCTTTTTGGTGTTTTCATAACAGGTTTCACTGGTGGTTACCCTGCTTGGCACTCCTGACTTTCAACCTCTCAGCTGCTGACACAAACAACTTTGGATCTCAAACACCTAGTCCTGTGAAGGCAAAAAGTTAAAGGCCTCTTAACAACAGAAGTCTGAAGACACCCTGCCTCTAGAAACTTCTCCCTTCAAGAAACAATGGAAATATGTCAGTTGTCTTGATAAGATGAAGAGCTAAAACCATGTACAAGAGAAACTTATGACAGGTGTGTAGGAACACATTTTTTTGAAGGAAGCCATTTGGATCCAAAACCAATTTGGTTCTCATCTGGCTTCCTGTATGAAGTCATAAGTAGGAAAAACACTTCTGAAGACTAACTCAGGACACCTGTGTCTGAGGCATAAGGAAATGACTTGATTCAGTCAGTGGACACCTGAAGATAATGTGCAGAAGTAATGGCTAAATCACCCCCAAGAACTTGTGCAGCTGGTAAATACTGATGTGTTTATACACACACACACATACACATATGTGTATATACATATAAATATATAAATATATGTGATATAGCGAGACAGTGAAAGAGTTGGTAAGGAAAGAACCTCACCAGAACTAAAGATGGAAATGAATTCTTAATACCAGGCCCAGTGAGAGTAACCTTGATCAAAGACAGCCCATGGATCTCAAGGCAGGTCCATAGTGTTGAGACAGTTTCAGCAAAGTTAGTCTATGAGTCAGGGTCTGGGTCAATGTTTTCAGTAATGCACAGGTTTGGCTGTAGCTCAGCTGAAGGTTCATACCTACACAGCACAGATCAGGCATGGACTAAGAGCCTGGGGCTGAGCTGGTGTTCCTGTGCCCACAGATGTGAGTAGAGGCCCCCAGAGACACAGGTCATGGCTATTAGCATCTATTAGTGCACCTATCAGTGCACTGTGACAGACTGAGAGAAAAGGAAACTCCTGGGACATTTCATTGACAGACAAATAGGTTTCTTTGCTACCACAGTTGCTTCAGCTATGCTGTCAAGACCAGCAGTAGGGATTCTCTTAATTGCTCACATGTGGAAATCACAAAGTTGGACAGAATGAGGGGACAGCAGCCTCCCTGACCATGGAGTTTGGGTTAACCAACAGGGAGGAGTAGACCTTACTTGTGAGAAAAAAAATCATAGACATTAATGAAAATGGGTCTGAAGAGACCATGAAAGATCATCTTCTGTTGGCCTACAGCAGAAATTTTAAACTATCCTTCACAGACATCTGATTTACCTCTTCTAGAACATGATGAGTACTTCAGAACCTCACCAGGGAATGTGTCTCAATACCTCATTATCTAAGAGCAAAAATGCAATTAGAAAACTTCTGTTGATATTTGGCCTGAACTTGTTTTGAAGAGAAGAGGGGAAAGCTTTGTTTTCTTCCCTTTTTTCTTCTATATTTGAAAGACATATTTCCTCAGTTTCCACTTCTTCAGATAAAATAACCTCTATTGGTTCAACATTTTCTCACAAGTTATATTTCCTAGCTTTCTGATCACTTTGTCCTCCTCTGGAATCTGTCCAGTTGGTTAGAATCCTTCTCCAGTTGTGGTGTTCCAAACCAGAAAGAAGTCTTTTCCAGTGTTAAAAGGAATAAAAGAACCACTTTGTATGTTTTATAAATAATGCTCCTTTCTATGTATCCCAGTACAACAGTTATATCCTTTATAAAAATATACTGGTGTCTCATGTGCAACTTGTGATCTACCGATTGTCTCCAGGACTGTTGCTGAGTCAGTCCTCCCTCATTTGTGCAAAAGATTACTTCTGTATAAACACAGAAGTTGGTATTTGTCTTTGTTGTCATTACATGTCATTCTTTGAACCAAATTCTTAAAATAATTTCTCAAGATCATAATATCTTGTAGTATTTTTTCAGGTAGTATGAGTACCACTAAATGCTAATTCCATCTTTTCAATCATGAATTAAATATTGTATAGTCCCTCGAGAGCGTGCTTTAATGCATCTCGTCTGACAGTGAAGTATAATTAACTGTTTCTTGAGAACAGCTTTCCAACCAGTTATACATCTGTCTAATAGAAATTTAATCTTGTCTGTGCTTCCTTATCACAAATGACTCATATGAAGGAAAGAGGATTAACGTGGATCCAGACATGCCTGAAAGGTTTGTCTGGCTACAGGAGTGATAGTCACCTGCACATGACTTCAGCTGAAGTGTAAGATCTCATATTTATTGACTAACTAGAGAAGGAAGGATTTTGGTGGACACTATCTCTCATTCATAGAGTCAAGGAGTCCAACTGTTGCAAATCATATACATTGGGAGATTTGGTCCTTTGAAGTTCCCATAAGTTGTCTAGGCCAGAAAACACAGACGCTGTTTTGTATTATGCACATTCTCATTCTTTCCAAAACACTGATGGGGATTTTCTGTGCTATGGAGAAATCCTGCATGTAAGGACTTTGTAATGGCAAAGCCACTTTAAAATATTTAGATATGAAAACATTTTTATAACTATAAGTAATCAGGCATCCTAACTGTCCAGCGTGATACTTTAATCTCTGTTATCATTATTCAGGGTTACTGTGTCTGAAGTCTCTATACTTTTCAGTCATTAACTGATGCTTACAACTGAAGGCATTCACAGTGGTTTGCCATCCTCTGGTACCACAAACCTTCTCCTACAAAATAATGTGATGTGCTGGGAAAATTACTGTATTCCTGCCTATCCCTGCCCTTCTACCATTGAAGCTGTCTACAGAGAGAAGATTTCAGAAAAGGGATGGAATAGCAGAGTTGTAGAGGAACAAACTACAAACCGCCATGAAAGGTTTTGATATACAGGGTCAACGACTAGATAGCAGTGATGTCTAACTAGACCTGGTTGAAATAGATTAGCTTATCCTTGATCAGATGGATAGCAGAGGATGAAAGAAGATGCAATGGATATGACAAATTAGTACATTATCAGTAATGTCACCATCATCCTAAAAGCACATCTCGCTGCACCTGGCATCTCTTAAGAAAGGTCAGTTATGTGGAGGACCTTACCCAGCTTCAGTCTGAAATCCTCATGTGAGCTGGTGAGCAGGAAACTGGTAAAACTCATCAGCTTGTGGTGCTGCAGCAGTAACTGAGAGCTGAAAAAATAGGAAGCTAAAGGACACTGAAGAAAAGATTTTTTTCTCAAGTATGTGTGTTTGAAGCTCCTGTGATCTATGTGGTCATAGATCAAGACTGTTTTGTTATTTCAGATATATTTGTGGCAATTACAAAGAAGGAAACCACATGAAAAGTAATCCACCCTTCTGGATTCTGTCTACTTTTGAAACTCAGAGAACAGGAAATAGGAATATTTACTGACATGTTGACTAGACTAAAGATGGCTTGATTTCTGAGTAGAGCCATCTCCACCAATACAATCTCTGAAGTACATCCAGAAATCTAATAATGGTGCTAATATATCTTACAGTGAGTCAGAGTACAGTCAGTTTTTTTAAATATGTCCTGGAAAGATTTCATACATAGTCCAAATAAAAGGGGATGCTGGCTTTCAGAGAATGAAACACCTTCCTATTGAGTCATTGCAAAGGAATCAACATTGCAAAAGAATCAGCTTCCATTGCTGATGGATCAGAGGGATGGCCAGGAGCTGACAGATTTGGATGACTGTGATTCATTCTGTGTTTACACCTTTTTTTACCAGGTAGCTGGTGGAAGGTAGGCTGGTGCAACACAGAGTCATAGAATATCTCAAGCTGGAAGGGACTCACAAGGACCATCAAGTCCAACTCTCTGCTCTTTGCAGGATACCTTAAACTAAACCATATGACTAAGAACATTGACCAGGTGCTTCTTGGAACTCTGACAGGCTTCAGACCTGACCACCTCCCTGGGGAGCCTGTTCCAGTGACTGACCACTGTTTCAGTGAAGAACCTTTTCCAACTGCCCAATCTGAACCTCCCCAGACATAGCTTCATTCCATCTCCTCGTGTCCTGTTGCTGGTCACTAGAGAGCCGTGTGCACTGTCCATCTTGAGGAAGCTGTTGGCTGTGATGAGGGCACCCCTCAGCCTTCACTTCCCTGGGCTGGATGATCCAAGTGACCTCAATCACTCTTCAGAAGTCTTGCCCTTGAGCCCTTGCACCAACTTGTTGTCCTCTCCTGGACACACCCTGATAGTCAGAAGTCCTTCTTGCACTGTGGCACACCCCAGGACTTGAGGTGAGGCTGCCTCAGTGCAGAACAGAGCAGGACAATCCCCTCCCTTGCCCGGCTGGTGATGCTGTGCCTGATGCCCCCCAGGACACGTGTGGCCCTCCTGGCTGCCAGGGCACTGCTGGCTCAGGTTCAATTTGACAATGACCAGGTCCCTTTCTGTGGCACTGCTCTCCAGCCTCTCTTTCCCCAGTCTGTCTGTATAACAGGAATTACCCTGTTCCACGTGGAGAATCTTGTTAAATTTCATATGACTGATGATTGCCCAGCTCTTCAGCCTATGCAGATTTCTCTATAAGGCCCCTCTACCTTTGAGGATGTCAACAGCCCCTCCTTTTTTAGCATCATTGGCAAACTTTCTTAATGTATATTCAGTTTATGATTCCAGATTGTTTATAAAAACATTAAAGAGCAGTGGGCCTAAAATCATCCTCTGTGGTTTTGAATGCAAAGGGGTGCTGTGAAGTTAAAATTCTCCAGCTTTGAATGATCAGGGCACACACAACTTGCAATTCTGCACATGAACATTTGAACTGAGCAGAAATATTTGTGGTATGAGCTGGATCTACACAAAAATAAAATCTGTGCTTCCATATTCTATTCTAGACAATAGTAAAAATGGCCCATAGCAGCAAGTCTCAGGTCATCTGGAAAAAGGAGGTTTTTGACAATACTAGTACTATGTAAAATAAAGAAGAAATCATTTCTAATCCCCAGGTATCAGGTGAATTTGTCTCTCATGCTAAAGAGAATTTTCTGTGAATTTTAATTTTTTAAAATAATGAACAGAAAACATGCAAAAATTGAAAATCTATAATTTACTGCTTTTTAAAGCCACACAAGTTTATAGGCTGCGAGAAAGTATGTTGTTTTTACAGCACATGTAAAAAAAATCCTGACTTACAATAAGATGAAAACTCCTCCAGCACTGAGTCAATACATTTCTATTGTTTACCTTCCCACAGGTCAGTAATAAAGGGAACAATGTCAGCTAACAAGACCAAGCAGAGTAATGAGAGCATGTCTGCCTCCTGCCTGACTGTAGTAAGTGCTATGGAAATGATTTTTCATCTTCCTGGAAAAAACTAACAATTTTTTTTCTAGACTTGGATTTTATGTTCCATTCAGAAGACTGTTTTCAAAGGAAAATTGCTATGAAATACTAGTACTTTGAAGTTAGCACTCAATAAGACTTTGAGGAAAACTGTGTCTTTGAATTAATATGAAATGTGAAATTTTAACAAGGTAAAAATTCTAAATTGCACATTTAGAAAGGGGGAGTATTTCCTTGAAAGCTGAAACTATACTTTAGTAATCAAATAAACAGCTGTACTTAATGCAACACTACAGCTAAGAGGATAAACTCAGCCCTCATATGTATACAAGAAAATCAGGAAGGTACATAAGGAGGGTATTTTCTCCTTAAATTTTTCAGCATAAATCAGCAGAATAGCATACACACTTTTTTTTTCATTAATAGAAAGAAAAGAACAGAAAGAACTTAAAACTGAGAAAAGAAAAATTATTTGAGTCCTGAAAAAAACACCTTAGAGTGAAGTAAGGTTCGTAGCAGGAAGTAATAGCTTTTATTTAATTAACAGTCCTTTTCCCAGTGGGGGAACATTTTTCACAAAAGAACTTTGACCTTTCAGCCCACAACCTCAGAGAGACCACAAAATACCTTCAACAGCTGAGCCTGGGAACAAAAATTCAGAACTGCTGTATGCACTCGAAATCATGGACTGAATAAAATAGTGGCTTTACAGCACATTATAATCCTCCACTGCAGCTGCCCTTCAACTCATTTATCAGTGTTCCACAGCTGATAATTTCCTCTCTTATTTTAGCTCAGAGGAATTCTTAACATTTTTATCTGCCCCTCTGGTCACAGGGCAGGTGATTATGTAAGGCAATTGCTTCTCTTATCCCAAATTGTCTGATTACCACATTAGGTTAAAATTAAGAGTTTCTCCCAATCTTTACTTAGCTTGAAGTTTGCTGATTCTATTCAGACCACAGAAGGATCTGCATGCTTGAAATTTCATTTCTTCCAACTATATCAGTCGCCTACTATTAATTTCCTGTTGTTAATTCCACCTTCAAACCTTGTCTCATTTACATCCTACAGTATGCCAGTACTGTACAGCAGGCTCCCAATGGATTAGTTTATCTAAAAGAAGCTTAAGTAATGACTGTGTGATAGGCAAATATGCAACCATATGGCAATATAAATTTGATAATGACAAACTGCCTAATCCAGTAGGCAAAGGTATTAAAAAAGGCAACAGCAAAAGACAAAAAACTGTTCACATTCAGAAAAGAAAATGAGGCACCATTTTAGCAGTGATTACAGTTGCCTACTGGTATAATGTGCCTGATAAAAGGAGGCTTCTCCATCAAATCTCTAAATCAAAATTTCTGGTAGTTCAAAAGATACGCCATAGGTACATTGAAGAAATTATCATTTGGGACCCTTCATTCTAATAAACCAGAAGTTCAGACAAGATGCTTTTGGCCTTAAGATTAAGGAATCTCTAAATAAAGTCCTGTTTGTGATCAGGCCAATTAACTGTCCTGGGAAGAAAAAAAAGAAAGGGAAAAAAATGAACCTTAATGTGGGAAGATTGGCATAATTTGGACTGATGGAAATACTTTTATCTTCAAGTCTTGAGCTCCTTCCTGTCTCTTTCTTGGATAGAACTATTCTTAAACTACTTGGGAGCACTTGTAACATATTGTTAGTTATAGCAGCTAGCAAAGTATGCATGAATACACAGTGTCAAGAAAAGATTATTTCATTTATTTGTCCAGTTCTATGAGTGAAAGCATGTTTGTAAAGAAAAACCCCAAACCCCCACCACCTTCCCCCCACAAAATCTTTTTATCAATCTCTGTTTCTTTTTTTGGGTTTTTTTAATGGGGTTAAGGGGATAAAAAGCAACAATATAGTGTATTTTCATTCCCTTTAGATAAATTTCCATTCAGTAGTATGCATTTTCAGTTAGATTCTTTCTGAAGAAACCTCTTCGTGTGTACTCCATATAATCAGAAATACATAAATTGATAATGTGATTCTTCAAACTGAATTTTAATGGATTATCAGTTTACTCATCACACATGCAGTACTTGCTTTCTTGGCATTGTATTTGGGGAACCTCAGGTACCAGTGGTTAAACAAGACATTTTATGACAGTGCCATAGAGCTGAAGAATCACCATCAAATAAAAATGAAAGAAAAATGCATTGAGTTTCAGTGAAGAGGTTCAAAGGAAGCTACAAGGACTCCTGTGAGAAGTGAAATCATTTTTTGTTATGCACATAGGAATGAAATCCACAGATACTAACACTTCATCACAATGTCAGAAAATAATATGAAAGACCTTTTGTAAATTGAGACATCTAACTAGGAACTTTCTACAGGGTTCTAGAAAAGGTCACATTTGTCTGATTTTAATCTTTTCTGTTGGGCTCAACCACATCTTATGGCATACTTGGAAGAACAGATATGACATCTCAAAAATGTCACTTTTTCAGACACTTGGTTTGGTCAGTAGCAGCTGCTGATGGAAACAAATTGGTTAATGTGTTAGGAATCCAAATATACAAACTCCAGCTATTTAAATTGGTTCAAACAAGTTCAGAATCTCCAAGAATTAACCGAGTGGGGGACATAATGGAGGACCTGATGGTTTGTTCTTAGAGAGCAGTGTGTCGAATGCTGTGCACACTCATGTTCCACTTGTAGCCATCTTCACAGCATCCTGTTGTGTATAAAAAGTAGAAGAAAATACCATAATTAATCTAAAGGTAACTCAGGAATGACTCATGTCTCCATTTTCTCACTTGCATGAAGAAGCAGAGTCTTCTGGTCATCTGGAATTGGATGAGGATTTTCTGGACATAGGTGAAATAGGATTCTGAACAGGTATGATGTAGAAGCAGGCAGACACTGGCTGAGCAAAGCCCATGTTAAAAACGGGATAGGAAGGCTGTAAAGGTTTTTTTATACTTTCCTTCCCCCAGAATGACAACAACAACAACAGAAAATAATGATGAACAGAGAACAGATTACCTAAGAAAGAAGTGCAAAGAAAGGTGATTGGAAAAGGAAAAATAGTGTCTTTTGCTTCAGAAAAAATTCAAGTATGGCAACTGTCAGAAGAACAGACAGTATCAAATCTAATTAAGAAAAAATGCAGAACAACAGAAGTGACTAAAGATGGCAGTTAAGCAGAGGTACTGAAGATGTGCAATGCATCAACTTCAACTTCAAATAAAATCAACTTTTTAAAAGATGAAAAAGGTAAGGCTGCAAGTCTGACAGGAATAAAGTAAGATGTTGAGGTGAGTGGGGGACATGACTATTGCTGAAGTGTATAGTGAATTTTGTATACCTTTATTGTCATATAAATTGTCTCTCATGTACATAATGTTCTAAAGAGAATGGCATTATTGTTTCTGAAAAAATTTATGGGGGCTACTCTGGAAAAGAATGCATATAGGGGAAGAAATCACTTTAATCAAGGCAGTGAATACTGACAGAGAGAATAATAAGTATAGAAGCAACATAATTCTGAGAAACAAGCTTGAAATGGTGAGGATAATATGTGTATTAATCTAGAGAATAAAACATGTTAGACAGCTGCTACATGTATGGTTTATTAAATACTGAAGTGCTAACACATTTAGGAGAATGATAGAGAAACAGCTCTCAGAACTGTTGCTGGAGCCTATGACATGCATAGAAAATAGTTCAGTAAAATAGGAATGAAATGAGAGGCATAAGAAGCTGAGAATGCTTTATGTTCCTGGAACATCCTCCCAAATGACATGCTGGGCAAGAATATGGTAGACAGTGGATAAATTGATTTAGGCAAGACATATACAAGAAGTTTGCAGATTTTATAGCACAAATCCTGCCAGAAGGAAGTGAGGAGAACTGCATGGAGGATATCTTCTTCTGAGTGAAACTTCTTTTTTGCATGAGCTGATCAGTCATTTTAGGAGACCATCAGAGTGGGGATGAAGTGCTCAAACTAACACAACAAAGTGCAGAGAAAACACAAATACTCCATGCCTTTTTTTCTTGATTGCTATTTATTACCTTCTACACTTCTCTAAAAATGACAAAACCACTGGCTGTCAACAAGATGTACTTAATAGGAACAAGAGGAATTCATACAGAACATAAGCATTGATAGAATTTTAGAAATTCACTGACTCCATAATTGTATAGTACTAGCTGTACCACTACTCTGTTTTAATTTGAAGTTTTTATTAACTTAAAAATTAATAATGATTATTTTGGCTCACTTTGTATGGTATCTAGAAACAGGGCCAATGACAGTAATATACAGATCTAAGTTTGACATCAAATATATTATACAACTGTAATAGGTATTTAATTTCAAAATGATACAAACTTTAAATTTATGATTGTATCTAACTTGTCCTATTTGCAAGGAGACAAGTCAAAGTGGCATAGGAGCTTTTTGAAAGGTTACAGGACACATTTTACATATGGAGTGATATACAGAATGATTCCTGTCAGTGGAGACTTTGGACTACAAAAAGAGCTCCAAAGCTCTTCAGATAAAATATACAATAAAAATATAAGAGATAAATGGCAGTAATACTCACAACTCTGGTATGGCTGAACCTACTGAAGTTTCTAGATGCTTTAAAATTTACTTCGCTCAAATGTCACAAATACTTGAGAATATGTTAGGAATTTTTACAGTATTATACAGTATGGTTACAGTATTGATACTAAGCAGGTTATATTGTTTGTTCTTTCTCCTTATCTTCATACATTTTCATTGCCATCTTGCTGTGAAACAGATTTCTGAACAGTAATTAATTATCTCCCCTTTTCAAAATGTTTTCCTTTTTACAAACATTAATGATAAATTTTACCCAAGTGAGCATTTCAGCTTTAAAGTAATTGAAAATTAAGTAACTACTAAACTATGAAATCAGATACTGAGAAACTTTATGTCCACTACTTACATGATTAAAGGAGAGATGTTTAAATTTTATTTTTTTCTGGATAGAAATGGTTACAAAGCATTAGAGTGTTAAGCCATATCAGGATTCATTCTTCAGGTACCTTAATTAATGATTTGTGCCATGGAAAAATTCATTCTTGCCTCAGTGACCTTCTTCACAGAAGAATAACTTCAAATGGGGGATGATTTTCTTCAGGTAACAATTCGGGCAGTTTGGGTCTTTATGCTAACTCTCATAATATTTCTCTTTTTTGTGGTTTGGGTCATTATACATTTTTGCCAGGCTTATAATAATTTTATAAACAAAAGCATATTGTAGAGAAGTACAGAGGAGATATTATTCTGAAGACCTATTATCCTTAACAGCCTCTTTTTAATTAGCTTTTACAATTTTTTGCGCTAAGCTTTCTCAGCAAAATAAAAACAATTATTATATACCAGCATGTTCACTCAGTAATCTGTTTTTCCAATAAGCAGCAAAGCATGAACATGCTTTAGTTCTTCACTAAGATTATAGGCTAGCTAAGGTTCCAGGTATTATTACTTAATGAAAGGTAGTTCAGTATCAAAATCTCAGACTCTCTTGTCTGTAAGTTTCAAAACTGTTTACATTTATTGATGCTTTTCAGCTTTACAGAAACTTAATGGGACTTACATTCCAAACCCACGCTGGTGCTTTTGAAAAAACCTTCCATGATCAGTAAGTTAATGGGATTTAACTTGGTATATTAATTTTTCAGTATAATTACAAGCTTTTCTTATTATGTGCTCTGAGCAGGCAGAGGAAGAACACAGCTTGCTCGATAGCAGGGAAGTTGAATTCTGCAATTCCCTCAGTGACATTGGATGGTTACTGAACCGGCAGTTTTCAAAGGCAGCAGTGAAAGAGAGGTACTAAAAACACTTCAAGGAAAGATTTACATGGCCTGTAGGAGGTTCTGAATCAGCCCACAAATGGCTGATCAGTAAAATGTGCTGAATACTTGCACTAACTGCTGAAGTCAGCAACAGATGGAGGAGTTGGCACCCGTGGACATAAGGCCACTCCTTCACATATCCAGCTTTAGACATGTAAGCTTGAACATTTTAGCCTAAGCTTTGCATTCCAGCTTTTCAAACAGTAAAATAAGTCTTAAGGGAACCCTGTTCTCACATGTTATAGTGAAAATGCTATTTATTTCATCATTCCTACATCAGCTGTGTCACAGACAGCCCCACATACAAACAAATGAAACAGGCCCTATGAGGGTCTGCTCCCCTGGCAGTCCCAGCTCTCCCTTCCTGCCCCAACTCAGCCTCCACACCCAGCTCCCAGCACTGGGCTCCCTTCCTGACCACCTTCATTCCCAAATTTTGATAACAGCAGGTCTAAAATAGGGTGAAACCTTCCTCTCTCTCATACACATGTGGGCACAGATAAATACCCAAAAGTCTTGCACAAAGTTTTGCCCCGTAAATTCAAATTACACTGGAAATAATATGTCTGGAAATAATATTAATATCTGCAAACATTAATCAAGGAAATTTGGGATTGGAAGATGGGGAAGTAGACCTGGGCCCGGAAGTTTAGAAAGTGTTTGGACTATCTGGGAAAGAGAAATGTTAAGTAAGATGAATAGGTGCACTGCCAGTTCTGCCTGTGAGGTAGAGAAATGTATGCAAAATCATCACAGAAAAACAGGTAACTCCAGTGCTTGAATATTAGAAAGCAGCAAATTAATTAATATTTCCCAAGAATATGATTAACACTTTAGTGGTAATTTGGAAACAACACCCAGCAGGAGTATTTAGAAGTGTAAATTGAGTACCAAAATATTACTAAAATATTCTGAGTATAACAGCATTTTTAAAATTTCCATTCTAGTTGCATCAAACCTTATTTAATATTAATGAAATATTTAAAGTTAAGTTTTTCTCTTCTTTTTCTTGTATGCTATAGTACAACAAAACAATTCAGTTTGCTAGTGCTCCATTTGAGTGATTTGAAGAAACTGATATTATCTAGAACCACCTAATAAAACAATGACTGCACATACAGTACAAATAACAAGATAAGTATTATGTTGCCTTAGTGCATAAGTAAAGAATCCATTTTCTGACCATTTGCCACACAGACCATTTGCCTAATGAAATCAGCCTTCCTTCCTCTTCAAAGTACTGCTCTGTATTATCATGGTTGGATGAAAATAGCCTTTTCACTGCCTCAAACCACTCTCTCTCCTTACCACAAGCAATAGTGCAGATTCAGTCTCAGAGCCAGCCTGATGCTGAAATAAAAAATCCCATTTGATTCTCTGAGTGAAAGGTTCCACAACTGAATTTTGTGCAGTAGGCAAAATGGTATTAAACTCATATGCTGAATTCAACAGGGATATGCACAGTGCAGTTTGCTTGTATGCACACACTGAAGACAGAAAAAAACAAGGCTCCATGACATAAACAAGCTCAGGGGAAACATTACAGCACATATTTTGCCCACAGCTCACTGGTGGTACATGTATAACTATTGGGAAATCCCTACACAAAGATGGAGAGGTTACATTCTGACCTTTCGGGGCATCTGCATTCTGAAAGCAATGGCATCACAGCAATTTAATACAGAAGAATAAATATCTTTGATTCCAGTATTAGTATCTGACAAAAATTATACAGTTTTTCCTAAGTATTTTTATTGAATTTATTTTCTTCCTTAAATTTAAAATTAACAAACCTTGCCAGTCAGCTTTGAAAGATCATCTCCTCCCATTATCTGCATATCTTGCATAGACTGATCATTCTGAAAGAAGAAAGATAAAACTTTGAAATTGGTTATAGTGGTATAAACGTTATCTTTTTTTTTTTTTGTCTTGATTACTAGTCTTGGTTATGCATATTTTCTAATGCTTGTTAGTACTGGTGTACAAGAAAAACACACTCACTTCTTCCTGTGGCTTCCTGCATCTCCTCCTTGTTTTTAAGCTAACATCAAACTCTAGGCTTTACTGGACTAGAAAAAGTTGCATCTTTCTTTTTAAAATAGTATTCCCTTGCTTGCTATTTCTTAATATGACAAGTGTTGAGTAACATATTTATCCCTTTCAAAAGGGGAGGACAGGAGCATCTCAACACTTGACCAAACACCTGTAAGCACATTCTTGGTTTGGAACAGTTTTTGGAAACACAGGCTAAATGTGCTTGCATCTCAGCTCTTTTTGGAGGAACTCACTCCATTTCAGGGGAAAAAAAGTTTTGTAACATTTATCCCTTATTCTCAAGAACACTTTCAGTGTGCCATACAGTTTCCAGAGCTTTGTTTATTGTTTTTCAACTGACTCAAAGATAAAATCCTTGAGGTCAATTACTTAAATATGGCCAATCAGGTTGAACTAAATGCAACAGAACAGTATGTTTTAATTTTCCAATTAAAAAAGATATTTTTTAAAAAAAATCAATAAAAATTCCTTTTTTTGCTGAATATTTTACAGACATTTCGAGGTGAAATTCTTTCTGACAGAAAATTCTCAACCAGCTCTAGCGCCAATTCATTATCAGCAGAATACAAAGTTAAGATCACATAAGGTAGACATGTGAAAGCCCTGGTTTTAAGGGAAGACAAAAGAGGCCTTAAAGAAGGTGGCAAATTAAAAAATACACGGTCATGGCCAGGCTATATGAAATTTTCAGAAAAAGCAAGACCAGAAATAAGTATAGTACATGTGGGGTTTTTTGCCAAATCGATACATGTGCTAATCTAATCTTCCTACCCATAGAAAGATAGCATTAGTCCAGTTTTAATAACAGCTGCAGTACCACAATGTGATACTGTGGTTTACTGGTAACACCAGGAAGCTTCATCATTACAAACAACTGACAAATACACAATACTTGAATACTCTGCTTTTATTTCATAAATCCAGCTCTCTGAAGTGAAATGTTTCTCCACAGGTAAATAGTGGCACATCAGGACTTATGATGTGGGTAAATGACTGGACTAAGGGGTTTATAGCTGTTCTTCTTCCCCTCCCAAAGCAGGACAAGCAGAGGCAGCACTCGGAGGGTCAGGGCTGCCCCCTGTGCAGATGGAACTGCACCTGCCCACGCTCACAGCCCAGGTGGCAGAAGTTCAGGGACTTCCAAGCAGATACTTGAACACAAGCAATCTGGCAACCCCAGGAACTACTCGTGGTCCTCAAGGGAATGGATTGTCTAAATTCATACAACCTTCCTGAGTAGCTGTAAGTAAAGGTTGTAGAATTGCCCAGATGAGTATTTCTCCAAGTTTGCATTCAGCAGACCCATTAAAAGGTTCCCTGGCTTTCACTCAGACTCTACTCTCCACAAAACTCTCACACCACAGCTTTGTAAGAGGTCCTTAGCAGGCATTGCTTAAAAGACAGTTTTTAGACCTTCCTTCACTTTCTCTGCACCGGATCTGGGAGCTTTAGATAAATTTCATGCTGCTCTGATCCGTTTCCTGGGAAACAGAGCTAGAGCAGCAATGAAGGTTACAATCCCATACATTTTCTAATGTAAGTCTCAATATTTCTTTTACTTTTGTAAAGAAAAACAGAAAAAAAAAAAGCCCAAACAACAACAAAGCAAGCAACTGATTTCCTCAGAAGATTATTTTAAAACTAAATAAAAAGTGGAGATTGAGAAGATTTTAAGTTCAGGCTTAAAAGCATAAGTCTTTTGTTGTAAAGCAAGACAGGTCACTCTTCAAAAGTCAGGCATGTATTCAAGTCAAGACTATTATAAGACTATAAAAAGCAGATTGTTTCTAATATCTACCACAGCATGTGTAACCAAGGTACTGACAAAATATTTTTTCATTTCCAAATGAGAAAGTGTAGAATTTCATTAGCAACCAGCACACAAGAATTACTGAAGAGGCAGCTTGTCCTTAAGCTGCTAGTTGCAAAAGAGAAAGAGAAAAAAGATAACAGTGAGGTGCAATGATTAATGAATTTATTTATTTTTCACAAAAAAAAAACCCTCTTTCAACAGTATTCACAGCAGCACTGTTTCCTTTGCATTTGGTATTTCTGGCTTCAGCTGAAAGGAAGATGCTGAAATAGCATCTTCATTGCTGGCAAGCAGCTAAGCAAACACAAAAGCCATTGAGAACAGGGGGATCACAGCATCCTGTCAATCTCTGCATTCACACATCAGCTTTGGGACACAACTGCACACATTTATGAAAATCCTGCTGTTCTGACTGGAGAATGAGTGCTGTCAGAAGACAAGGCTGAGTATCCACGGTGCCTAAAAATCAAACCATTTTCTCTGTGTTTTTCTATATGTAGCTCAGAACCCTCCAGCCAAAGTATTTTCAAAAAATTTAAAGAAATTCCTTGCATCACACTGGAGAGAAATTCTCTTGCTAAAAAAAAATAAATTCAGATAATCGATTTTAATGCCATTTATAACTATCTACATTTATACTTAACTCATGTTGCAAAATACATACCTGCCAAACAGCAAGGCTCAATACCATGGTGTGACATTACCCTGATCATAATGTTCACATAGATAATTTGCACATGGTTGCCATGGGAACCTCTCAGTGCATTTTTCTGAGTTCTCTGTTTATAATCTCAAAATAACACTGCATTAAATGTTAAGTATAAAGTACAATGTATGTCAGGAAAGAAAAAAATCTGTTTCATTCAGTACCAATTAATGTCAATTCAGAACTGTTTGTTTAATTTTCATGGTCTCAAGTCATTCAGAGCTTTTCTTCCTTTGGGAGTTGTTCCAACTGATATAATTGAATTTCTGAGATTTTTTATAAATGCAGAAATATGAATTGAAGCTTCACTTTCTGTCACCCAAAGTTCCTCAAAATCCCTAAACCCTATCAACTATTTTTAAAAAATATTTGACACTAAATATATCGGCTCAGATAGAGACAGCTCTAAATCACACTATGTTTTGGTTAATGCAGCACAAAATTTATTGCAGCTGTTTCTGACAAGACACAATGCATTGTGTCACATCCCCACACCTCATCCCAAGCTATATTTAATACCATATTTCTATTTTTTTCTGTGCTTAATAAATCTGCATTTTCCAGGATAAAGCTCAATTTCTTTGGTTTTACTTGCTGGGTTGTAGTTTTCCACTTGTTCATCTTTGTTTTATAATTTTATTTAATTCTAGGAATACTTGATGAATTAAAGCAAGAATGTTATTTCCACCACCATTTTTCATGGCATACAAGATAAAACTTTTGCTTTCTATGTAGATTGGAAGTATACATATTTAAATTCCATCTATGCTAAGTCATGTGTTTTGAACTGGGTGGGGCACAGAATTATTACATCTCTTTTACATCTCCTGAGATCAACATTTGGATATAGTTCAAGTTACAAGTGAAATGAGTTGGGTGGTCTCAGGAAAATTCATTATAAACAGCATTGCTCATCTGAAAATTGCACCAAACTGTGAACATCTGTTACTCTTCTGAAGAAACAGAATCTGGAATACATTAATACTGGGCTCAGTGAAACAAAGATTCTTTAATCGTGGCAAAAAATGCAGCTTTAACAGAACCATTTAAATGCATAACTAAATTATGAAATATGGACACAAGGCCAATATTACACATCTAATTACTGCAGTCTACAGAGTTCATATGGAATTTCTTTAAAAAATGTGGTTACTTTTTTCTCCCAAAATTCATCAGAGAAACTCAAAACAAAGAAGAATGTGACCATCAGGCCTGTTCTATGTTGCTTTTGTCCCCTTGGATGATACCCAACCTGAGATCCTCCAACCTGAAAATTCCCATTAGGACAGCTCTTTCACTTCATACCATCATTCCATCTCCTAGAACTGGCTTTTCCAGGAAGGTTTTGACCAAAAAGAAATCAATGACCATTCAGTTATCCCTTAGATCCTAGTATGTAACTAAATTGCTTTGCAACCTGCCTCCTGAGAAATACTTCAAAATACGAATATGTTGGTTGGAGAAGTGTCAGTATGGCATCGACATGACCTGTTAACCTATTTTGGCTAGTAGGTAAAGTCAAACTGATATTTAAACCATAGGCTATGAAATATCCTCAGTGAATCAGCAGAAGTCGAGTGGTAGCATATAAAATGCTGTACTTAGAAACAACATACACTTGAATCAATACAATTTTGGGTTTCTTTTCTCAAGAACAACAGCTAAGAGCAAAAGACCTCAAGGGCGTAGAACATGAGCTGTCACAATTTTCACGGCAGACAGCTAGAAGGACTATCCAGGCTTAGGTAGGAACATTCAGAGGGCAGCTAGTAAGTACTGTTAAGCTGGAGACTTATGCAAATGAGTGGGAATGATATGGATCACTTCCCAGTAAAGACAGGAAAGTTTGCCTTCCCTTACCCAGAATCAAATGTATACCAAAGGCCAGACTGCAACCTCCGGGGTACACCCACATTCAAAATAGTCAAGTGCCAGGTCACTGATATATTTTTAAGAGGTGCTTTGAATACCTTGCAAACAATCCAACAATGCTGAACCAACTGGGAATGGAATCCAGTAAACTGGCACACACCCACCATCAGAACATCCCCTTTCCCACAGGGAATGTAAGGTACATGTGCACTGAAGCACTGGCAGCTTTGTCCGGCTCTGAAAGCTTTAAAGCTGCCTTCCTGAGCTGACCACACCACTGACTGCGCTGCAGTGAGAGTGGCCTTACTATTGCCAGGATAACAGATGATAGTAAATTTTAAACTGATGTAGGTGTATATCTAGCAGAGTTCTAGTTACCACAGTGTAAGACATATTTTACTTCTGTAGGGGTAGATTTACAATATAACTCATTTGAAGATTTACTTATTTTTTATTTTATTTCTTCCTTGTTGTTATTCCTTAACTAAAAGCTCCACCACTCAGATTTGGAACTGCTTCAAATTCAGGCTAGTCTATCCTGTTCCAGGGAAAGCCAGAGTTTTGCAATGAGGAAGTTGGCTTTGGACAGAGAAAGACAAACAATGAACTTACTGACAGCAAGGTACTCCTTATCAGCTGACCTGTGGTAACACCTGGGTATATTTCTTCCCTACTGTAAAAGCAAGGCAGATCATTCAGCTTAAACAACAGTCTGGGAAACAGTAACTTATTAAGCTTAATAAATGGAATTGCTTGTAATCATCTCAGACTCTCAGCAATTCAGACATCTCAGACACTCATTAATCAGACACAGCAATTTTTTGTGTAGTAGGACTCCTGCATGCCTTCTCTGTATTTAATCCAAGGGAGGTAAGGTATCTTTAAAAAGGGCCAAACTGTCATAAATTGAAGCAGAATTCAGACCAGTAAACTTGGCTGAAAAGGATTAGACAATAAATTATTTCATTTTTTAATTTCTGATTTAGCAATTGAATTTTATATACTTGCTTAGCATTGGTTAAATGGGTTATTTTGTTTAAGAATGAGGCAGTAAGATTGCAGCACTACATATAACCATATGGCACAAACACAACCCCAACACTTAAAAAGATCAGCAAGAACTGAAACCAAGAACATATGATAATAAAGGTTTTGACTTGTATGTATATCAGAAACACAATAAATTCTCAAAACTCAGGTTAGTCTTCACATACTATAGTCTATGAGATTTCCTTGTACTCTAGCTTATTTTTATTCTCTAAGATAATATTCAAAACATAGAAATTAGATCTTTGTATGTTCCAGGATGAGAAAAATTTCACAAGGCTCTTCAGTCATGTAAGGTAAGGTTCAGATCACATAATTTTTTTCCAGAGATGGGAAGCAAATAAATTTTAAAACTTACAGGTAAAAGAAAAATTTAGGAAGCATACCCTCCAGAGCTGCCATAATCCTACTCAGGCACTCCTTTTGGGCTGCCAGGAGGCATTGCTAAAGGTGTCTACCTTTTGTGATAATAATGTAATATCAGTCCACACTCTTGGAATAGCAGACTTGGGATGCTTTTCCTCCTCAGCTCCAAAAGCCAAAGAGTGCAAGGAAAATTTTCCTCCTGATATGGTAATTCAAAAATCATTAAGGTCATCAATCATGCTATGGCCAACTATACTGGACTTGGGTAGGCAAATGTCAGTTTGGATTCAAGTCCACAATAACTGGAGTATCTTTTGCCCAATTATTGTTTAGCATTAAATGCATGAACATTACAGCAGAGGAACTAGAAGTCATGTTTCCCAGCCTCAACAGAGAATCTTAGCATGCCAGCTTGGACACTATTAGGTCCACATGTATGATCTTACCCCATTTTTTAAACTGTGTTATAAATTTATGAGCAAAAGTAAATGAACATTGTGAAAAATCATATCCTGAGTTTGTAGCTCTTTGTCCACTTAGGGATTCTGCAAGCACAAGAGAAAAGTTTTCTCTAGAATAAGCACAAAGTGCTAACCCTTCTGGCCCTGACTATCATCAGTTCCTAGAATCTGGTGATAAAGGAGAGATAGAAGAATAATCTTGAACTTTGTCAAATAGCCACAGGCTGAGAAAACAGATAAATAGGTGTAAGCAAATTCACAGAAGATGGGTTTGATAAAACCTCAAATGGTTAGTCCCTTCCAGCAAACTGGAGCTTAGTGTATCATTGACTCTCACAACTCAGCACTCTCTTCCATACCACTGTGTTTAGTCCCTTGGCTAATGACAACTTGGAAACTTTAAACAGCACACATGTTCTTTGCGAATTTTCTTGCATGGTTGCTCTATAGTATCCCATTTTTATTTAAATATTTTACTTCTGTCTATTAAATGAGAAGGGAAAAGAATTTTGTATCTGTCACAGAGATCAGCACTGAAATTACAGAGGAGAGTTCCTGTTGCCATATTCCTTTAGAGCAACCCTTTTGGTTTACACCTTACAGCCCCGTTGGGGTCTGACACTGCATGAACACTACACACTATGATCTGTTTTAAGAAATAGCATTTAAAATGCCAGTGAAAGGGAGTCTATTGAATTCCTTGAGAAAAATTGGAACCCTCCAGCTTCTTTTAATTAATTTTACCCCATTTCAGATCTTAATATGAAAAACTCCCATGAAATGGTACTACTAGTGTCCAAATAATGTGATATTTTTCCAGTGCATAAATATGTCACAGTACTTTCAAACTCATCAGATCTTATTTTTACAACAGGATTAGCGGCCATGGAGTTCTGGACCTATCTTATACATAAAATCCTATCTCCCTGTCTCTGTAAAATCCATGAAGCAGGATGACACATAGTATTGATGCAAATGCTGTAACTTAGTAGTAGTTTGGTGTATTTTTGGCAGAATATGAAACAAAATATTTTACTAAAACTAAACTTCAGGTTTTTTGGGCTTTATAAGAAACCACTGCTTTACAACAAATACTGTATCCAAGGGAATCTAATTCTTTCAAAAGATGAACAGTTGGATGCTTCTAATAAAATCCCTTGATGCTTTGGGTCTGTTCTAAAAGTGACCAGTTTCAAAAACATTTACAGTGTTAAATGTTTAAACACTCCTGGAACCTGGATTGCTTAAAATATCAAAGATTTAAGCTCACAAAAAAAAAACCTTAAGAAAAAGGAACTTCAGATCTAAAACTCTGTTTATACATAGTAGCTCTACCCTATGCAATATACTGTCATTCAAAACATTTATTTCAAATTAGATGACATTTTTCAAAAGAAAACATTACCGCTTGTAAGAAAAACATAACCCTTGGGGAAACAAATTTCTCAAAAGATATTAGAAAATATTTCTCTGGAGTTTCCATTAGATCTGAAATCCAGAAGAACACAGTACCAGCCCACAATATAGGAAAACACTTTTTTTTTCATTAAAAAAAAATTCCATACCTAAAAATCATATATCAATATGAAGGAAGGTAATACCTAAGCCAGAAACAATAGACAAAAATGAAAAGTTTCTTGAAAAAGCATGTAGTTACTTGCTTTAACATGCCCCATAAATGCTTTAAAACAATACTTTGATATTTCTGAAAAGCTGTAGGACAGCTCAGTATCACTCTGCCTTCACTGCCACATCTGCTCTAGTTCTGTCCCCATGGCAATCAGGCTGCTTCCTACTCAGCTCTCCCTGAGGTGTTTGGTTCCCCCAAATCTTCCATATGTGAGTCACTGAAACACTTACTCATACTTTAAAAAAATCACTAAGATTTCAGATGGTGCTAACATATTCAAGTGATGTGTAGGTGTGTTATCTGATGCATACAGTTACAAAGATCATCCTCTGAGTAAGTTTTACATTAGAGATAAACCTGATAAACTTACTGTATGATAGACTTATTATGACCTTTCCTGAACTATGTCCACAAAACACCTGCTTACATTAGAGGTAGAATCCCAAGCCACTAAGCAGCAAAATACTGTATGTTTTATTTTAAATAAAACACTTCCTTTGAGCAAGAAATGAATTAAAGCTCTCATATCTCACAACTCTGCCACCACGTTAAATGGAAGCTGTAGATGCCGTGTAGGTGAGAGGTCTGCCTCCAGACATAAGAAGTATCAAGACCCTGACTTTTAAGTTCCTGTTTTATTCCATAGAGCATGGCCTTCTTCAGGTTATCTTAGAACACTATGAAAACTAGGTTGGTTCACAAAAATAACTAGGGTTGAAATATTCACGCTCCTTCTGATACCTTGGAGGAGCACCTCTCAGGCAAAGCAGAGGGTGAGTCTGAGGCTTGCACGCATGGTAGTAACGATCCCTTGACTATGGGTAGACTCCTTTTTCCAGCAAGAACTGTGCTGACTAAAGAATTTACTGCCCACAAGCTGTCCCCAGCTGCTTGTAAGTCTCCCTCTGGCCCAGGCTACTGAGATTCATGTGTGCATCTGGGTCACTAAAAACGAATCCAGCAAGCTCAAGTGTTCTAAATAGAAAGTCTTTCATAAGTGGTGTTATCTGGGCTGAAATAGGTTAGGGAGTGCTCAGCAGCAGCTGAGCTGGCCAGTGTGACTGGCTGGAGGGCACTACAGTCCCTGAGGGATGAACTGGAGACAGTCACTGTTCCAGCCAGTGCAGGTGCAATCAGAAAAGAGACCCATCTCCAGTGTCTGAGTTTTCACTCCAAACCACTGTCTGTACCTGATGTGCAGATTAATCTGGCAGGAGAGTTTACTCTCAAAGTGCCTGAATTGTGCTGCTGCTCTCATAACACCACCCACAATTTAACCAAAGAGAACTGTCATTCTTCTCACTACATTTTTGTGAATTACTTTTAAAAGTTCATCAGCTAGCTGCAAGAATAAGCTTTTGGGATGACTCCCACCACTAACACATTTTCGGCTATTTCTCTGAAAAGTTTGAGTGTCTCTGAGGTTGATATTTTGCAGTAAGACACTGTTTCATGTTGATGTGGGTTTTTTGTTTCTTTCATGAAAAATATTCTATTTTTAAACAAGTCTTAACACTTGTAAAAGGAAGATTTGGACACAGCTTGGAGAATTGCAAATTGCAGCATCCCCAAACATTCAATTCACAAAAATTATAATCTGTTTCTACTGTTCATCACCTTCTTAACCATCTCAGGTCTTACTAAATTTCAGAACTCAGAAAATAACTGAAGCATAAGAGATACAGAGAGAGCATCAATGCCTGCTTAAGATTTGGGAATGTCTTTGGCTTAGAGCTCTTAAAGACTTTTTACTCTCCTGTTTTAGCAGGTTTGAGCACCTCATGGAACTTTTATTCAAAAAGATACTATTAATTCAGGATGTAAATGTCATTTTATCCATTCATAGACACAGAAAACACACAGAGATAAAATCCCTTTGGCAATTCCAGGAGAAGACTTCTCGAATCTCTCGTCATTAGTTTGCCCATAAAACATCTGACAGCACCATCTACAATCAACAGAATATATTTCTCAGAACAGCAACACCTTTAAGGTCTAGATCCTTGACACTGGTAGCTTCTATGGACTAAATTATATCATGTTTCTGCTGCTCATTAGCATCAAAAACTCTATCATGTTGCAAAATTCTCTGTACAGTTGTTCACTGTCTACAGTGCTGACTGCAAGACATACATCTGAAAAAGGTTAAGAGTATGTTTTAGTTTTTGAATGTCTAGTACATACACAATCTCTCTCCAAATTAAATAAGTCACAAATTACTAATTTTCAAATTAAATCACATTTTGCCTACACCAAAATTATTTATTTGCATGTCAAATTTAAAATTCTTAGAGAATTTGGAGTTCAGTCCTGTGAAATTATGGTAGAACTCGGCTTTAAAGTTGACAGGAATTCACTCTTATCAGGTAGGCTCCAATTTGTAATTCTTCCATGACACTCAGCATCAAGAAGGTGATGCAGTCATCAGCTAAACTGTGTACATGAAGCAAAATAAAGGGAACCCACAACCTGCCCAGAAGAAAACCTGTAAGTACAAAAACTAATGTGAATTCTCTTTCATCTCAGCATGTACATTTTTCTCAGGAGATCATAAGTTGTGTTTTCCTGTGTGACACAGCAATGGAGATAAACAATCATTGCAACACCGGTGTAGAGTCTGGGTATAGACATGAATCACTAAATGCAAGCAAAACAGTAGTTTCTTCTGTTGTTAAATTAATAAAACCATTTTGAGGTTACTTGCTTTTCCAGGGTCAGGATTTCAACATATTATTTTCAAAGGCAAAGTTCATAGTGATCTTAAAAAAGCCAAGTTACATACAGTAAAATTATACTGAATAAGAATAGGTTATTATGAAAAGCAGGACTAAGCACTTTATACCACTCTGATTATAGTCTGATGCTTCATGCTGTTGAGTCTTTTAGGAATTAAGTACATTCATTTGGTGTATGAGAATGAAACCTGCATGACAGAAAAATAAATCGTTTTACTACATTAACCAAGCTTTCAAATTACTCATTATGAAATCCCTCTGTTTCCTTACTCCTACAGTAGAGAGATTTAGCAAAACTCTTCACTGAGATGGCTTCATACAGCAAAAACATTCAGATTTCTACTTAACAATGCTTGTTTTGTTGCTTGCTTTCAGATTCTTGCAGCACTAATAGTCCTGTTTATGCCAAGACTAATAACCAACAGTTGTAAATATGTTTCAAACAACTGGAGGCTGAAGAGGAAACAGATCATATCAATGGATTTGTTTGTGAACATAATTCAATGCAACCATTGTGCAAGGATTACAATTCAGCAGTCACATTTTTACATTTTTTTATTAGTTATGTTCTGGAAACCATAAATAATGTAGTCATTTTAAAGAATTACATTAATTGACCAAATCCATATAATCCTCTGGAAGTTCATTCATATTTGGAGCATCAAACACAACTCTGGCCAAGCTGTTCCAAGTGCCTCACCAACTTCATCATAAAAAAAATTCTCCCTTATATCTAGTCTAAACCTACCCTCCTTCAATTTAAAGGCATTTCCCCTTGTCCCATCATTCCATGGCCTTGTAAATGTCCCTCTTCACCTTTCTTGTAGGCCCCTTTCAGGTACTGGCCATCTGCTCTAAGGTTTCCCCAAAGCCTTCTCTTCTCTGGGCTGAACAACCATTTAAAAATTGAGATTTGACTTAGAAGTCACATTTGGCATAGCCATGGAACAGGATTGGGTGATATTGTTGCATCTCTTAGTAGGGGATTAGACCTGCTAAGCCAGAACATCCTCTTCTGTCTCAAGTTGTAATTCAACCTTTACCTTTTCAGCTTATCCTAAATCGTCTCTTCCGCACGGAACAAAGAGCAGTTCTAATTATTGTTTACGAACAGTCTACTCTTCTGCTACACTTCTTATAGAATGTTTTTTTACTAAAGCATATCCTATTCAGCCCTTCTCTTCATGACATCCACATCCTTCTATATTTTTGTTCACTCTCTCTTTTGGTTCATCCTCAAACATTCTTTCTTTTCGAGTCCTATAATTTAATTCAAAACACCCTAGTAAAACATCTTCCTAATTTCTCCCCTGTACTTCACTCTGGATTCTTCCTAAATAGCACTTTAATCTCCTGAAGTTATCAATATCACAAATGTACTGAATTTCTGGATCCACCATCTCTCCTGCTAGGGTCATATTTTCCTTCGATTACATTGCCCAACTCAACTTCTTCCACCATTACTTTTCATCTTTGACTTCAACACACCATGCTTCTGAAAATAATTTTGAATTCTCCTTTCAATCTGAAACTCTCACCCCTTTTCAGTGTCAGAACTCTGATTCCCTGTGGAGAAATAATCACTCAGGAAAAAATTCAGAATAGTAAAAATTGAGTATAGTAAATTTTATTTATCCAGGTTTAAATTCAAAAATCTCTGGAGTCAATTCCACTGCTCCTGGCTTATATTAAAATCCAATGTCTTAGAACCTAATATCTAAAAAGCTGCCAAATTCTATCAGTTCTCATGTCAGTGTTTCCAGAATACAGAGTTTTCCCCTAAAATCTGGCATGCATCTTACTATACAGTCATCATATTTCACTTGAGGACTATTGTAGTGCTTCTTGCTCTTACTATACTTCTTGCCTTGCTAGTCTTGAGTTCATTAAAAAAAGTATATGTTTTCTCTTCTCTGCCTCTTAAAACTCAGAGCTGCTGCTTCTCATTCAGATTTCCATCTGGAAAATGGATTTGATTTTCCTCTCCATCTACTTCCTGATCCTTATCCTTAACTCTACAGGATGCTTCCTATCTGTTTACTGCTGAAATCATATTTTCTAACTCTCATGTTGGTGCTTTCTTTTAATCTGCCACTTGTATAATACAGGAAAATTTCTCACAAAAACATAAAAATGTTCAAGCACATATGACAATATTTTCCAAACCAGGTAAAACCATCCTGATTATGGAGGTACAAGTAGCCATTCATTAATACCCAGAGAATCTACATGTACTATGCTTTTTTTAAAATCAATTCATTTGCATGAAAAAATTTAACAAAGAAGATACATGCCCAGCTTTCAGCTACTTAATTGGAAAGCAGATCCTAACACAGTAATTAAGTATAAATTCTAAACTCTAAAATCTGTAATATTATGACAGGTTTGAATAACCAAGAGTCATATAAAACTGGTCATATTTGCAATCTCCTTTTCCTGTAATCATGTCTGTATGCCAACCAGCAAAGTACAGCATTTTCCACTGATACTTGGTAATTAAGGTGTACTTTCACTGATGCCAAGATCCAACTCTGGGTCAAAATTACAGCCCATTTTTGCTATCCTATTAAACCAAGAAATCCCACTTTGAGTTACAACCCCTAAAGATCAACTAACCTTTCAGTACTGAAGCTGGAATGAGACAATACAAAAATCCCATGAATTTGAGCTGAAATTAGTTGCTGGATTTAAACAGCTGGAGGGGAGAAGGGAGACATGTCTGAAGGAAGCATATTGAGAGCAGCAGGACTCCCTTCAGGAGAGAAAGAGAGAACAGTTAGCAGAAGGAAGCAGGATAAATAATGTGAGAAGAACAGTGTCTCTAAAATGAAAAAGGTATAAAAAGAGAGAGCAGTAATAAGTCTTACTAGAAAGTGGAACAGAAAACACAAAAGAAAGCAAATGAGTGGAACTGGTGATGCTCCAAGATTTTGAGTCTTATCTCTAAAGCTGTAATTATTGCCTCTGATTAAAGTGTAAAATACCGAGAAAGATATGTTATTACAGAATAAACTAACATGGAGATTTGGGAGTTTCACATGAGGCTGGGATAAAGAATCACTCAGACTAGATACAGCAAGTTCCTCAAGTGATCTGAGCCCAGCTGTGCTGACAAGGGAGCATTCTCCAAAACCTGCAATTGCACAGGACACAACAGTAACTCAAGATGCAAAAGATGGCAGGTAGTGGTACTGGTACTTTAGTCAGCATTGCATTTATGCATATCTCATGGACTGCATCTACCAATATTAATGTAATTTCAAATTCCTACTGCAGTGTCATTCAGCTTCCCAAGAGCAGACGGGTGTCAAGCACTGATCCAAGCACTAAATAAAGGACAGCTTCCACCTCTAAATACATGACACCTGTTTGGAAGTACACATAAGAGAAAAGAACATCTTTTCAAAAAAACAGATGCAGGCACTAGTTCTTGGGAAGGTGCTACTTTTCTGATACAGCATGGGGCTACAACCCAAAATATGCACAACCACCAAATCTAAGATCATCTAGGGCGTAGTATTGGTAATTGCATCTCTGCATAAAAAAATTCTCAGTGCTGATTCAGCTTGATATAATACACTTTCACATTATTTCCTAAGTTAAAGATGTGAAGATTTCCACACTTTTGCAGTACAGATCTGCCACTCATTGGTTATGGGTTAGTATGGCTAATAAGATTTGACCCCAAGGAAAGAAATTTTAGAACCAGAGTATCTTCATACTGGGTAAGAGATAACTCTGTAGGAAAAGGACATGCATTGCCTATATGCCAGATGCAAAATAAAACCCAATTTAAGTAATTCCACTATTTGCTCAGCAGTGTTACTGAAGTGCTATCTAAGCAAAAAAACTTGAGTAAAATTTCCATGTTCCATTATGTGAGATGAACATTATAATTTATTAATTATTTCTGTAATACTGCTGAGTACCTAGAAAATATATAATATTAGTATTTCACATGTACTAAGAACTAAGTCTTGAAACAGAAGTCCCAGGACCAAATCCTAATCAAATGGCTACAAAAGGTTCTCATTCACTTTTTTTCCACACTGAAAAAAAGTTAGACTGGATCTGTGAAAGTTAGGAAAAGTTTATAGCCACTGGAGTCAGAAGAAAATGCCAGCCAACAAACTGGAAAGGATGTAGAGGTATTGTGGAAACTACTGGACATAGGAAGTTGCATTTCTGCAAGACACTGTATTATCACTCCATTTATTTAGTGCACTCCCTCAGACATTTCTACAACTTACTTATAGAAATGCTCCCTCATTGTGAAGCATGTACTGCAAAGCAGAATATAAATTTATAACTTATACAATAAGAAATTGTACTTAGAGGTTCGAAAAAAATGCTGGTCATCTCACTATCATATCCTCACTGACACAGATGAATTATTATTGCATCATTTCCTCTGAAGATAACAGGAGGTCTTGATGATTACTTCAACACTGGATTTGATTAAACAACTTGTTTCATTTTCTTGTAGAACACTATCATCATCTGGTGGTATGTTTTGCTTTTATGTGAACTGCATGCTATGAAGATGAAAGCATTTCATTTACTTAGCATTAAACATTTAGAAGAAGACATAGATTTACCACCTTGCAGTTATGCCAAACTATGTGGGGGTGGAAAATGCAGTAACATGAAATTAACTTGACAGAACTGCTGAGGATTTTGAGAACAAACAAGATGCTGACATTTTACATGAATGAAATTTGAATACTACTCTGTCCAGAAGTAGACGACAGACTAAATAAAACAATAGAGCTCAAGGATGCTTCATATCCTCATTCATACTATCTACAAAGTATAAGGGATATGAGTTTTTAAGAAAACCTCACAGGTTTTTCAAACAAAAATATTTTTCACATAGTTTTTTGTATAACTGGAGGTGGAGATCTCACATGCAGAAGTCATCTATTTATTATGACATTCAACCAGAATCTACAAAAATCAGCTGTTGACTTACATGGTAACTTTTCAGTCTAACAAAATCGACTTTCATGGAGATGAACCTTTCTGAATTTCTGCTAAGATTTTTAATGTGCTCCACAAGATCAGCACAGAACTTGTAGCCACCTTTGAGGACACAAAGAACCACAATATCGTTGTCTCCAATGTCTTGCACAATATCTTTCGCCAGTCGTTCTGTCCTGGGCAAAAAAAAGATTCAGGGTAAAGTAACATTAGATGCAGATGCTCTAAGTTCATGGTATGCTTTACAGACAAACACTATAGTGAGTATAAAGCTTGACTGACATTGCTTAAGTATCCTGACCTCACAGAATCACAGAGTGATTTAGGTTGAAAAAGACCTTCAAGATCATTGAGTCCACCCTTTGACTAATCACCACAATATCATCTAGACCATAACAGTAAGTGCCATGCCCAGTCACTTCGTGAACCCCTCCAGGAATGGTGACTCCACCACCTTCTAGGACAGTCCCTTCCAATGCTTGACTGGGTTTGGACCCAGCTCACAGAAGGCAGGTACAAAGTGATGGATGCAAGATGCAAAGCACTCAAATCTGGTTAACCTTAAATGCATAAATTCCCCAGCTATACAAAAGGGAGCTACACATCTCAGCAAATTTTAGGCTCATAAATACATCAGAGACTCAAGAGAAAAGAATGTGAGCTAGCCTTCCATTTTACTTCACAGGCATTATCAGTATAAAATATACCTGTACAAGCCCCTAACTTGTTACGTTAGTTACTGCACAACAATAACAAATTAAGTTAAAGATAGGGAAGAGAATTATTTGAAATATTTCATGCTGATTGGCTTTGAGAGATGCTACCCCTACAACTTTAATAAAAATATACATAAAAACCAGAAAGAAATAGAGCATCAGTGAAAATCTTATAAAGAGTGTATATTATCACTATTTCGTACAGCTCACTGTTTTATACCGCAGAAATGAAGAGTGCAAAGAGCTTCAGTGACTTGTTCAAGGTCACACACAGGCAAATAATTGAGCAAATGCCCCAACGAACCCGGAGTTGTGGGGTTCACAACCAAAGCTATCCTCTCTTTGACAATTTTGCATTGCAAACACAACATAGCAGATGATTGGAAACAAAAGATACACATTTCTGCCATGCAATGCTATGTAAATTTTCAAGATAAAAATAATAAATATGAATCTTAATAATAAATGCAAATAATAAATATTAACTTTAAAGACAGCATTTCTAGACCTACAATAGGGTACTGGGTCATTTCTAGATGTAATGCAGTATCAACAGAAAACTCAACAATGTCATTTGATGTTTTGAGAAAAAACAGCTCAGTGCATCACATTCTGTAAACACACAGGAAAATTCTTTGATAGCTCTCTGAATTAGATTACTAGTTTCAATGAGTGGACTTGTTCACAGAATACAATTTATTAAATAATTCTATAATTTATTCCATGTCTTTCATTATTACATTTTTTAGGTTTGGTTGTTTTTTTTCTTTATCTACTGACTGTAATACAGAAATCAATTTGCCACTACCTAAATACATTGATTGAACTTTGGTGAAATCTATGCATGGAGCAGAGAAGAATAAGCTCTGGACTGAAGATAATATACTAGGGTATGAGAAACAGCTGTTGCTTCATTTCCATATCTTTTATTTTTAATGCTCTAGTAAATTCCATATAGCAATAATTAGTATATTTTTGATATGAGAAATAGAAGATATTAGAAATATTAGATCATCTCATTTGATCACTTACTTCAGTGAAGATTAAAAAAATAGTCTTTTATCATATTTTATCTGAGAATAATGGGGAAAACCTCTCATTAAGAAACATTTCTTTGATGAATTTTCCTTTTTCATATTGTTTCTCAGATTGTTTGGAGCTGAAATTTCCAGGAATTCCAAAGAACACTTTGTATGTTAAAAGCGTAGGAACTCCAGCACAGACAAAAATGTACTAATTTAAATTTCTAAATAAAAATATCCAAGTTTTTAAGTTACAATATTTTATGACAAAGGTTATATATGGACTGTATATGGATAACAGCTTTTATAAATAAGAATACTACTGACCAAACAATTTATTTAGTAACATTCAAGCTACACATACCTGTCAACAATAATGCCGTGAGGTATGAGCACATACTCCAGATCTCCATAGTAGTGCTGAGGATAAGTGAACAAATCCAGACTGTATCCAGGCCAATTGTCTGAAATCTGAATATCAAAAAGTACTGTCAAGAACACTTCATGGTGTATGACATCATGTAACTGATACAAAATCAGCATTCTAGTACACTCTATTGGCTGAATTCATCTTCTGCCATACTTTCTTCCAGTCACAATTTGCTATTTTGCTTTTCCCATTCATTATTTTGCTTCTCAGTATAACTCAGAAATCAAATGCTACAGTTTTTTCCCCAAAGAATGTGGGAAATTTCACCTGGAATTGTAAACAACTAGATAGAAAAAGAAAATATTTAATACTAAACTAGTGGCAAAAGTTTCTAAGTACTTTCAAACTCAAAGTGCAAATAAAATCCCAGTAAGAAGGGATTCTCCAATGGGAGATCCAGATGGTGGAATTAAAAGTCATAAAATTCTACATTAAAAGTGTACATTTCTAGTTTAGAATGACTTAAAAGTCAAAAATAAATAAATAGATAAATATTCTACAGATGAAACAGCACATATGGAGAATAATTTATGTGATTCATGGATATCTGTACAAATCAGCGAAAAACTGTACTTCTTGCCAAAGGTGAGGTTCTTAATTTAGATGTCATCAAAGACAAGTGATTACAAAATGTTTGCATCTCACCTCACTATGGAACTAGTCTGTAAATCCATATAGTTACAGAAAAAAATATTATACAGACTTAATATCCTTTGGTTTAGTTAGTATCAGAATACAGAGATCAGATCTCAGAACATACAATGGTGGTACAGATTAAGAAGGTCAAAAATTAGCAACAGCTGAAGGCTTCAGAAAGCTACAAAATGCAAAGTCACCAGCACAAAAACTAAACAAACTCCAAACCAAAATTTTCCCTATTCCTTATGCAAGACAAGACCTGCAGGTTCACAAGGTATCTTGAAATTACAAAGCTTTGCTTCAGTCCTGGTTCAGGATAAAAAGCAACACCTAATGGGTTTTCTTTCCAGGAAAATATTCCTCAAGGCACACCTTGTCTTTCTACAGCTTGGCTGCAGGAACCTTGAGTACAAGGAGAAATGGGGACAAACTTGCCATTGTGCAGTGCATGTCTGAATGGCATTTTTGCTACAGATAGTCTTTAAAGGACCATCACTGAAACCAGCCTCTGCTTACCATTTTATAGTAGAGCAATAAATTGTTTCTCACAATTCTGGCTAAGATAACATATTTGATGTTGAACTGTTCGTAGACATCCCCTCTTCTTTAACTCAGACACAGCCCTGCCTCATGCTGTACAGAAACACTGCTCTGCCTTGTGGATTTGGGGTTGCTTGGGACCTTTTTTTACATATTCATTGACAGCCACAGACACCTTGACTGGCATGTTTTCTTAACTCTACCCAAAAATTTCTGCATCAAAAAAGTTATTTGTTGGCAACTGCTGCTGAATATTTGCCCATGAAGGGCATGACTGGAGATCACTGGAATCAGTGAAAGCTTTTCCTCTGACTTACACAAGCCTTGAAACTACACAAAAGAAAAAAAGTTACTTAGTTGTGTTCCTCATTTCCATAGAAACGGGAGATTATAAATATCCTCCTTGGCGAGGTTTTTAATTAGAGGCAAATCTTGCTCCAAAAACACTGCTGCAGTCGGCCTGGAAAGACTATTTTCCCATCTACTTTTTCAGTGCATTGGGGGGGCTGAAACTTTTTAAACATTTTGTAGCAAGGAATAGTCTGTTCAAAAGTATTTTAATGCAAACTGAAACAATTTCATTAAGTATTGCAAGCACCTTTTAGCAACCCCTGTCAGTGTTGCTTACTTCCACGTTCTTGTCAAATGGCATGGTTTCAGTGTGATGCAGAAGATCAAATTAAATGGATAGAAACTGCTTCAGAATTCATACCAACCAATAACTTTTACTTAGGTTTTACAATAAGTCCTTTATAAAACACGATCAGGACGAAGTTTTGATTCTCCCATTTATCCTTCTGGTTCTCTAGAATAGCAGAACATAAACGGTGTAACTGCAATAATATTGAAGTTCTTGTTTACCAGTGCTTGGTGGCATTTGACAAATAAGATGAAATTCACATGTACTTTCAGATTAATCATTTGTCTGATATAATAAGCGTATTTCATATTCTTCTTTCTTTTAAACAGGCACTTGTTTACACTTGTGTGTAAAAAGTCCTGCAGTGAAAGAAAGACCTACTTTTCAAGTTCAGGCTTTGCATATTTGAATAGCCCAGCAGATATTCTTCAATAAGTCTTTAAAAAGTTGATGTGAATGGATACAAAAAGGAATACAAATACATAGAATATGCAAAAGTGTTTCCTTGAGGCCTAAGAGAGAAGCTAAAAACATTCAATTGCAGCGCCTTTGGAAGAATGCTGCCAGTTTTCTTGTCTGGCAAAGAGCACAGGTGAGGTTTGAGCTCAGTCCTCAGCTCCAAGCAAGCATGAAACAAAGTCCAGCTTCTGTAACTTAAATGATGCTGCACTGGACTCACTGCTGCCTAGGTTTTTGGGGAGTTGAGCAGAAAAAATTTAACCAGTGCAGCAGAACGTGGTCATGCACATTCATGTCCTCCTTTACAATAACCTCAAGTTGCTTTGGTGATACCCAGTCACCCATTTTAGGAATGTCATTTATTACACAGGTGTCAGGAGAGGTGTTTGATGTGTGGTTTTCAGACAGAGCTCAAACACACAGAGACGGGTCCTTCAGAAGGGGGATGAAGGGGACATTGGAGTGGACATAGAGCGACCACTGCCTACACAGAGGGCTCTGGGCCATGCTCTAGGCAGCTGACCTGCGAACTTTCTGTTAAAATCCTAATGCCACATTAAAATAAGAACATACCTAAGGTGGTGGCACTGATGGCATTTGCTTCACAGAAGAACCTGATGTGTCTATCAGAATAAGGATCACATTCATTCATTTGTGCACCATTTATCCATCCCCACAGGTGCGCCAAACGCATTGCCAAGGTTCGGGCTGTTTCCCAACCCAGCAGAACACGGGCAGCCCAACCCGCTTTCACGGCGTCCGCAGACCCCCAGGGACCTCTCAGAGTTCCCGGGGGGGAAAGACACCTCGGGATCCCTGGGGATCCTCATCCCTGGTTCTCAAGGAGCCTGGGGAAGCACAGCCACGGGCACAGGAGGTGGTTCCGGACCGTGTTTTCACGGCGGAAGCCAAAGGCGCGGCGCAGCCCAACACGCCCGTCCTCCGGCAGCCGCAGCGGGGCCGGGGCCGGCGGGCG
>VZTZ01016923.1:364073-382349 GCA_013400955.1 Drymodes brunneopygia
GCGGGATGCCAGGTGAGGGATGTGGGGTGCGGAGTGCGGGGTGAGGGATGCGGGATGTGGAGTGCGGGGTGCGGGATGGAAGCTGTGCAGGTATAGGTACAGTCCGGATGACGGAAAGGCTTGGGCAGGGCTGGCCAAGGCGCCTGTCCTGGGTTAGTGGGTAAGATAAAGCTGGTGTGGTTTAAACTGCCATTTTAAACAAGATTTTCTTATACTCCAGGGAAGAAAAAATGAAATTTCCAAGGGTTCAGTAATCATACTTTCCATCCTCGCTGTCTTCTGGAGTTGCTGCTCCTTCCCCCCCACCATGCACATGCTAGAAGGGGCTGTGTCTTCCCATTGCCCCCAGCCCATGCCCACATTGCCTGTGCTCTCTGTGCAGTTGGAGAAAAACAGATCAGGCACCAGGAACAGCACAGCTTTCTGCCACCCCTTTCCAATTCTGCTAAAATTATCATTAATATTTTGCTTTCACTGCCTCACAGATGAGAAGGAGCTTGTTTATTTCCTGGCTTACTCTGATCATTGCCTACCTTTATCTTCCCATATAAGAGGTTCAAATTTGGACTTGCTCCTTCCTTTTTGTATCCTGTCTTTTGGGGAAAACGCTAACAGTCTCTCTGCCCACTGTGGATAAAAATAGAGCTTTTCACTTTCTTAAATTGAAAGTTGGTTATGATTTCTGGTATGAATCTGTCAAATACACCACACTTAGTAGAATACTGCCATTTCTATCCTAGAAAATATTAAAGGAAGCAAAATTTGCATTTAAGGGAGACCTGGGCATATTGAAATATGCTTAGTGGTAGCTGAAGGGCTCTCACCAACCAAGTAGAAAACATTTCAGGTTGGTACACTACTATTCTAGAATGTGGTCATTGACACTTGTAGGTCACAACAGATGGATCCAGGGAGCACCACGGGTATGTCTACACCAGGAGTTTGGTGTCCAATGTGGACTAGTTTTAAGGTGCATCCTGTTAGTGCACTTACATTAGAACCGATAGGACAAATCTTAAGAATGTGGTGCTAAGAAGGCTCCTATAAATTAATCACTAATTAAAATCTGGCGAAGTACCAGAGCAATTGAAATTATCTTGTGATAAATGCTTTGTTTCTTATATGAAGTCAGGGGTGTTTGCTTTTTGATGAATTAAGGAACTACTCTTTAAAGAACTATTGCTACAGTAGACACTATGTCTGAAAGAACAAAAGACCAGGTTTACTAAGTATCAGAAGTCCACTCCAGAATATATCTGCCTCAAAGCAGTGCCTGTATGTGAAGACTCAAGTGTGATGGGAAAAAATAGTTCCTGTCCACAGCACTATAAAATAATAAGTAGTGAATCTGATAAACAGCATATGCAGACTTGTACAAACCTACATAAAGCAAATAAAAATATATTGGTTAAATACATAAGAGATTTTCATAATGGACAAAATCCCTAAATTGATTTGCATTTCAATTACATGTAAATATTTCATACAACTGTTGAGAAAGCAAGTTTAATGTTTTCATCTGAACTTTGGGTTAAATGCTCCTGATCTGTATCCACAATCACTTTTCAGGATTTGGAGACTCTTCTTGTCTGAATGTTAACAAGAATGCCTCCTAAAGCCCATATTTGCCCTAAAACCAGCACAGTCTGAATCAGTTACCCCCAAGTTACCAAAAAAGCTGCTGTTGCATTTATATATGTTGCATAGAGCTGAACTCTATGGATCTGAAGTGATTTAGATTACAATTAGAAGCTCAAATCAGTTCTGCCACTGCTATATTAGGACTGGTTTCTTCTACCTTTCAGACTATTTGGGTTACTATTTACAGAGCTTTCTGTATTTTTAAACCATATTCTTTATCAGACTACTGCAATATGAGAGATTGTTCTGACTAACTACAGACAGAAGCTTAACACTTTGAAAAGCATTAACATGAGCAGGACACTAAGAAACAAATTCCTCCAGCATTGTGCTGGAAAACTTAAGCAGGAGATGTTTGTTCTTCCCATCAAGATTGGATGACTGTGTTTATCAAGTCTTTATTTTGTTATTCTTATCTTCTAGCAATTTTACAGGGCTCACTTAAGAAGTGGAATGAAGTGTCATGTCTTGCTAATAACAATAAATATGAGTAAGGATATGAAAAAGGAGATAAATTTAGCTGTGGTACACTGATACTACTGCTATCAGCAGCCACACGCCCAACCCACAAAGCTGTTCTTCTCCATGGAAGATTTTTTCATTGGCACAAAATGTAGTACATTTTGTTCAGTTTTGTTGCAAATGAGACAGATTCAAGGTTCTATGAACTCGCAGAATTAGTAGAAACCAGAGTTAGTGAGGTTCTTTGTGCATGATGGGGATGAAGCTGCTAAGGATTTTGTTATGGAGGAATGTATACTTACTGAATGTTTACTGGCTTTTTTACAGTATGACCTGTTATAGAATGAATGAATTTACAGTAGACTTTCAAAACTTATTTTAATTAGGGCCAAAATATGATTAGTGAAAACATGACATTTGGGGCTTTACTATGAAAAAGCCTGTAAACATTCGGAAGAATGTTCTTATTATCTTTGTTTAGCTGTTTGTTTATGAACTAAAAATAGAAGGAAAAGAATAAACATTTCTAGATATACAACCATGGGAAATGATCAAAGGGAAAAGAACAAAGAAAATAAGGGTAGATAATACTAACAAGTAGGACTGGGTAGGTCTGGACACATAGCCAAGAGCCATAAAGGAGCAGATGGAAGAAGCGACACACAGAGAAACAAAGCAGGGTTAAGACTTACATGCAAATCCCTTGTGAATTTATTTGTATCTTTGGCATTTACACGACTTTATAATTTCAATTAGATATCTATTCCTCTCTAACCATGTTACTGATAAAAGTAGGACATACCCCCCACCTCACTACTCTAATGTAAAGAAATACTGAAAATAGCAGGTTGGGGGCAGGGATATGGCAAGAAAGCAGTCCAAGATAAATATTATTATGGAGTTACCTGTAAGCAACCTTTGCAACTGCATTATGCATTCTGCTTCCGAGAAGCTATAACAAACATTTGACAACCCAGTATAATATGTAAACACCAAACTAGGCAAGAAAAGCATGAAAATCCAGAATATTTCAAGAGGTATGGCTTACCTAGGTAGAGGCTTGCCAATTAGGGGATGAAGTAAGAGCTCTTATTCTGGTTCTGCCTGTTGCTGCAGCTGTTATGTGAACAGCAGAACTGTAAACAATCTTATCAAGTGTAAACTTGCATTTCTTAGTGGTTACAAGGTAAGCTGCAACACACACACACACCAGTTGTGGCAGAGAAAGACATTTTTGGGTAAAATGGTTACTGAAGAGATTATTAAAAGCAAAAGTCTAGCATATATACACTACTTTAGGGTATGTTGGAAGCAATTCTAAATTGTTTTCATCTCCAGTTTTAATATATTCCAGAATTCTGAGTTCTTGTGTATTACCTGAGGCAGTGACCCAGTCCATAGAGTGGCTGCTGGAGACCCTGAGTGCAGCAGAGCATGTCTGGCAGTGTTACAGACATCTGGGAGAACATGAAGCAGGATTTCAAATCATTCCCCTACACTCATGAGCACAGGGAGGCCATAGGGAAAGCTGCCCCATTAAGCAGGGCAAGGGAGCATCTTGTGATGTGCAGCAGAAGAGATGCACGTTGCTCTTTGTGACTCCTGTACTAGAGCAGGTGACAGAGTGGCACTGCAAGCTGGAATCTGGCTCCTGTCCACCTTCAATTTCAGCAGAATCATCACCATTTCAGAGGAACTGGAAAGTTCGGCTTTGAAGCAGTTGCAGCATCTAAGATCTACAAGGGAAGCTTGGTCACAGTCACCTGTACTGAGTCTGTGACACTGACTTAGGCTTTGAAAATCAACTGGAGTAACTTGGATATCAAGAAAATGTCTAAAAGCTGCCATTCAAGATGTTTGTCTATTTTTTAAAATATTTATAACCTTCAAATCACTGTTAGGCACTGCTTGACAGAACCCTGGGCTCTGACTTATTTGGTCTATGATAAACATCTTTAATACAAAACTACATTTTTGTTTGTTATTAATCTCACTGTGCCAAACTAGAGCAGCGAGAGCTTCGCTTTGCAATTTCCTGGCTCCTGAAGATACCCTTCCTGCTTTTCAGGTTCATGTTATTAATATAGAGTCCTTATAGCTGAAAGAAATGCAAACAGAAATTTCCTCTTGTCCTTCAAGACTAGAATAAACTTTATATTCTTTATAATATTATGGAAATATTTGCCCTAACCAGCTCTTTGGAGGTATTGACATTTGAATGATAAAGCATTATTGTCAAGGAAGGCCGCTCACATCATATCCTATGACAAATTCACCATGCATGACCATGAAAACTAGTCATGGAGTTGTAACTATATAGTGAGTCACACCCAATGTAATGAATTTAACTGTTAGAGTTTGTTTTCTTTTTAAAGGAGGTTGTTCACTTGGCTTCATCCCTCTTTTTAATTTTTTTTTTTTCCTTAATTAAAATAAATCTGGGAAAGTCTGCCAAAGAAAAGAATTCTGAGTGTCTTAAACAACTAAACAAGTAACAATTTAATTTTTTCCCCCAGAATAGTTCAGTTATCTTTGATATAATCTTGTATACTTCACAGCTTGCCTAGAATAAACAGTGCAGTAACAAAAGCGTATTGAAAAACAGAATCTGGCCCCAAGAGTTCTCCTGTAGCGTAGGGCAATGAATGTTCATGGCTGGCCAGTCTCTGTGCTCTGCTGCAGCACAGAATGACCTGCTACCCGAGGGTGCTGGAATGCTGCATTTGGACCATCTACTAATTTTATTGTTTGTGTAAAAGACAAATCATTCCTCCTGAGCAAACAGCAAAATGAGGTTGTTTCTCCCTTGTGCAGTGCTTGGGGCCACATGTTGAACACTACTGGAGTTTTTTTCTCCAATCAGAGAATTATTACCTTGCTTCCTCAGCTTTAATATGGATCTCAAAGCAACACGAGGTCCTTTAATATGGACCTCAAAGAACAGTTCTAGAGGTTCTTGTCCAATTTTAAAGCAGCTCTTGGAATTAGAGGATTGAGTCACCTAAATTTTCCATATGGGGGCTCTCACCTAGCAATACTAAATTTAACAATAATTGTAATAATTTTGAGTAACCAGTAGCTTTTAAACTATTCCGTAGTGCTGTCTAGGCTCAAATCATAGTTCTAACTTCAGGCTGTATTTAAAACAGATGGGCTCAAATTACATAAGTCAAAAATCCCAAAAATGAGAAATGCAGTACTAATGCAGTGAAAAAGCCAGGTATAAGTCATTTAACGTGCATTTCAAAAACATGCTATGACAAAGACATGAATAAATCATATTGCTCCAGGGAATAAGTTAAGTGCTTTAAATCTCATTTCTCTTCCTTCGACTCCTACTTTCCAATTGCTGAAACAAATGAAATGAGGGTTCTTGGAAAACAGATCCTTTTAGAAAACAACATGAATCTTATTGCATTGTCTTCATGCCCAGATGATCATATTTATTATTAGTATTATTATAAACACACAAGAGCTCTACTAACAGACAAAATTGTGTCAGACACTGAGCAAAGAGAGAAAAACATGATCCACATGACAGATAAGTTAACTATCTAAGACAAGAAACAGCAGGCTACAGTGCCAGGGGAGCTCAAGGAAACTGCACAGGTCAGCAAGATAAACCCTAATCTCAGCTCACCAGCAGCTCATCTGTTGTTAAATTTGTGGTGGGCATCATTGCAAAGGACACTTGAGGAAAGATTTGAAGACAAAGTTATTCCAGTGTTTGGATGTTGCTGAATTTCTCCACGCTGTGGAGTCAATGTCAAGGCTGGCATGGAATAATGAATTATCACCACAGGCTAGTACTGTGACTGAACAGAAGTTCAGTCTCCTTAGCAGCATCAGCAAGACCAGCATATGGCTGCTATTCAGCTATGTCTGCCTGTCTAAACTATTTGTGGAGGTACAGTCTATAAAAAAATTGTGTTTCATAACTTGGTGAAACAGAAGTCACATTTACATCAGCATCCTTTAAACAGTAAAGAAAAAAACCACAAGAAATAACTCACATTGCATTCCTACCATAATGCCACTGCTTCACCTGGAAGATGAAAACCCTGAATTTACTCATATTCTATTTACATAACTTTGCATGACAAGAAGGAGCTGGAGGAAGACTGAGATAGTATGACAAACCCTACAATCTAGGCATTCAGTGGGCAAGTGTACATCACCACCTTAGACGGCCACTTGTGGGACAAATGGCCATTCCTCCTTGGCTTGGTCAGGCTCAATACAGCCCTGGTTCCTGGGATGGACAATGCCAGCCAGCTGCAGGGCTCAGCAGCTGCCTTCCTTCACTATGGGAAATGTCAGATGACCTTAATAACAGGCTTTGCCACCTATCTTTCCTGTAATTATGTCATTAATATTATAAGCATCCTAAAGCTGAGGATGAAAGTGTGGACTAGGGCTAGCATTTATCTAGGATCCTATTAATCTGCATGTAGGTGAAATTTTCTTATCTGAAAGATGCCTGCCTTCATTAGGGCTGAAATTGTTAAATGTGTTGTGTTGCCTGAAACGTATGCCAGTGAAAGGACTAGATTTTAGCTTTGTGGCAGAGCCATCACAGCAGCAGTTTGTAGTGCCAATTTTCCACAAAAATATACAAAGGGTCAGAACATGCCCTCCTACAATAAAATCTACCTACAAACGAATTCAGTGAGGATTTTCTCCCATTTTTCCCACTGAATTTTGCCCTTACTGTTTTGTGAGGGGAATGAGGTTACCCCTCTCAAAGGAAGGTTTTGAAGAATTGTCCCAGACTTAGTCCCCAGGAAAGCATGCAGAGCCCAAGACGCCACCATGGTCCAAGATCAGCCACATGGAGCCCATATGCTCCTGTCAGGGCTGACGCTTGCTCGAGGCAGCTCTATCAGAGCCATACAATCAGGAACTCCCTCTGTTTGTGATGATGCCATATCTGATCCCTTCCTTCCTGAATATAAATAGTTTCATTCTCAAGAACAGCCAGTGAGATATTAATCATAATTTCATGTTGCTATTTTAAAAAAATAGATACACAGCTTTGTCATGCACAATTTCCAACAGGAAATATTTTCAGTTTGTGGGAACTCTTACTGACCAATAGAGCATTCAGGCCCCATTTTCCATATGTTTTATTATGGTTATCCAATTTAATATGGACAATTTAAAACTATCAATTTTATAATTATGAAGTACTGAAGCATTTTCGTTATAGTCTTATTATTTCATAGATTATTAGTACCTGACTAGTGAATTTAAAGGATGTTTCAACTGGTAATGCTACTTTTTAGCCTGTGGACAAACTTGTTTCTGTTAATATTTAATAGCTTTTATGAGGGAACAATTCTATCAGAACAACTGAATTTATTCACCTTTTTCATTTTGTAATACCAATGGTACATATTAGTTGATTCATGAACATTATACTTTCAATTACTGGCACTTCCTGAACATAAATACAGACTTACACCCTGTGGATTCTATAAATTTATTTTGTCAAACTTCCCAGAGAGAGCTAAAGGGTAAGAATGTTATCCTTCTGCATGCATTTTCAATGATTTTCGTTGGTAAGAATATTATCCTTCTGCATGCATTTTCAATGATTTTCATTATAATTTTTTTTCCACAATCAGAGGTGTTGGCAGGTCCCATGGAATACATGCCAAAAGGAGTTACAGCCTCTCCATAGGGTGACAGAAGCAATTCACATGTCTCATGAGGGGAACATGCAGCAGAGCTACCTGCAAAGACCTATATGATGCTCAGGAAGAAAACCCCACAGCACTGTGAAAGCATGTGTGAAAGACACTAGTGACAGTCCACTCAGCTACAAAAGGACACTGGCTTTTGCCTCTTCTGTTAAGCAGGAATACTTTTTGCATCCCTTCTCATTCACTTCCTCATTTCCCAATAATACATTAACGTATTTTGGACAATTTTAAAAAGCAGTCATTTCTACTGGTGAATGATGAATGTTTCTATGTGTGGCCTAGCTGCTGATCCCAAATTTTGGGGTAGGCCAACACCTACTTTGCATTTCCATAAAGTTAGCACTAATGATAAATGGAAGAACAAAATACAGATCCTAAATCAGCCATGTAGTCTACAAGTAAGTCAAAGCTGAGAGGGAGGCAGTAGGAATGCACACTCTTTTGGAGGTACAAATCCTTTTTTTTTTTACTTCAAGCCCTAAGAAACAGCCTTTTCTTATTACATCAGGTACTTTACTAGAAGATAATGTGACATTTTATTAAGTGCTAATAATTAAGTGTGGTTTTGTTAAAATATACAGTGTGTCATTCTTTTGAGTAAGAAGTATATTAAATACACATTTTACAAATCTGCAGATTTCTTCCAGCTTACATCCTTCAAAAATAAACATTATTGCTTAACAATAAATTACAAACAAGAAAATACGCATTCCCACTCACCCACACATTGCTAGTGCATGTCACAGACAAGTATAAGATGCTCAAGAAATAGAGCCTAGAATCACTGTGAAGACTTTAAAGCCATTCCTTGACAAATTTAGTAAAGGAACTTAATATATGGGAAAATTTGGCTTTTCATAGTTAATTTCAAATTTTTTACTTTATCCTTTGCTGATGTCAGATATGATGATGTCACAACAGCTGCTGGTGGTAGTGATTGATACCATACAGGAAAAGCTGTGTTCTGAAAAGCTGAAGAAGGTCTTTCCTAATCTGAATATCTACAATTCTGTGAAGCAAAGGTTAAGCAGTAGGAAAGAAAAACATTTTTTCCGTCCACGCAAACAATTGCAATTGAGTGTGATAATTTTTGTCTCAGTCTTGACTCAGATGCTTGTATATTGCTTTCATTCTAACAATACACACGTAATTCCAGTCAAAACACATTTTTCTAATTTAATTGTAGATTTACAATAGTATTACAGAATTATGTACTTGCAAAAACACACAGCCAGCTACATGTGGTATCTGTATTGTGTGAAGTCTATATTATTACAGGTTTCCACATTAAAAATTGGTTTTGGTAACAAAAAGTGAATACACAAAATGTTATGCAGAAGCCAAGATGTTTAGAAATACAATCACTCAAGCTTTTAAGTAAGGTACAACAGCTCTTTAATATGTAGTCCAGAAGCCATTCCATCCTGAAGTTATATTTACCAAGCTGTCTTCAGCACCCAATTACTTCCCTTTGTTTTGGCTAGGCAAGGAAAAATGTGCTCCAAACATATGAAATGGTGTTTTATATGCTTTCTGTATGTTTATAGAAATCTTAGTAGTTAATAAAAATTACAAAGAATAATAAATTAAATTCATTATTTATATGCAAAGTTTAGTTAAGCATTTTATTTCAAAACATTTTGGGAATTGTACCGGTAAGTGTTATATGTAACAACTTTTCTAAGAAGCTACATAGTTGAGTATTTCCACCTAAACAGTTGACAGTAGCATCTTCTGAGAATTTAGAGAGGCACTTCTTGGAGATGTAGGGATAGAGAAAAAGGAGAAGAGAGGCAGTATCTGAACAACAATCCTTACACATTTGCAATGTAGACATTTTTGTGCTTCTCGATTGCTGCTATGTCATGCTCCAGTTGTTTCAGCTTTAATTCCAGCTCTTCTTTATGCATCATCTTGTACCTAGTGTCTGTTAGTATTGGAAGCCTTTGATATGCACTATTTATTTCCTCCCACTTCTTTTTCAGCGCCTGGTGCAATTACATGAAAAGGAAATATATGAGAAAAACTTAAAGTAAGAACAATATGTACATAAACTACTTGATTTTTTAATTTATATTACATATGCTAGAGTGTCACTGCAATGTAAAAATAATAGGTAAGTACATGAATAATGTGTAATCATCTTATTTGGACCAAATTAATTAGATCCTTAAGAATTACAATACTTGGAACTCCAGCACCAGTTTCAGGCCATCTCACCACCAGCTTAATTTTCTGTAATCAAGACTTTGTTCAGACCATGGTCACCAAACTGATTCCACAATACTTTAACTTCTATAAACTACTTGGAAAAAATTCTGAATAATTGCATTCCCCTTCTAATCTACACTAACAGTAACAACTATAGGAAATTTATTTATCATTTGGACTAAAAACCCTAACTGTCACTGACCCTATCAACAATAATTTCAATAACTACTACCTCTCTTGAATGCTGCTGTGCAAAGAATTACCTTTCTACATAAAGGGAACCATATCCTCCATATGAAAAACCTCGAGACTAAAACCCTACCTAAAAAAATTAAAAATGCTCTAACCCAAAATTTATTCACAAACCTGTTAACACCAGAGACAACACTTTTATCCACCAATATACACTGAAAGGAACCAGATAGTGACAGAAAAAGAAAATTTAAATCTTGTTTATATATCCTTCTTACAATTACCGCAAATAATTACTCTTACTTTCTCTCCTCAAAAGTATAACCAAAATCTACACATCCAATCCACATGCATGTAAGGATTTAGTAGAGTTTATCCAGTGCATCAAAATTTCCCCATGAAAACTGTATGGGTGAACTTAATAATCACAACTAACAAGGAACTGGGACAGCAATCAGTAAATAACATGTCGATCAGCGAGAAAACACTTCTCCAAAATGTTTATGGCTCTCAGTTCTGTCATGTTAGAGGATATGACAAAGTATCTTCAAAAATAAAGTACTGAAGTTACTCTCTTGGGAGCCAAAGTTTTCAACTCTTCTCCATAACTAAAACTGGATTCAATTGGCACACTGATTTTTATGGCACTGTGATTTCAAACCTTGTGTCCTCCATTATTATTAAGCACTTTTCTCACACTCTGGCAAACTGATGAATATGCTGAAGTTAAATTTAGAGGGTTTATTTTTATACATAATTAGCTTTGAAGATTGTTGTTTCTATTTCAGAACTCAAGGGCTCTTGTGCTTAAAAATTTGTCTTTTGTTGACTACATGACTTGATTTACAGAAAAAAATGAACTCTTCTGCCAACACTAAGAAAAATATAATCTTTAATATGAACTAATATTTTAACAATTCAAACCAGTGTATTTATTGCATAGCAATTCATGCTTTTCACGTATTCATATTCATCATCTAAGTGTTGTTCATAAAGGTTATTCCAACAATCTTCATATACAAATTTCTACATAAGCTTAAAAACCCCTACTGCTTCATGTGAAACTTAGAGCAATAAGGATAGTTATCTACTGTCTTGTAATGATACTTGTCTTTGCTATCCAAGGCTGCAAAGCACTTTGATAAAATTCATTCATTCTACCAGGCATCAGGTACAGCTTTCAAAGTTACAGGCATAAAAATAAATCTCATCTTTTCAAAAACTTTAATGGAAGAGTCATTCATAGATTCTTTAAATAATTCTTCTTTGTACATTAGTAAGAACTAGCTTGGAAATAATTCAAAACAGTAAATTTTAAAACATTAGAGCATACACTCATCAAATTTGCTCTATCCCTACAAAGTGGAGAGATCAAAAGCAGATCACGACTCTATAAAAACCTCCTTCACAGCACCTCCAACAAAGTAATATGCTGACCACTATTCCTATAGGCTAGATCACAAACTGAATATCTAGCTCTATATATGGAATTCTACTACATGCTGGATCAGTGAGAAATATGTACTGCATTTATCAACATTCTCTTTTATTCTCATAAAATCCCAACCAAAGTAAGCACAATGGAGAGTCCAAAAAATGTTGGCACAAATTACTTCCCTTTATTTTTGTAAGGTCATGACGCTTGATTTTGGTCTCAGGCATTTATTGCCACGTATTCTTTCAAATCAGATAGTGCACATGTGTTCACTAGCAATGTCAATTATTTTAAAGGACAGGAATTCCCATATGTCTACAGCTGAGCACTGAGTAGAAGCCACATACCCTGGGGACACCAATTCCTCCTGACAATATAACTGTATAAGTAAGTCCATGAAAGTGCAAATGTTTTTGAAAAACAAAATATTAAAAGAAATACTGAGTTAATAAAAACTATCTAAAAACTTGAAAACTTAAAAAAATCTTCCAGTGCATTCCTGTATTTGAAAAATATAGAACATCATTTTAATCAACCTAAATGCAGAATGGTGAGCAGCTGAATTCACATGCCTTTTTTGCACATATATTTTTGCAGCATAGTTAACTTGTTGGACCATCAGTTTGTCCCATGTCATTCCCACCATAAAAAATATCCCAGTCTTCTTCAAAAAAACATGATATTTTGTTCTTTATATTGCTGTCAACGCAATACCCTCACCTCTCTCCCATACTCCTTCTTAGCTTCTACTGCTTGCTGTGTATGCAAAAGATCATTGTGCTGGACATTTCAGGCCTTGCCAATTAACCAGTTCATCTTTCAGACAAGTGAGTTAAGAAACTGTTTTCTCTCTAGATATTTTTTTGCTGTGGGCATTCAGCATCTTAGAGCTGTCCATCTGTCTATTAATTTGTTTCAGGCAGATGCAAAGAGCAAGTTATTAAGGGACAGACTGATATACAGATATCACAATCACGTAAGTGTCATTTTCCTCAGAAATGTGTCTAAAAAGTGGCCAGGAAAAATTCCAGTTCGAGGGCAGCATATACTTTTAAAATGTCTCTTTTATGCTCTACTTCTTTTATGGTATTAATTCCCTTTAGAAATTCTTGTGCAGTAAAAACTGTATGAAAGATAGTATCCAGAACAGCTTGACAAAATACAAAAATTTCAGTCATAGTTCTATGACTACATTGCAATTTAATTTTATTTTCTTTTTTTGCCACATTTTAAAGCATGACCTTATGCTTTAATAAGTGAGGTCACAATGTGAAGATAGAAACTGCCAAGAAAAGGAGCAATATTCTGCATTAGGAAAAAATTATACTTCTCCATTAATAAGTGCTACTAAATCCATACTGGTGATTTTCTGCTCTTTGAAGTTTCACTGAAATTCCAAGTCATTAAGGTGGATAAGAATCAAACAGAATTGAAAATTGGATTAATACTGCAGCCAGATCAGTTTCTTTCAGTTGTACACAACTGTTCTACAGCTCCATCTAGTGAAAAAGCAGCCAACTCATTCATCTCACTTAAAACACCGAAATAGTGTACTTTTATTATTTATATGGACTTATACTACCTTATTTAATCTTTTGGACATGTTACTAATTACACTAAATCAAAATACGCACCTTCAGAATATCTGTCCTTTCTTCTTCAGATAGAGTTTTCATGGCTTTCTTCTTGAGTTCCTCCAAAACACTGGCCTGATATTCTTCCTCCTCTCTCTTACTTTCTTCATTTCTCCGTGTCACATATTCTGGTAGAACACCATAGGTCTATAAGGAGAAGGAAGAAGTTCCTTATATATGCTTTTAGGAAGGAAATAGAGATTCCTGTCATCCATAATATATTAAATTTGCAAAAATAGCTTGAAATGACAATTTGTGCTACCAAGCACTAAAATCCTAAATCACCATGTTCTTAAAAGTGTCAAATACGATTATCTTTGTAGCCTGAGAAAAATTTTTAAACAATTCCATTCAACTTCTTTCTACAATCCCAGAAGACAACAGAATCCAGAAACCAAAATGTCTACTTATAAGAACTGATGGTAGAGCAAGGAGTTTGAAACCTGTTCATGTCAGTGAGCTATTTTACATTTTTATATGGTGTCAGATTCTATGACTGGAAACATTCCTTAGAGAATTTCTTTAAAAGGTCTTCCTGTATCCTGATTTTTGCTGAACATTGCAACATACAAGAACATATACATGAAAATTGGACTAGTTAAGAGGGATAAACTATCCCATACTGACGTGTTTCTGTGAAGAAAAAAATAACTTCTGAATATCCCAGATGTTCTTGGGGAAACACGTCTGTTTTGCCTTAACCTTTGTAAAATGAAGCTCCTCTAGCCAGAAGATATCAGAGTCTACCTTCTTTCTACTAAATGCAAAATTTTTCACAAATCTTTTGGTGTCAGGCAGCACCATGACTAACATATCTAATGCCAGTGATTTCTTCTTGATGAGTTCAAGACGTCTAACACGAACAGCCATGGTATCCATGCAATAATGAACCTAAAATAGGCATTACTAATAGTATTTCCAGTATAATTTAGTAAAACTTACCTTTTTATTAATATATTTTGGAAAAAGTCCTGAAGGTTCAAGGAGATATTTATCTCCCTGTTTTGTATCAACACAAAAATGCCGAGGCTTTTTAGGCTCCCCTTTGATAACAGCAATTGCATTTTTATTTATAAAATTCTTTTGAATCCGAACAACTGGGCGATAAGTCCTCCCTGGCACTGATAATGGATGCAATTTTTTATCACACGGTTCTTTTTTTTCTGTGAATAGAGCATGTAAACATTCTCAGCAATAAACTTGAAGAGATTTGCAATTTCATATTATTACATTTTTCAAAAGGGAAAAATTATAAACAGAATTACATAAAAATAGAACCCAACAGTATCTACAATGAAAGAACTGCCTGTCAATGAACTGTGATACATGTTTGTTTGGCCTAACAGAAGTTTCATAACCTAGGAAATACTATGTTGTTTCAGATGGATTTTCCTTGTATGTCACTCATTTCCTCTTAACTGCAGTAGTACAGGACTTTTTCAAATGTAATTATAACTACTTTTGGTAGAGGTGCTCATTGTCAGAGCCCTTAGGCAATAATGGCCCCATCCAGTCTCACCTGGGGGCCGCCCCCTTATACTCAGGAACCCCATTTCACCTGTAAGAACCTTGATGAGCTGTCTCAGCCATGTCTGCCCCGAGTCCTGCTCTTGAAGAGCTATGTGGAATCAGTGGAGGGACCTGGTGTGTAACCCAATTTTGCCTGAAGGTCACTTGGACACCGACAGGACACACTTTCCTCACCACCCTGCTCTGCTGACCTGCCTGACCTGGTGGAACTGCACTCTCTTAGTGAGGTCTTTGCCCAGCCTGCATTGTGGTTGCCCTCAGTGTCTGACTCATCTCTCCTTAGGGAAGAGCCCTGCTCTTGCTGCTTTCTAATCCCTGTAAACAACTTCTCACAAACCTTTCTCCAGAGAATATAGAAACCCTTCCATTTTAGCGTAATCTTTTCTCCAAGGCACCAACAGAAATTCAGTAGTCTCCTGAGTAGTCTTATTTATAGTGAGCGATTAAGAATAAGTATTTCCCATCTTATTTCCCACTAGACATAACTCTAATTCATGATCGTTACCAGAAGTAACGATTTGATCCAGGTTGTCTGAGTTCGTGCTCTTCTTTGGCAGAATATAAGCGTAATGTCACAAGTGACAAAGCTCATTCCTACAACAGCTGGTTTCCTGATACTGACCCCACAAACCAGTACTTTTCTGGGGTTTGTTTTTACATCCCAAAAACTGGCCATAAGATAGTACTGTAGGACACACAGATTTAACTCTCTACTGTAAAAAATACATTACATTGCACATTTTTTCTGTTTACACTTACTTGGTGCTAGCTTGGGTTCCTTGGAATGTTTCTGCAGAAAATCATTTGGAGAAGGCACTGCAACTTTTGCTGGCCCCATAGTTTTCCATTGAGATTTATTTTTCTGTGCTTCATATCTCACAAGTTTTTTCAATTTAGCTATGTACCTTAGAGGTTAAAAAATAGCCATAAAGATGTTAAGGGCCAGAAAAATATTCAAAACAGTTCTTCAAAGACTATACTTTTTTGCAGTAGTTCATGGCAAAAGCCTAATCTGTTTTGGTTTGTACTCTCTCCCAACAAAGGCCATCATTCACACATCCTCCATGCTAAGGCCAAATGTAGTAGTGCACTGGCAAATGAGTTTTCTGGTTCTGAAGTTAGCTTGATTCTTCCTTCTGCTCTTGTGTCAGGATTATCACACTTGGGGAAATGACTACCAAATATAAATACTGAATAAAGACATTCAGAAATTCAACAAAACCTGAATTTTGGAAATAAATTTGAGTATTGCTTGCATGAATTCCTTATTGTACACGGTGCGATTCTTGGGGTGTCCTGTGCAGGGTCACCAAACTGAATAACAGTATTCCTCACCATTTTCTAGAAGTGGCACTGTGAGCACACAGAAGAGAAAGGCACTGACTTTAGGCAAATTTTGACCTAGTGAGGTTCACAGTCTAGGAATGAGAAAATGAATGACAAGACACCAAGTTTCTTACATATTGACATGAGGTAAAGACATCACTTGTAGACAGCTATAGACATTCTTTTGGGCAAAGAGATGGGGAAGCTGTGATGTTCCAGGCCAAGAAAGTGGCTCAATATCACAGGGTTAGAGAGGATTGCAAGGAAGAAAACATGGTTATGGGGAGCATCAGAATCTAACCTGTTCATCATTTAGCAAGGGGAAAAAAAGATAATACATCTGTAAGAAGACAGAACATGATACCTATTCCTTAGGTGTCAGCTTGGGATATCAAAGCTGGGGAAAATGAGGATGTTTGCTGTGGTTTCATGAGCAGTAACAGTCAGTTGAGAGAGAAATGTAATTATTTCATTTGGTAAAAAAAAAAAACCCAAACAACAAAGTAGATTTTGTATGCGTTAGTTAAAACTGGTCAGATCACACTGTTAACCAGGTTCAACAGTCCTGTTACCAGCTGAATGTTTGTCACATTGGGAACCTAAGCAGCAAGTGTGCTGACAACAGAAGTCGATGAGATCAGAAGGGGATTTAGTCAGATTATATGTAAACCAAGGAATCCCTTGCCTGAACTGAACCTAATGGTCATGGAGTATCCAAATCTCTGAATAGTATTAAGTCAGGAACGGATTTGGTGTGCATGCCTTGCCATATTGTCCTTTCACCTTCCTGTTTCTTCAAAAGTATCTCTGTCCAAAACTATAGCCATTCACAATGGAAACAAACAAAATTTAAGAAATCTACTTTTACATGGAAAAGACTCAGAATTAGGAATCTCGCAAGTATGAATCCTTCTACCCAAAATGGGATAACCAGCTTTGCTCTAATCAGTGTCACTGATACATCTACTTATTTTAAAGCTATTGAGTTATGACCTACCATTTCACTAAAGATGCTAAGAGCACCAGCCATCTTTTACATAAATAGGGACTTGAAATATATATGTCTGCATAACTCTTGGCAAAAGGCCTTTTCTTACATTTTTAAGATAAGAGGTAAGAAAGGGAAGCAAAAGAAACAGTGTCAGAAGACACACAGAAAGTACGAAAATTGGAAAGCCCAACTTTTCAGCTGCTCACTGAGTTCTCAATGAAAATAACAAAGATGTCATGTAATTCCTGTGCACAGAACAAGTGCTTTGTAAATTATGAACTAAAAAGATACGATGGAAGACACCAAACTTTATCATCACTTCATGGAGCAGACTGTAAGTCCTCAGATCACAGAACCAATTAGGTTGGAAAAGACCTCTGAATTATCAAGTCCAAGCTAGGACCAAAGACCATCTTTGGTAAACTAGATCATGGCACTGAATGCCACATGCAGTATTTCCTTAAACACTTCCAAGGACAAGGTCTCCACCACTTTCCTGGGCAGCTCATTCTAGTATCTCATTGCTATTTCTTGTGAAGAATCTCTTCCTAATGATTAACCTAAATCTCCGCTGCTGCAACTGAGGCTACATTCTCTTGTCCTGTCACTAACTGCCCGGAAAAAAAGAGCAACTCCCACCTGGCTGCACCCTCCTTTTCAGGCAGTTGTGGAGAGCCATAAGGTCACTCCTGAGCCTCCTCTTCTCCAAACTAAACACCCTCAACTCCCTCAGCTGCTCCTCATTGGACTCGTCCTCCAGACCCTTCACCAGCTTCGTTGTCCTTATTTGGACACTCTCCAGCACCTCAATGTCCTTCCTGATGTTAATAAGTCTTTAGGAGGAGGAATAACTATGCAAAAATAGTTTGTTTGGGTGTTTTTTAATACCTGTTACTCGTACCCATTGCCTTGCCAGAACCAGCCACCCTGCCTGTAAACGGCTCCGTCACACCCACGTACCCTTCAGGTTTGCCGGGCTGCTCCGGCTGGGACGGGGGGTCACCGGCGCCCTTCTGGGCACTCTCCGAGGCCATGCTCCCGCCGCGGGACCCCGGGGAAGCGACTGCCTGTCGGCGGTGCTCTGGACGCGAGGTACCCGCCCCGCGCGCGCTTCGGACGAGGGGAAGCACCGCCTCGCCGAGGGGCTCG
>VZTZ01016930.1:945-21073 GCA_013400955.1 Drymodes brunneopygia
TCCTGTGGTGCAAGGCCTCTGGGGAGCGCTTTGGGGGGTCTTTGATGGATTATGACACCCCCTCATCTGCCTCTCATGTGAATGTCCCATGGATGTGGCCTGTGGGGTTGGGGGTTTCACAGCTGAGACAGTTTGTGTAAAGGAGGATGGGTGTTCAGTGTCTCTGACCAGAGGTTACGCCACACACCTGAAACCTCCTCCTCCCCACCCTTGTTTCAGGGGGAGTCCATGTAAACCTGATGACTGTGGGCTGTGGTCTCCCCCACCCCAAACCCAGACAGAGATGATTCTCAGCACAGCTGCTGGATTTGGCTTTGTTGTGAATGCATTCCTTTCCCTCAGCCTTGTTTGTTTCTCCTTAGACCTGAGATGATTGAACTACAGTGTCCCCTTTATCTTATCCAGGCGGCTTAACTCACAGTCCAAAGTTCTTCAAGGTGGTTTCTGTGGTTGTAGCTTCTTGATACAGTTTTTGCTATAATGGGCAAAAGTCCTTCATAACAATGTTTAAGGCCTGAATATTTTCAGTCCCTGACAGAGGGTGGTGAGGCACTGGCATGGGTTGCCCCAAGCAGTTGTGTTTTTCCCATCCCTGGAAGTGTTCAAGGTCAGGTTGGACAGGGCTTGGACCAACCTGGTCTAGTGGAAGGTGTCCCTACCCACAGCAGGGAGTTGGAACTAAATGATCTTTGAGCTCTCTTCCAAACCAAACTACTCTGTGATTCTATTCAGCAGAACTCTTGTTGAGTTTCCAGTAGCGTTTATTCACACATTGAAGCTTTAGGCCTTTAAATGGATATTTAGGCAGCCTTAAATCAGGATTAATCCAATAATTAACTGGCTTGGTGATTTTGTGTATTCTTTATATGGATTACTAGTTAAGCAGGGGACTGCTGTATTATATTGATGATTATGTGCATGTTACTAGCATGTGTGTATTGCCTATAGAGGGCTTTAACCTTTATCACTACTATTTTGGGAGTTTTTTCTTCTTTCTTGTGAGAAAAGGTTGCACATCGCCTCTGATGGAATATTTTCATAACACTGCAGGCCTGCAGATCTCAAAAAGAAGATAAATATTATATTTAGGTGGAGGGCTATTTTAGTACTTCATTACATGGAATTTGACATTTTTATGTAGGGTGTTGATATAGCTAAATGTCATGTTGATTATTACAAACCTTTTTACTGGAGAAATCTAGAGCTCTGTGTCTGTAGAGGAACTTAACCTTTGCTTGTTTTGCTTTCTAAAAAGGAGTGGTCTGGAATATTATGTAGAGGTATTTTTTTAAAAATATATTTCATAAAATCATTTATGTTTGAAAATACCTCTGAGATCATGTCCATAAAATATTTTGGGAAAATATGTGTTCTTCAAATTTTACACAAATATGTAAGTCCGTCAGATGAAGATGTCTATTTGGAATAAAAAATAGTGTTTTGGGTTTTCTCATTTTCATTTGTTAATTATATTTTTGATAGCTTTATGGTCTCTGACTATTGTCAAAATTTGACTACAACTTAAGAAAAATAGTCTAAGGAAAAATTAATGGGCTTCAGAAATTACTGAAAACTGTTCAGAAGTGTTTCCCCTGTGGCACCAGAGGCAAACTGAGTTTTCAGTATCAGAATCAGCTGTTCAACTTTATTCTTATTTGGCTGAGAAACTATGTTGTCCAAACTTCTACCCATGTCATGCGCCAATTTTGGTTTTTCAAAGCTGTCTTACATTGTTCCAGTAACCTTTAAGCAATCTTGAAGCTCATTTCTTTAAACCCTGATGATGCTATGTAACTTGCAGCCTGAAAAGACAGCTGTAAACTGTAACCAGAACTGCTATGTATTTTTCACAACTGTTTCATAACTTCTTGGAACAAAAATGTCAGAAGTAGAGCAACAATGAAAGTTCATCCTAATTCTAGGTAACTTGTTCCACCTAAACAGTTGACATTCACAGCTTTAGGTAATCCCTAACATAAACCAGATGCAACTCCATATTGTGTGACACTGTAAAGAATAAGAGATAGAAAAAAAGAGAGATCGTTTGTATTTACTGGGATGGTAGACTAAAATCTGTTGTGCATTCTTGAATAGGAAGCTGATGGTTAGGGGCATTCCAGCAAAGGTTTTCCTGACCATTGTGGACCTGATTTCCCCCCCCCCTTTACAACAATGGTATGAGTTATGGAGTACAGACATAGCCTGTCACTACATTTATCATCATTAGTGTTACTATAGCAGTTATGCTTGCACACACCTCCTGCTGTGCAGTACATATACTTTCAGGAATTACGCTGCTCTGTCTGGCAATGAATGTATAACCAGGTGAATTAAGAATTCAGTCACTTGAAACTTTAAAAATCAAAGATATTGTTAGGGGTTAGTCCCAGGAATGATGTCTTAATAGACCTTTCTGTAGAGGTTGATTTGTCACCAAATTAAGCTAGCAACTCTTTAGGCATACAGGACTGTAGAGTACGTCAGTCTTCAGATGATCGGTTTTCAATTCTATGCCTATGGTAACAGACAAGGATACACTTGAAGTTTTTCTTTCCTAAGTAGGATGTTGCAGAATCCCCGTGAGACAGGAAAAAAAGCTTCTGTGGTGCATTGCATCCTAAAATCTCACACTTCTCAAAATGTGCAAAGCTTGCTTTAGCAAGGGAAAGACTGCTGCAGTGCAGTTGGAGTGAGGTTGTGTGTGCTGTAACACAGAAATAGAACTTTGCATACAAAGTTGATTTGTAGATGGCTGCAGAGTAGTTATATGGCCACAAGAATTAGTTTGCAAAGAACTAATTAAATATTAAATCATAACTTTTTTTTTGCAAAGGGTACTGCCCGCAGAAAGAAGAAGGTTGTTCACAGAACAGCTACAGCAGATGATAAAAAACTTCAGTTTTCATTGAAGAAACTGGGAGTCAACAATATTTCTGGAATTGAAGAGGTAATTGCTTAAAAGGGGAAAATACTTTTCTATATAGAAATATAAAATGTATAAAACTTAATTTCCTTGTAAGTAACATCTTAAACTTGCCTGTAAATTATCTATAGGTGCTTAATTGAGCTTTAGGAACATCAACTAGTTTCCTGTTAAATTGAAAAATCATGCTAAACTTCTTGAAATACTGGTTTTGGGGTTTTTTTTCCCTTGCAGGTAAATATGTTTACCAACCAAGGAACAGTCATTCACTTCAATAACCCTAAAGTTCAGGCATCCCTGGCTGCTAACACTTTCACTATCACTGGCCATGCTGAGACAAAGCAGCTGACAGAAATGCTTCCTAGCATCTTAAATCAGCTTGGAGCTGACAGTTTGACTAGCCTGAGGAGATTGGCAGAAGCCCTACCCAAGCAATGTAAGTTAAAACTTGAATGCATTTCCTGCTGGCAGCTATGGGGCTTATTTCTATAGCTGCAGTGAAATTCAGTGCACTTTTACTGTGCAAGCATATTATAAAATGCTAAAGAAATGAGACTTAAATCTTATTTATAGCTCAAATCCAACAATGACTATAACAGAATAAAGCAGAGGCACCTGTTTCTCAGCATATTTTGCAGCTGGTCTAGGACTAGAAAGTTGTAGACAGATTTGATTTCATGGTAGTTTACTACTTGCTGTGGCTACCATATTTTGGCATACCTAGTTCAGGAAAGCTGGATAGAGTTACTCTGAGAAATTTAGGTTTTAAATTAAGGTATGTCTGTTTTGACACTTAATGGAAACAAACAATAGGGAGAGGGACTTGAGGACAGACATCTTGCTACTGCTTTGTTCCCTCACAGGTGTGGTAAAGGTATTATTTCTTGCATGGGCTTTTTGATAGGTAAGAGACATTTATACAGCATTTGTAAGGAAATATATTATAATTTCTGTGTGTGTAGAACAGTATAGAGAACAGGACTGGCATGATCATTAAGCTAGATATACCAGTTTCGTATTCTATCCTTAAATTAGTAAAAGAACCTGAACACTTTTTCTCCCTAAAACTATGTGAGAAAAGTAGAGGAGGGACTTAAATATGTGGTGTTTGGAAAATGTGCTGCTGCTGCTATGGGGTAAGAACTGGCAGCAAAAGACAGGCTTGTTGATACTGGGACCATGTTTCATGTCCTGCATGTAGGGTTTTCCTACTTACTTTCTACTTCTTGTGGCAGTTATGACCTTGATTGTTATGGTTTTTCTTTCTGTGCTTTGCTGCCAGCAAAGATAGACTCTATTTCCATTCCTAAAGCTGATGATGCTTCTCTTCTCTCAATTTCCTACTGAAAAAAATTCTGCTAGAAGTAGTGTTCAGGAGGCAAGGTAAACTGCTTTCCCAATGAAGCTCAGGTCCCTCCTTCCTAGTGTCAGCTGTGGGGCTTGAAAGAAAGAAAACTTGAAGGATTTGAAATGAACCCGTTAAGATCTCTCTTCTTATAAAAAGGTAACACAGCTCTTTATTTAAGGGAGGGGCTATTTATTAGGGAATGTATAATAGGACAAGGGGTAATGGTTTTAAACTGACAGAGGGTAAGTTTAGATTAGATATTAGGAAGAAATTCTTTATTTGGATGGTGGTGAGGCACTTGCATGGATTGCCCAGAGAAGCTATGGCTGCCCCATCCCTGGAAGTGTTCAGGGCGAGGTTGGACAGGGCTTGGAGCAACCTGGTCTAGTGGAAGGTATCCCTGCTCATGTCAGGGGGGTGGAACATGTTGGTCTTTAAGGTCCATTCCAACCTAAACTATTCTGTATTTCTATGATTCATGTTAATTCCTCCCTGTTGTTTTGGATGCCACCTGTCCCAGGGACAAACACTTGTAACAGACACCTCAAATCAATGTGCCTGCCACTCTTCTGCTACAATTGTTCTTTTTTTTCACTTCATCACATTTTTATATGTGGAATAATATTGTTTCCAATAATAGCTTTGCTATAGTTATGACAAAGTTGTACTTGTGTCTGCGAAAGGGTGGAGCTGTGTCTGACTTGACAAGCATGTTTGTCATGGTGTAAGTCATTGCTGCTGGGAAAGAGTTGAGAAACTTGTTCAAGTCATACAACTCCTGTGGTTTGAATTAAGGCAGCAATCTGATATAAATATGACATAAATATCTCAGCTCTTTTATCTCTGAGGGTAGTTTCCCAAGGAATCCCACACAATAGTGCTCTAAATGGCTGAAAGTTTGCCTCTCTGAGGTTTAGGGTCCTGACTAGTGTTTTACCCATCCGGTACCCCTCAAAATTGAGAATTCTACCCAGGCATGATGGCTGCAGCCCAGGCTGCCTCCAATCTTGACCTCTCCAATAAGTTAGAGAGACTTTAGAATCATAGAATCATCAAGGTTGGAAGAGACCTTTTAAGACCTTTTAGCCTGGAGAAAAGGAGACTCAGAGGTGACCTTATCACTCTCTACAACTTCCTGAAGAGTGGTTGTAGTCAGGTGGGGGTTGGTCTCTTTCTCCAGGCAGCGACTGACAGAACGAGAGGACACAGTCTTAAGCTGCGCCAGGGAAATATAGGTTGGATATTAGGAAGAAGTTTTTTACAGAAAGAGTGGTTAAATATTGGAATTGTCTGCCTGGGGAAGTGGTGGAGTCACCATCCCTGGACGTGTTTAAAAAAAGATTGAATTTGGCACTTGGTGCCATGGTTTAGTGGAGGTGTTAGGGCATGGGTTGGACTCGATGATCTTGAAGGTCTCTTCCAACTCAGTGATTCTGTGAATTCTGTGAAGATCAAGTCCAACTGTCAACCCAGCACTACCACTGTAACCCCTAAACCGTATCACCCAGCACCAGATCCAGATGCCTCTTAAACACTTCCAGGGATGGTGACTCCACCACCTTCCTGGGCAACCTATTCCAATGCCTGACCGCCCTAACAGTGAATTTTTTTTTTCTAATATCTAATCTGAATCTCATGTCTCAGGTTAAGGCCATAAGTTCTTCCACATTAATGAGCAACAGGTCCAGCAGTGCCTCTCCACTGGTTGGGCTCTCCATCACCTGTACTAGGAAGTTGTCCTCAAAGCACTTGTATTGGGTCTGGCTGACACAGAGTTAACTTTCCCCATAGTAGCCCTCACAGTGCTGTGCTGTGTATTGGTAGCTAGAAAGGTGTTGATAACATACCGGTGCTTTGGCATTGAGGCTGTCTCTCCAACAATACCCCCTCTTCACCCCCCAAGGACAGTAGACTGATGGTGGGCAAATATCTTTGGAAGGGACATAGCCAGGACAGCTGATCCCAACTGACCAAAGGGATATTAACATCTGCTCAGCAATAAAAGTTAAGAGAAAGGAGGAGGAAGGAGGGGGCATTCATTATTAAGGTATTTGTCTCCTGGAGCAACTGCTACACATACTGAAGCCCTTGTCCCAGGTAGTGGTCAGACATTGCATGTTGATGGGAAGTAGAGAATAAATCTTTTGTGTTCCTTCGCTAATGCATGCGGCCTTTGCTTTTGCTTTATTAACTTGCCTTTATCTTGATCCATGAGTTTTGTTCCATCTTATTTTCTCCCCTCCTGCTGAAGAGGGGAGTGATAGAGCAGCTTGGTGGGCCCTTGGTGTCTGGGCACAGTCAACTCACTTCAGTACTCCACTGATTTACTGGACTCCTTGCAATTCACTGTGCCACTTTCCCAGCAGATATCTGAGTGGTTAAAGATCCCTATCAGGATTAGGGCATGCGAGCATGATGCTTCCTGCTGTTGCCTTTTTCTCAACCGGGAAATGAAACTTGAGATAATTTTAGTAAGGAGGTAATATAAAAGGGGATCTTTATTTGAAGGCTGCAGTTGAACCACAAAGTTTCCTTTCTTAACTTGGTCTCTAATTTTCACTCATAAGCTTTCGACCTGCATATTGCTGTTCTTCAAAGATCGCTTCATGCAATCAATCCTGGTTTTGGCAGAGACAGCAATTCCCCCACCTCTCCTTCCTTGTCTGTCCCTTCTGAATAGTTTATAGCCATCAATCACAGCACTCTAATCATGCAATTCATCCCACCAAATTTCTGTGATAGCAATCAGGTCGTGGTTTTCCATCTGGGCAGCTGTTTCCAGCTCCTCCTGTTTGTTTCCCATGCTGCACACACAGGTATAGAAGTACTTCAGCTGGGCTATCAGCCACATCCCCTTTTTGGAGGAGCTCACCCTAATTCCCTTGAGGCAATTCACAGGTGTTTTCTGTTTCTTCCTCATGCCTTGGCAGCCCTTGGCTCTTCTCAAGTGCCTAGAAAACCATGTCCTTCCCCCGATAAATCTAGTTTAAAGCTCTGTTTATAAGTCCAGCTGGCTTATTACTCAGGACACTCTTGCCCTGCTTGGTTACTTGAGCCCCATGAAAATTAATTTATTCCCCTTCTGGCTGCCTTGCATCTTTTAATGTTAGGCATCAAGAGATGGTGCAGTTCTTTCTGATTTAGGGAAGTTTCTGAATAGTGTAAAGCCATTATAGCTAGCTCATGCAGTCAGGGCTTGCCATTAGCATATGTTAGGGGTGGCATTTGGATAAACAATCCCCATGCACATCTGCAGCATTTCATGCTCCAGTAATTCCTACCCAAGAGCGATAGCCTTAAAGATGTTTTGTGTGTGTTTTTACTGTTGGTAGAAGCTGGAGTAGCCTACAGGTCCCAGGATTCACTGAATCCTCTTCCTCCACCAGCATACAAAATTCAGACTTCCTTAGATGTAACCTCGTGCACATCTACACTGGTGTCTAGGCAGACCTCTGTCAGGAACAGTCGACTAGATGGATTATCATTCTGCTTTAGTGTGTCAGCCTGCTCACATTTGTAAAATAGGCCCTCTACTCCCATTATATTTGCTCCACATATAAAGCATTTAAATTATTTGTACCTTGTAAATTAGGCACTGAATTGTTTCAAAACATGGAATGGCTTTTACCTTTTCTTTTTCAGTTATGTCCCACTTCTGTAGCTCTCTATTCTCATTAAGAAATAGAGTATATTTGATAAACTATGTTAGCAGGCTGTAAGTTAAATTCCAAGGGAGACTTGTAGCTTCAAATTATATCTATTAATGCGCAAAAATGCACCAGTATATTTTCTAGGAGGATGCACATCTACCTGAAACCTTGTCATTTTATGTGAGCAGAAAAACAACACTTTTAAACTAAAGTCTTTTTGGATACAGTGGCAATGTTATTATGCCTGTTAATGATAGACATCATACCACAGATGCAGACTAGCTAGGCAAGCTGCTTTTGTGGTGCATTTTTGGAAGCAACTGTTCTTTGAGCCCTTTAGGTTATAATGCTTAAGATAAGCTAGGTGTATCTTAATGGCAACAAATGCAGTTGCAGGGATTTATAGGGTTTAGCCATAGCTTGCCCATTTTTAAACTGTGCTAAAAGCCTGGCTAAATGCTGCCACATTAAGCTTGCCTGCAGATTGCTGTGGTGGGTTGATGCTGGCTGGCTGCCAGGTACCCATCATGCTGTGATCTCAATCCCATCCATCAACAAGATGGGGAGAAAATACAATAAAAGACTGGTGAGTTGAGAAAAGGACAGGGGGAGATCACTCACCAATTGCCATCATGGGCAAAACAGACTCAACTTGGGGAAATTAATTGAATGTATTACCAATCAAATTGGAGTAGGATAATGAGAAATAAGAACAAATCTTAAAACCCCTTCCCCTCACCCTTCCCTTCTTCCCGGGCTTAACTTCACTCCCAACTCTTCTACCTTCTACCCCTGAGTGGCATAGGGGAACAGGGAATGGGGGTTGTGGTCAGTTTCTAATGCTGTGTCTCTACCACTCCTTTCTCCTCACTCTTCCCCTGCTCCAGCATGAGTCCCTTCCACAGGATGCAGTCCTTCAGGAACAGGCTTCTCCAGCATGGTTCCCCATAGGGTCACAGGTCCTGCCAGCAAACCTGCTCCAGCGTGGGATCCTCTCTTTGCAGATCCTGCCAGCAAACCTGCTCCAGCATGGGCTTTTCACAGGGTCACAGCATCCTTTGGGCATTTACCTGCTTTGGTGTGGGGTCCTCCACAGGCTGCAGGTGGATCTCTGCTCCACCATGGGCCTCCATGGGTCACTGACAGTGATGACCTTGTCCTTAAGCCCTTTCAGAACAAAGTTTATACATTCATCTATTTTCATTCTCTAGAAATCGGGATACAGCAATTTCAGAAGTCTAGTATAGACCCATCTCTTTGCTCATGCTTTTCTGGAGAACTGAGAAGGATTAATTAGGATTAAATGGAGGTCATGGGCTAAGCTGTCTCATATTCTCAAGGTAGTGCAATTAAGAATAGCAGTAAAAGTACTTGCTAATGTTGTGAAATATGTAAGCCTCAAGAACCACTGAGTAATCAATAAACCAAGCTGCTTTTAAGAGAAATTGGTAAAATCAGTCTCTGTGCTTTTAGCTGAAAATTATTACCATGCAAGGCACTCTATATATCTAGAACCAAGATGGTGACTAGTAAACTTGTTTAGCATGCATCTTCTCATTTTTCAGCTGGTCTGTTTGAGCATTATTAGTAACATATAATTAGTTGTAGATTTTTATTCAGCAGGGGAACTGGATAGAGCATTGCAATTTAGCTCAGACTCATGATAATATTTTCAAAAAACAAAGCAAAGCACCTTTGTAATCAAGATGCTTATGATGAGCTTGACTGATGCTTTTGAACTGCTTGCTCTTGCAGTTATGGATGGAAAAACACCACTCGCTACTGGTGGTGGTGATGATGACAATGAAGTTCCAGGTAAGAACAAGCATGCAGTGGAGGAAAAGGAAGTGAATTTTGCTGAGACATAATATATGTAGTATAAGATTGGGCCAAGGACAGTAAGAGTATTGACTAGTCATTCCTTTCAGTACCTGAAGGGGGGCTGCAAGAGAGCTGGAGCGGGACTTTTTACAAGGGCGTGGAGTGACAGGATAAGGGGGAACGGCTTTAAACTGAAAGAGAGTAGATACGCATTAGATATTAATTAGATGCTATTTAGATATTTTCCCTCTGTACTTGGCACTGGTGAGGCCGCACCTTGAATACTGCGTCCAGTTTTGGACCCCTCCAANTTTATAGAAATTCTGTGGGCATTGTTTTCAGATACCCTATGAGACTTAGATGGATCATTGGTTTGAGCTAGCATTTTTGTCCCATGTAGGAATAATAGCTATGGCTAAGAAAATTATTTAATAGTCAATAAGAAGAGTGCTAGAAACTGTCTTTTCAGTATCACTTTACTCTGTTGTGAATATGGTGAAGTTAAGTGCTCTTAGAATTGTGCTTTATAATTAACTATTTCAAACTTACTTGTTTGAACAAGAAGAATGAACCATGAAACTCTTAAATGTTGCTTGGTTTGTATTTTATTAACTGATTTTTTTTTGCCATGTAACCACTTAATATGACCTGGAACTTTTAGGGGGGGAGGGGAGTGCAAGGGAATTGGCAAAGCTGAAGGAGGTCAGACTTGAATTTCAACATTTTTCTTTTTCTAGATCTTATTGAAAACTTTGATGAAGCTTCAAAGAATGAGGCAAACTGAACTAAGTGACACTTTGTGAATAAAATTAAAACTTGAAAAAACTACATGTATAGCTACGGGGGTTTTCTTCTGTCCAGCCCGGTTATTCAGACAGGTTCCCGCTGGCTATATTTCCAGGAGTGCCCCTGTCCTAAAGGCACTCTGGCAGCGTCCCATGGACACTTAACCAGAGAATCTGCTGCCTGCGTTGTGGTGCAGGAGCTAAGGACCGGTTAGCTATCAGCTGAAGTAGAAAGACGAGAGGGCCCTTGGTTTACCTTGTATCTGCGTAGCTTTATTGCGAGATGCTCTTCACAGGGGGAAGGCAGGGACCAAGAGCGCGAGAGAGGGTCAGACACCCACATAAGAGTTATTCCACAGGACCAATCACCAGGGGTGTTGGGGGAGTTTAGGGAAGGACCAAGGCTACTTGGTCCTATGGGATCAAGAGGAGTAGGGGCCTAGGAGATAACAGGGGATAGTACAGGTCTTGGGGGGAGGGAGGAAATGATGGACACTCCAGATGGCTACTCTGGAATTTCCTGGGTTAGACCATGGTGATTTCACTCTCCCGGGGGAGCTTGGCTCCCTTGGAGGGCCTCCACCAGTTATCTTTTTCTTCTTCTGTGCCCTCTCCCCCAGAGGTTTCCAAGGAAACCTCCACGGCAGCTACATACATGGAGCTGCTATTTTATATTGTGACTGCTTTTATTTGATTTTATTTCTGGATGAGATCTCAAGATGTGTTATATTTGGAAACTCCTGAACCCGCAGCTCTTCTTCAGTTATTGCTTGTACACAGTATTGTTTTTGTGGCCTAGTTTAACAAGCCTATGCTTTGAAATAAGTCAGATTGCTAATGAATCTCTACCTAGACACAAATTTTGAGCAACTTGTATACAAGCAAAACCTCATCTTTAATGAACTTTAGCATACAATAAAGAATATAAAATGAACTTTCTGGTGTGGCTTTTTGTCAGAAAACCAAGAAAAATAAATTGACAGTAGCTATTAAGCAATCATAAAAGGGCTTGTTTTTTTCCAGAACATCTTCCTTTTTGCTGTTAGAAAACTGGCTTCTAAAAAATTTTCAGTGCATAATGGAGCATTTAAGACTTAATTGGTGAATTCCTAGTGTTTGTGGGTCAGAGCACATGCACTGGGTTCCTGAGACACTTTGTAATCTACTGAATCTAAGAAAGAGACCTGTGTTATAAACCACTTTATGGTTGTAGGGGATTTACATTGCAAGGTTGGGGGGGGCTGCAGGAGTGGCTTCTGTGAGAAGACACCAGAAGCTTCCCTTATGTCTGACAGAGCCAATATCAGCTGACTCCAACACAGACCTGGTGCTGTCCAAGGCCAAGCCAATCAGTGATGGTGGTAGTACCTCGGACAACAAATTTAAGAAGGGGGGAGGAAGCTGGGCAACACTAGCTGGGAGTGAGGAGTGAATATGTGAGAGAAACAACTGCGGACGGCAAGGTCAGGGAAGAAGGAGGGGGAGGAAGTGCTCCAGGCACTGGAGCAGAGATTCCCCTGCAGCCCAGGGTGAGGCAGGCTCTCCCCCCTGCAGTCCATTTAGGTCCATGGGGCAGCAAAGATTCATCTGCCCCCCATGGAGGACCACATCCTGGAACAGGTGCAATTGCCCAAAGGAGGCTGTGACCCCATGGGAAGCCTGCACTGGAGCAGACTTCTGGCAGGACCTGTGGAGAGAGAAGCCTGTGCTGAAGCAGGTTTGCTAGCAGGACCTGTGACCCTTTGACTGAAGCCTGTCTGGATGGAAATGTGTAGATCTAAAATTATGTTTCTTAAGAATTGCTTTAAAGACAGCATCTTTACTTCTGTTAATATTTGATTTAAGATCTGTTTATGGTTCTTCACTGTTTTCTTTGTTGGTTCAGTTTTTATCTCAACCATTGCCTAGCTGTGAGAAAGCAGAATTTGAGCAATTAAAAAGTGGATGCATAAAGTTTTGTTTTCTCCTTGGTAGAATTATTTCCCATGTATATTATTGCTCTTTATGAATAGAGATGCTCGCTTCTGTAAATGTCATATACCTCCATGACCAACTGTTGGGGTTTAACCCCAGCCAGCGACTAAGACCCATGCAGCCACTCACTCCTCCCCAGTGAGATGGGGGAGAAAATCAGAAGAGTAAAAGGGAGAAAACTTGAGGGTTGAGATAAAGACGGTTTAATAAGGAAAAGGAGAAAATAGCAGAGAGAAAAATAAAACCCAAGAAAGACAAGTGATGCAAATGAAAACAATGGCTCACCAACTGCCCCATGCCCAGCCAGTCCCTGAGCAGCAGTACCCCCACCAACCTCCCCCCTAGTTTTATTGCTGAGCACAAGTCATATGGTCTGAAATATCCCTTTTGATCAGTTGGAGTCAGTTGTTCCAGCTGTCATCCCACACAACTTCTTGTGCACCCTCAGCTTGCTCACTGGTGAGGCAGAGTTCATGACATCTGTGATCACATGCCACACAATCAATGTTGCAAAAATAATTTAGTTAATCAGAAAAAGCAACTTTTTTGCTAAACTCTGAAATACAGTATACTTTTGTTGAACTTTTGTCGATGAGTAAAAATATTTTATTAACAGTCCCATAAAAAATTACAGGTAAGTGCTTTTCTCAAAAGGCTTGGAGAGAAGCAAGTTGGAATTAGATTTTGATTGGAGAATTTTCAAATTCCTCAGGTCCTGTGGCATGCTGTGACAAGAAAGCACTGTGCTGCCTTTATATCCATGGGTGTGGTTCAAAGGTAGCTCCTAGTACCTTTATCTTCTCCCTGCCATCAGAGGCTAAAGAAATTGTTCACTCAAACAAAATCAGCAGGCTGACATTTCAGAACATTATGAACCCTGAATGAGGGGGCTTTAAAATTTTTATCTTTATAAACAAAGAAGTGTGTGATGTGGGGTTAGGGTCTTTTAATCCTAGAACTTTTATATTGATAATTATTTATACCAGGAGAAACAAAACTTCTTTGTTGTGTTTCAGAGAAACACAAAGTATGTGAAGTATGCTGTTAATATTTCATAATCATCAATTGTCTGTGCTTTCTTGATGCTGATTTTTCCAGTGAGTAAAGCTCTTTCTTTGCAGAGATTTCCCCCACTCTCCCCCTCCCCTCCTCCCCCCATGCTAGCTCTAAATTTTCTACAAGGTGCCTGAATCATAGCTTAAGTACTACTGCAGGCTGATCCCTGCAGGGCACTGTTATACCCCGGTCTGCTTGGCAGGTTTAGGGGTAGGTTGTTTGATTTACTCTGGGCGGTGCACAGGAGAAACAACAACATTGTCAGGAGGTTCAATAACAAACTTTTACTTGCAAACTTTAAAACATTAAGGTAGAATATGGTACTTGGCAAATTTTAAAATGTAGCCATTTTGGTTAGAAATGCAATATAAAGCATAAAAATAGCACTTAAGAAAATGTATAAGGGAAAAGAAAGTGTAAGAGTAGAAAGATACATAATCACCACCTGTGGATCCAGCCACGAGGCTTGATTGTTGCAATTTCAGTGTTCAATGGTCAAAGTGATGGTCACAGTCTTGACCCATTGGGGGTGGGGGAAAGCCCATGAAACACAAAGTCCAGTAGGTTAATATACACTCAGGCTAAGTGGGAATACCCAGTTACCTCCCCTGGGGCAGGGAGTTTTGCACTGGATGATGTAATACTGTGGATCACCAGACACTTCCGGAAACTTTAGACACCTTCAAAGACATTACAGCTGCCTCTTATGTCAGCGCAGTTGAGTCAATTATGGCCCATCAGAAGGGATGTGATACAAGGGTTTTGGGATTTTAAGGGTTAGTCAATGATTGCGGGTATTGCTAAATTTTGCAGCTGCTTACTGGACAATATATACCATTTTCTCACGCTTCCCAAGCAGAAAAGAAAGATGTAAGGGAGGATACAGGCCATTGATGAGAGGAAGAAGACTGTGACCAAAGATCCTGCTTTTGGATCCTGAAACTGGTTTTGGCCAGCTCTAAGGTTGGGAGTCAGGCCAGGATCTCAGATAGTATGTGCAAGGAGGCAAGGTGACCCTGAGGAAGACTCGTTACTTCATCCCAGAGACCCCAGCCCATGACCACCAGGAGGCACTGCGCAGGCACGAACATATGGAAATTATTTTTGAACTCATTATAATATGAAGTGGGAATAGGTAGTGAATATGTATGAATGTATTGTGTAATTTAATGCATATGTAACCTGTAACCTAATATATATCAAGCTAAGAGCCACTGACGGCACACAAGTTTTGAGGAGCGATCCCCCTTGTACCTGGCGCCGTATTAAAACATACCTACCCTATAACTACTGAGTTGTGGGGTCTTTTCTGTGCCTCAGATGAATACCTTCAGTCTTACATGAGAATGTCCAGGTACTTCCCTGGAGGGGAGTTTTCACAGCTGAACCACTTGTGTAAGGACATTTGTTACGAAAAATGGCAAGAAACTAAACTCTCTATCACTATAATTTTAGTATTAGGGAACAGGCATTCTTTATTGCAATGCCGGATTCAAGGGGGATAGCTCCACCTGTCTTGCATGCTGAGTACAGAAAAAGCTCCTGTTTATATGCTAGATTTTTCAAACATTCTCATAGGTTTTCCCTGAAGAAAGATACATAACTATTTCCCCGAAGTAATTAACATATATTTCCTCCCATCGGCACATGCATTCTCTTGTCCCAGGGGGTCCCTCCAGTGGTCACTGGTGGTCAGTGACCCCCAAAGTTACACTTCATCATTCAATGAACTCGGTGCTGCTTTCCAAATTAGGAGAAAAGTTGGCATAACTGGCCTAGTTCATTAATTTTTGAGTCCTTAGATCAGTGGAGTGTAGTTTCTTATTCCTTTCCTTAGTTAATGTTTATCGTAGTTTTGATTGTGTAGTTCCATATGCTAATGATTTTGAAAAATGATCATTGTATTAACCCACCAGGTGCAAGCATTTCTTCATCTGGCAACACATTGGCATGATAAAAAGCATTATCTCACCTCGAAGGTTTTGCTTCTTATCAGCCTTTTCCCTTACCTTGTTCAACACCCAGCTTGTAGCCTCCGGTGGTGAGTGTGCACCCCCTCTGCCCCGGGCAGTTACTTTGCACATCATCAGCAAAGCACTCTGCTGCTTTTGCAAATGGTCAAATGTTTGTCATTAAACATTAACATTCCAGTTTCTCATAAGCACTCAAGAACCCTGGAAAACTTCAATATTCATTGCTTTAGCAGCATAAGGTTATGCTATAAAAAGGGCTTTTAATGCAAGAAACAGCTTTGAAAGCCATCTTCACCTTTGTACTAATTTTTGTGGAATGCATGTGATGACTATCTGACAATTGCTCAATATTTTATAGCAAAAAGATGGAAGAAATCTTACATCTTGCTGTCATAATCTATGTCCCTCTATTTTTCCATCTTCCCATATAATTTGAAAATGCATTTTTCAGGTAATATATAGGAAACAAATGGACTATTTCTTATCTATAAAACTCAACGCTGACTGAAGTTCACGACAAAATATGAAGCAGATATTGAATATTCATCATTTAGAATAAGTACTTTCCTGTAACAAATAATACAGAAAAAGGAAATTTTAATCCTTGTGCATGCTTATATAGCACGTTTTTGCACTGGATGCTTTAAAAATTAATCAGAAATGCCTCAGGTTATGTTTTTTCAAGAAAATGCATTTTGCATTTTATATTTTCAACAAACCTGGAAGTTCAACATTTGTTTCTCCAAAGATCCTTATATTTCAGTATTTCCAATACACAACTTTACAGGAATTTCCATTTCATATTATTTTCTTTTAAAATTACTTATACTAAGACACAGTTGGTTTTCTTCCCTTGATTTTGATTATTAAACAATTTGCCTCTCTGCTTTCAAGGTATGTCACACACTGTTTCTTTAATCTGATTCAATCATACCTAGAAACATGAGGCAATAAAACTGGAGTGAACTTGACATAAAAACAGTAAGTGTCAAAGCCTAGGAGACAAATAATAGGCACTTAAATGTAGCAAGGATTTCACCAACTGCAAGATCAGTTACTTTTTTTCCCCCCCTTTAACATGCCTTCCTTAAGATTCATTCCATTTAAGACTTCATCTTCCTGAAAGAAATGTATCTGCTGTGTGGCCCTCACATAAACCACCTTTCACAGGTTAATTCTTACCTGATTTATACCTTTTATACACCACAGAAGTTTTAGTACAAAGTCAGACAGAAATTTGGCCATGAAGTCAGGTCTAATCCATGTAGGTTTGGATTTTTCCCCCTATTGTATATTCAGTCACTTTGAAAAAACATAGTTAGCATTTTGAATTCATTATTTCTCTGACTCTGAACCAAAGAAGTCACCTGGATTATTCCCAGCCTTCCAGTACCTTTGGTCAGGATCACAGCACACATGCTTCAAGCAGTATTAATTTCCTTTGTGTATGGAATGATTTTCAAATAGAAAAACTAAATATGGTAGAGACACAATACTAGGAAGACAGCTAGTAACTTACCTGTGTCAACTCTAGTGGACACAGTGTCTAAATGCTTAGTGAAACGCGTGAACACCACATAGGGGATCCATATGTACTGTCAGGAAGATCTTATCACTTGTCCCATCTCTCAGTGAAGTTTTGATTAAGTGCAGGAGTGCCAGGAAATCACTTAACATTGCCCCATTTTTCAACTATTTCAAAACCATAATTGGTGTTATAACAGCTGCACTAGGACATCTAAAGGACTACACTTAGAAGGCTGGAATGCAGTAGGCTCTGGCTTCGCTTCCCACACTGCTCATGTCTGCTTTTCAGCCACTGCAGGAAGATATTTAGCAGCTAGGTATTCTGCACTTGGACTCCTTATACCAGAGAAATTTCTACTTAGGACACACTGGGCCCAGTTGTTTCAGGACTGCAACAGGAACGCAGAGGCACGTGGAAAGAAATCTGATAAGAATTAAACTATCATCAAAGTATTTTAATTTGTTATTAACTTTTTAAGTCAGACAAAGCCAAAAGCTGGCATGGTAATATTAACTGAAGATCTTGAAAGCAATCACACATGGTGCACATTTTGGTACTATTAGTAGTAAAAACATATATCTTCTATGGTGATATACCTCAATATCTAAACAAATTCTTCAGTGATGTGATCCAATTTAAACCCAGAAGAGCAAAGAAAGCTAAGTCTCTGTGTATAAACTGGAAAGAACTTAGAAGATTCAAAATATTCCCAAAAACAAGATTAAAACCAAACGAGGTTAAATGTTGGTGCCAAAAAATAATTAATGTTTTATTTAATAGTAAAAGAGGCAAAGAGAAAGAAAAAGATAGAAAGGAATAGAGAAAGTAGTGTGCATGGGGGATTGGGGGGAGAGAGAGAGAGTGACAGGGGTTAGGTGGAAGCATATCACCCATCTGAGGGTCCCAATGACGTCTCGTTGCTCCCCTCCATCTGGTCTTCTGAGTGGTGAGGGTCCCACGCCGCCACACGCCGCAGAGTATAGAATCCCGTGGGTTAATATACGCTTTGGGCCAGGTGGGAATGCCCACGTGTCTCCCTTGCAGGGGGCCTGTTTGACACTGTCCCTTGCAACACTGAGGGTCTGTTGCATCATCTCTGGTGCAGGGTCTGGGGAGCCCTTTGGGAGGGCCTTTGATGGGCCATGTCACCCTCTCTGCTGTGGATAAGCTTTCCCCCGGGAGAAGAGCCCCTCGGCTGAGCTGGTCTGCACATCGGAGGATGGGCGTTCACTGCCTCTAACCAGGGGCTTTTGCAACACACACCCAAAGCCTCTCTCCCCCCACCCTTTGGTGCGAGGGTCTGTGCAAGCCTGGCAGCTGATAGCTCTGGGGCTGTCATCTCCTCCCCGAAGGTGCCAAGCTTGTGCTTTGTGAATGTCCCCAGTTCCTGAGTTGTCACTTTATCTTATCTTCATCAGTGAATGGTCCAGGGCCTCACTCCAAAGGCCTATTCAGGGTGTGGTAGTATTCTTTGCAGCTTTTGTAATACAGTTCTGAAAATCCTTCATGACAATGTTTAAGTCAAAAACTAATATTTCAGTCCGACAGAGTGTCACTCACTGTGAACATTTAGATGGTCAAAACTGGTTTTATTCACAAAGTTTTTCATGCATGACAACTGACTTCTTCTAAAATTGCATAAAATATATTTAAAAGGAGAACATATACTTCTATGAACAAGAATGAAAGAAGAGGAAGCACATTAAAAAGCTTAACTAAAATCAGAAAATAGTTGAACTGAGGTGAAGTCAGAAAACAAGCAACCCTTGTCACTGATTACAAGGCTAAAATGCAGTCCAAATCTTCAAGGCAAGAACTGATATCCACAGAAGAGCCAAACATTAATCCTTGATATTTTGAAACAGCACTAAAAAATGAGACTTCACAACCTGTTGAACTAAAGCAGAGGAACAATCAGGTTGCTCAGTGTTCAATGTTTTTTCAAGTCTTTCGGGCTGTACTATTTTTTCTGGCTTGTCTTGCAGAATCATTTAATAAAGCCAGACAGGAATAAATTGACTCTGGAAAGGCAGTTTGCATTCCTTCAGAAGATAAAAGCCTCATATAAATCAAAAACAATACACCCAATAAGGCAGATGGGTTTTGGAGGTGATGATCTGTTCTCTGGTTTGAATAGGCAGATAGAAAACAAAGCAAATTTTTAAGCCTGCAAATGGAGAGTAGGCAAGAACGCTTATTAAGAACTACTTCTATGAAACATTTCGAAATTGAAATCTTGAAGGAGTCTTACATCTAGATATCTGTGAAATTACTAACTGTCCCATAAGCACAGAAGAAGCTACAGGAGATGCCACATGTGCAGTTCTGGGCTTATGTTTGGATTCAGTTAGTTTCTGGAAATACAGACATTTATTTCACAGCTTTCAAAATGAAGGCAGCATGAGTACAAAAAGAGTGAAGAGTCCCTTTTTTGCCTCTTGGTTTTCCAGTGCCAAATAAGATAGCCGAATTCATTGATCCTGGCACTATTACTGTCTGCCTTCAAGATGAACTAGAGCTAAAGCTAGTCTAACAGGAGAAGAAGGTTTTGCAAATTACATCACATCATGTCAATAAACAAGCACCAGAATGAAGGGTTCAAATGGACCACAGGCCTCTTATCGTTGTCCAGTGCAACATACACTCCTTGCACAAGGTTGGGGAGCAGCTCAGCTCCCCTTGTCTGGATCATGGCTTCATCAGCCCTACACACCATTATTTGTGCCCACAGATGCAGACCTAGGCCAGTGACATTTTCTCATTTGGGACCTGGCTTTCTGAACCAGGGAGGAAAACTACTACCCATTTTGGGCTGATACATTTAGGTGTATAAGACTTTTAGGACAGGTACCTTCTTACAGTTGCAAAAACTCTACTAGGACATTGTGACAACCCACTGTGATAGTCTGAAAGCAAATCAGTGAGAGACGCAAAGTCAGAATTACAATTTAATAGAAAAATTAAAATAAGTGCAATAGTGTAGGATTGGTAGGTTCGGTTCCAGATGGTTCGGACGGAGACGATAGATCTCTGAGGTCAGGTCTTAAAGCATGAGGTTTATTGTAAAGGA
>VZTZ01016940.1:0-14427 GCA_013400955.1 Drymodes brunneopygia
TTATTGCCAAATGGAAAGATTTGATGCTAGATTCAGCATTAGATAGTATCGAGTGTGATTACCAGTATTAAAATAAATTAAACAGGGTTATTTCTTGGGAAGCTGAAATTATATCTAGCATTTGGACACACTATTCTCATTCGTCTTTTTCCTGCCCTTTCCAGTTCTTCAAAGAACCAGTGTAGCGTATCATTATTGCTGTTGGGAATAAAAATGATGAAAAGGGATAAAAGTATTTCTGGAAATGTCTTTCCTTCATTTAAAACTATAAGAATACCAACAAACAAACAAAAAAGAAGAAATAACATTTACTGTCTACTGATAGCTTCCCTTGGCTTTCATTTGAGGGAAGATGTTTCCTGACTTTTATTACTGCTTATTGGTAGTATTTGATAATGCAGTAACAATAGTCACTGGTGGTGTGTAACATACAGAGAAACAAGCAGCAGACCACTGTCAGGGTTGGCTCTCCTATGGAGAATCAGATTGTTTTTCCAGAGAGCATGTAAATCAGCATGCTGCTGCTCTGATGAATTTAGCCCAAAACCATGGATCTGCCCCCATTCTTAGTGAACAATAGTATGATGCAGGTTCAGTAAATGATCTGTGGCTCTGGGTGTCAAATCCTCTGAAAGTGACACTGGTGCACCTTGCCAGACCATTGGGTGATCACTACATGGCCCAAGCATAAGGTACTAAGAGAAAATGTCCTTAACAACCTTTGGGAGATCTGCTTCTCAAAGACAATTAAGGAAAATCTCATATGAAGGCATTAAAGTCTATAAGGGCTGTTCATTTAAGAGTAGACATCACAATAAAAAAGGAGTAATACAGAATAGTTAAAATGGCAAATGGGAGGGCATAGGTGATGAACCAATGAACCTGAAAGAAGGGGATTAAAAAGAGAAACTAGGAAATACAATATTGTATTGTAAAGAATGAGAGTTTACATTTCTGTGCCATTAAAAATTGTTGAAGCAAAGAGTTTAGCAGGATCCAAAATCAGACTGCATGTTTATATAGGTGAAACTTGGAATAGTAGAACTTGGGAATTTAAAGCTAAAAACAAACAGTTGGGAAACTGCAAATCATTGAGTTTTGGGCCTTGTTTTCATTGCCAGGAGGAAAGTTTCTAAGGAGAAAGATCATCTCATAACTCTCTCTTCTACATCAGGCCCCCTTGTAGGTAATCCCTAAATATCTGGTATTTAACATTACTGTCAACAAGATTTCAATGAAGTGAGCAGCCGTGTGAGGTAATGTGGGAATTTGCATGAGAAGAAGGAGGTCCAAAAGGTATTCAGTCTTATGCATGCAATTGCACTTTCAGTGTCAAATTTCCCATGGGACTTGGTTTGTCTGGCCAAAGTGATAGGCAAAAAAACCTAACAAAACCCCTTGGTAGAGGTAAGGCAGAGATTTCAATCAGTTTAACTTGATTCTTTAAGCATGTTTTGCAGCAGTGTAGCCATCCCAACCATATTGAGTCTGTCTGAGATGGAGTTTACTTTCCCATAGTAGCCCTCACAGTGCTGTGCTTTGCAGTGATATCTAGAAAGGTGTTGATAACACACCAGTGCTTTGGAAACTGCTGAGCAACTTCTGGCACAGCACCAGTGCTATCTCTCCAGCATTCCCTCCCATCATTGGTCTGGGAGTGTGCAAGGTCCTGGGAAGGGACACAAGGCCAGCTGACCCAACTTAACCAAAGGAATATTCCATACCAAATGATGTCAGCTAAGTTATAAAAGCTAAGGAAAGGAGGATGCAGTTGTTATTTACAATTTTTGCCTTCCAGAGCAACCACGTGCTGAAGCCCTCCCTGCTTCCCAAGAAGTGGCTGAACATTGCTTGCTAACAGGAAGTAGACAATAATCCTATTTCTTTTTCTTGTGCGCACACAAACTTTCAGTTTTGCTTCAGTAAACTGCCTTATCTCAACCTATGAGTCATTTGCCATCTTATTTTCTTTCCCCTGTCCAGAGTGGCTTGGTGGGCACCTGGTGTCCAGCCAAGGTCAACCCCTCACACTAAGTTCACAAGACAAACTGTGTTTACAGACCAGGAGAAGGTTTTTCACCCAGAGGGTGGTTGAGCACTGGAACAGCTCCCCAGGGCAGTGGTCACAGAAACAACCCTGGCAGAGTTCTAGAAGTGTTTGTACAATGCCCTCAGGAATACGGTGTGATTCTGTGATAGCAGAAGGAAGCTGTAACAGAAACAATGGTTTGCAGATGAATTCAGAACTACAGGAGAGGCAGAGCAGACTTTTCTTCAGAAAAATTACTTTGATCTTTGCATTATAATATTTTGCATCTTTGGCAAATGCATCAGTGTGGAATATTTGGAGTGCTGGTTTCTGAAAAGGCCTCAGCCCGTGCTAGTCAGAACAGAATTTTTTAGTTTATATTCCAAATAACTGGGTAGCTCTTATGTTCTCATTGGTTTATATTCAGGCAAAACTTGCTTTGTGAATAAAACCAGTTGTGCCTAACCGACTCTTAATTTTTGCATTTACCGCTTTACCTGAGTTAACATGAGATGTTTGGACATCATACAGTTTATAAATATCTGTTCCCCCCGTTTCCTTAATGCATCCTTTTAACTCAGGCTGGAGTCCGGTGTGATATTCAGGTCCCACTTGTACAGCTTGTAGCTTTTTCAGATCATTGGAGCATCTCTCATGTACACATCTCCTCAAGCTAGTTCCTTATCCTCTTCCTTTGTCCTCTGTGTCCTCTGCCCTTTCTCTGTCTGGAAGAAGTTTCTTTTCTCTCATTTTGTGTGTATCTTAAAGCAATAAGCTCTGTTTCATGTAGGTCCACAGTCACATAAGATGCAGAGGCAGCTTAGGGAATTTAGGCAGACTGAGTTCCTGGGTTCAAGAGTGTAAATCTTGTCCCATCTCATCTTTTTCTATGTGTCTCTCTGTTAACACTTGAGTTTTTAATGCAATTTCACTGAAGCCAAGAACACGACTAGAATGGCTTCAGCCTCAACAGTGTGGAGCAGTTTGGTGCCCATCTCCTGTACAAAATGGGAGATACATAAAATCCATGTGACTGAAGTGACTGCAGGGTGTACCACACCTTCATGTGCACACCTGCTTCTGTGGTCTCACAGGAGTTCCATTTGCCTTGGTTTATTGTCTCCTGACAATGATAATGCTGCCATCCTTGAATCCAAGCACCCAAAAGCTCAAGAATTTCCCAGAATTTCCAGTGTGGATGACTTAGTCCCAGATGTCTTACCTCCAGGAGAGGGGTGAACCACCAAGCACTATCACCATTGTGGCTGTGTTGCTTTGTAGCAGTGAAAGGAGAATTTATTTGACCCAAGAGAACTCCACTGCAGCCCAAAGGAGGGGATGCTTGCCCTTCTGTCCATAGGCTGCTGCCATGAGGCAATCCCTGGATGAAAGGCAGGTTCCTGAGGGGCTCTACCAGCAGGGTCATACTGATGGCCAAGAGCTGCTCCTGGGTGTCCCTTTCAAAGGCTGTCCCTTTGTATTTAAAGCCTCCACCTCCCTGCTGCTTGGCACGAGGAGAGTGAAGGGCAAATCTCCTGCGCCTTTGAAATAGCTTCAGCACTGAACTATGGGCAAGACTAATGCCTATTTTAAAATCTATTTTTATTTTAAGCTTTTAATTGGGTGTTTTTGACACAGTGGAGGTGTATTGTTTACAGGATTGATAAGAGAAAATTGAGTCTCTCACCTTTTGCANTGTGCAAGATGATGAGGAAACTCTCCTGGTGGGTATAATCTGTGCTCAGAGGGCAGAAGATCATAGCTGAAACCTACTTCCTCTATTTTTTTTTGTAAACTTTTTTCTTTTATGCAGTTTTCCACAGGTCTCAATCAGTACAGAATTTATTCCATATAAACCAGTATGAAATGTATATTTCTTCAAATTTAATAGAAACTGCAGTTGCAGTGGGACTGTGAAGAGAGGTCAGAGAGAAAATGAAAGGGTGAAAAAGAGGACATAGCAGCAAATGGAAAATGTAAGGGAAAAATAAGGGGAAGTGAGTAAATTGAAGAAGGACTTTGCAAAGGCAAAAGAACAAAGTCAATTTTGTAGGCACACTTAAGTTCCACATCACTGAATTATAATGAGACTTAGATGAAACTTCCCTCTTGATTTCCATCTTGCTTAGTGCCCATAATGAAATGGTATTGAGGCTTCAGGGGGACCATTTGGGCTTTGCAGGGAGTTTCTGGCTGTTTCCTGTAGACACTTCATCAGCCATAACATTACTGCCAGAAAACAACCTGGGCTGCTTGCCCAGAAAAAAGTACGAAAACTGTAACTTTTTGGGTGACTTTTCTGTGTAGGCAGAGCATCCTGAGAGCTGAAGCAAAAATTTAGGGACATGAAGCTTTTTATCTTCGACACCTATGGCACTGCACTACAGAGGTATTCATGCCACCTGGCTGGGCTGTACCCCACTGCACAAACCTGTTGGGCACTTCCTACCATGAGGAAGCAAAAACTTGAGGTTTAATACTAGAGACAAGAGCTGGGGAAGAGTGAGTTGTCAGGAAGCACAAGGGGAAAAAAACCAAGCAAGTTGGTGCTTCTCAAATAGGGATGGTATTTATGTCAGAGCATGCAGTTGGTGCCAGGGGCTGGGTGAAGGAAGCCTGTGCCTTACAACTACTCTTCAATCTTCTTTCTTAAGGCTAGTTTGGTATTTCTGCAATATGAGAAATCCTTTTGAATCTCTGTGTATGTGTTTGCTGCAGGAGTGTCACAAAAAGACGCTGGAGTTGGCAGCCCAGCAGGGTCAGAAATGTTCCAGGGCAAATGTAACACTTGAACAACCCAGCTGCAATAAATTGATTTGTGCAGGGTAAAAATGGAAGAAAACCTTGTCCTTTTCGAGGCTTTTGGTAGAGTTTTTCCCCATCTCTTCACCCATTCCTATGACTTATGTTCATAGGTTAAAATATTTTCCCTTCCCAGAATCCTGTTTTCCACTTTTCCTTGGGTTTCATTTCACTCTACACTTTATTTTTCTAACTGTGATCAGATGATCAGACTTTACCTCTGACCATAGACTTCAATATCAAACCATTTTTCCAAGAATAAAGCACTTTTCACGTCTGCTCCAAGGCTCACATTATGTTCAGCTTTCTCATAACATACAGGTTACTAACTGCTACTGAATTTGTACAGAAAAAAGACTGGTACATTCTGAGAAGTAAAAAATGAAGTTTCGCTGTCTACAAAAAAAAATTAATAATAGAGATATGGGCAACTAACTAAAAGTAGACTTGAAAGCAGACATAATTTCTCTTTAATTCAAATGGATATGGGATACTTCGTGATATTTTAGCTCCCAGTTGACTTTAGAAGTTAAAAGATCAGTTGCATAACTTCAGAGATGCATTTAAGTCCAAAGGATGACAAGTATATTACAGCATCTTAAATCACAAGAAAAGCTCTAGGCTGGCCTGGGACTCCTAAGTGCTCAGACAGAAATTAAAGCTGTAAAGTGAAGCATCAAAATCCTTCTGTGCTCTCCAGAGGTCTACTCTGCTCTGACATCCAGTCTGGGCAGGAGGGCTAACAGCAGTGGGAGAGGCAAAGAGTTTCCCACAAAACTTATTCAACAGCAGCATCTGCCCTTGTGCAAGGTAATAGCAAGGGTGAATGTTCCTCTTGCTATTCTGTCACTTGGAGTTTTGAAAGGTGCTTGTAAGGCTTCTGAACTGTCTGCAGAGAATTAATCATGCTGTTCTTCTGGGGAGTGCAAAAGTCAGCAACAGGGAAGTTTATACTTAATACAGGAGCACCCATAGCCTGTAGAGATCTGAGCTCTGTGACATAACAGGAAAGTTGTTCCCAGTGATTGGTAATTTCTGCCCTGCTAAAATGCTGTGTTTCTGACACAGCTTGTTATTATTTCTTGGCTTTTATGTTGTTCAGAGGAACCCTAATTACACAGCAGGACTGGGTACTGCACAAACATGGGGCATAAGGGCAGCCAGGTATAATACAAGACAAGACAGTGGATGACTGTATTCCAAGGATTACAAAAAACAGTGAGATAATATAGTTTATCAATTGCCTTACTGCTGTCAAGTTGGGTTTTTTAAGACATCCCCATAAAAGGAAAATTTTGCCTTGTCTGTCTTGGATGATGTAGTTGTAGTTCTGGCTTGAACTGGCTGTAACTGTCTAAATCACCTGCTCCCTGTAGTCCATGGAGGTAAATAGACCAAAAAATAGTAATTGTCTCTCTCTGTCCAGTGTCTGAGCTGCTCAGGGCAAGTCCAGAGCCATTTTGCAGCGTGGCTTCTCTTGCAGTGAAAAGTGTTTCTCTTGTGTTGTCTCTGTAACTGAGCTGCTGATGGTCCCCTATGAGTGAATGAGACATCTGTATCAGTAATCCTGCAGAATGTGGGATGGGATTACTGCAGGAGCAGTGTCTCACCAAGGCTGTTCATCTGCACACACAACTAACCAGCCTCACAGAATGGCTCTCTCACAGAAAATTGCTGAAAATCCAGACTATTTTCTGTGGTTTCCAACTCCAATTAGCTCTTGTGAGGCTGTGAAACTTTTTCAGCTCTGTATCATTTCACTCTGGCATCTCGAGTGTGAAAATACAAACATAAGAAATGCTATCCTAGGCAGAAAAGGGGTCTGTGTCACCCCATGCTCTGTGGTGGCAAAATGGCTTGGGGAGAGCACGTGAGCCTGGCCACTTTCTCCTGCCACTGCCTTGGGCTTCTCCAGCTGCCCTGCCTACTCTCCTTGCCATATATTAATGATCCTGCCTAACCCTTTTGAAAGCCTGCTAGTGCTGCCTGCTCCCACCACATCCTCTGCACACAGAGGGATTGGTCTGCCTGTCCTGAATGCCTTCCCCTGCTGTGGTTGGCCTCGGCAAAAAACAGCTCTGCTTTTCCCTTCCCCATCACTGTCCCACTGCTGTGCCACCAGCACAGGCACGGGACACAAATCCCAGAAACCTCCATCTTTTCCTGCCTTGGGCCTTGTCCTGAATTTCACCAGCACCAAGCCCCTTTCTGCAGGTGTCTTTAGGCAGCTGAGAATGCCCTTTGCGGGAGATCTCTCCAAGGACTTCTCAGGTTTGCCCCATTTTCAGAAGATGATGTGGTAAGTTCCATTAGTTGATGTTGTACCTAAATATCTAAAACATCTGAAACTGCAGCCTATGTCAGTCTACTTATTCTTACAAAAACTTGGTCCTGCAACAAGAGTANATTTGCCCCATTTTCAGAAGCTCCTTTAGTTGTTATTGTGCCTAAATATCTAAAATATCTGAAACTGCAGCCTATGTCAGTCTACTTATTCTTACAAAAACTTGGTCCTGCAACAAGAGTATTCAGTGGCAACCTCCACTGACTAGACATGTTGGTAGTCTTAGAGTGCAAAACACAGCTATTCTCCCATTAAGTGATTTTCAAAATGGGCATGTGTAAAATTCTACTTCTTTTGCAACACCACCAATATAAAAAAATTACATGACTTTTAATGCAAGCTGCTCATGTTCCATATCTGATCCAAGGTAACCATTTGATCTTTAGCTTTGTCAAACTTTGCCAGACAAGAAAACATTTGTGAGCAATCTGAAATAATTTGTGGAGCAAATTGCACAGCTCACCTGCTTCAATTAGCTTTTTTTAAAAAATTATTTTAAAGCTGCAGAACATTTAAATAATGAATGCATTTAAATTAAGGCAAAATTTTTCTATTTATGTATTCATTTACAAGCTCTCTGATATTGAAGCTTATAATAGCTTCTACGTTCTTGAATAGCTTTTCAATGCTATAAATATTTTATTGTGTTAGTAATAAATATTTGTTTATATACTAGGAAATTACCTGTGTATTTAAATGCTGTCGTAAAGATACAACTAATAAAAATGTGATTTTTGTGCTTTCCTCTATTGTCAGGAGACTCAGCAAGCTGTTGTGCTTATTTTAGTGCTGAATACTGATTTCCATCCTGGCAAAGACTTTGTTAAGGAAAATAAGTTTGGTATCAGTGCACTGAAAAAGCTGGCAAAATGCTGACAAAGTGAAATGTGTTCATGTTTGTAAAGCCACATATTTTTAGATAATGCCATTATTCTCTGAGGCCCAAATATTTGGAACCAGGGAACTTTGCTATCCTGCTTCCAAATATGAAAAGACAACAGTTACTGAATTTAGCCATTGGATTATGAAATATCAACACCTGTTTTAACTACAACAGAAGATTATAAGATGCAGAGCAAAACAAAGGGAGTCCTTTTTTTAAGTTTCTAGGGAAAAAAATATTCTTCTCAAATAAGAAAATGCCCTATTTTGTGAAGCATTCAAAGCAAAGAAACTACGAAGAGATGGGTGTGACAAGGTGTGACATTCACTTGTCTACCATCATGTGTCTTCTCCATCATCTTCACTCCCTTTTTTTCTACTTGTTGGGTTATGTTTGGTACAAACTTTCTCCCTTGTGTTTTCTTCATTTTCCCTCTATTTTCCCAGTTTGTGTGTGTATCTAATGTTCAGAAAATGCAGGTTAAGCTTAATAGCATTCTTTACTACAGTATAGATTAAGAGCTTTTAATGGTTGTTGGAGCACTTTGTGGCCCATCAAAATATGCCTTTGTAGTTAAGATGAAAATCTTTTGTGCATTCAGGTGAAACAGAGAGAACCAGCCATCGCAGCAGAGGTAAATGGAGACATTTAGTTTTCACTTTAGATGATGTCTAAATACAGGCATCCCTTAATGCACCCAAATCCTTACCTGAGGGAACTTGCAGCATGTATTTCCACAAGGTTTGTGCATGAGTTTGGTCAGGGATAAAAGTATTTTGGGGTCTAGTCAGTCCCAGTGACACCCTTGATAAGGTCTCTCTTTAGATGACTTGGAGCTCTTGTTTCTGAATGCCTCGTGCTGGAGGTATTTGTATTCATAACTTACTCTCACAGACTCTAGTAGTGAAGTGCAACAAATATCTGCTTGCCTCTTATGGCACATGGGCTTTAAAAACCAAAAGGATGAAAAATAGATCTCAACAAACAGCGTATTCTGAATATTTCAGTTATTTGTAAACAGTCTCCCAAATTTTAAAGTGTTGGTCATGGGTGAAGATGTTTTCCTAATTCATGACCTGTGCTTGTTTTGCAGCACAGTGCAGCTGCTGCATAAATGCTTCGTTACCAACATTTTGCTCATTTTCCTGCTTCTGGCTCTCTCAGCAGTTACATGCATCTGCCTTGTATCCAAACCAGCTTAAAAACTCTTACTTTAGATGAGATTGCTTCCACTTTTAAAGGGAGATTAGGGACACTATTTTGCCTCAGGAACATGGTTTATTTTCCTCACCCATCTGGACACAAATTTTTGAAAGGCACTTTTGGTGTCAGTTTTACCTCCCTTCCATATAAATTAGCTTGGATTTTGGGGTTGTCTGCAAAGTACACACACGTATGTATCACAAACTACATCAAAAAATATTATGGTTTGTGTGATACTACTGTTGCCCAGTCCATCATCTACATATATTCAACAAATAATATTAAAATTAGGTCTTACTCATTTATCTTCCATTATAAAATGCCATCTGTTGTGAATTCCACATTTAAATGTTTTAAAGTTGAATAGTGTGGTAACACAGGTAACACTCATGACTCACAGTATAGCATTGAAAAATAATAATGATGCTCAAAGATGTTTTAAAGGAAGGATTCATTGCTGATGCTGAGGCTGTGGAGAGAATTATAAACGGCCTTTTCTAACCCACACTGTGACCAGGGGAAACTGGCCCATGGTTAATTTATGTGGTGTGCATTGAGGTAGCCCAGGCAGTAGAAAGGGCTTTAGAAATGCAGGAAGGAATAGCAGGTAAATTGAAAAGCATCTGTTCTGATTTACTGGAAAGGAAAGAGATGAAGGGGGGAATGTAAGAATGGGGGCATATTCTGTGAAAGAGGGTCAGCCACGGGGTGGGTTCTCAGTGTCACCCTGGGTGCCACCAGCTCTGTGACAGCAGGACAGCCACGACTGTGGCACCTTCTGCAGCCAACCCATCTCCTCTGTCCTCCCCTGTCTCGCTCCAGCCCACTCTTAATACAGAGCTTTATGAAATGTGTATTGGAAGCAGCAGTCTGCTGTTTCATTTTGATCTTCTTCTATTTTCTTTCCCTCTGTGTTCAAGGGAAATCTTTGTTGCAGTGTAATTTGAGTGCCATGGCAGCTGGAGCTTGAAATGTATGTGTATATGCAGTTGAATTGGCAAAAAAAGAAGATTGATTGGCACTGGAAATAAGTTTCCACTCGTGAAGGTATTTATTGATAAATCAGATCTTGCAAATATCATCCAGAGTTTTTCAGGGAAATTCAAGAGCATCATTTTTTTGTATAAGTCATATATCCTGTAAGCATGCTACGTAGCTCTCTCAGTGTCTACTTGTAAAAAAATCAGAAATTTCAAACAACATTGAAGTTTAATTAAGATAATGGTGTTCTAATTGTGCAAATTTGCCATAGATATTTTTGTCTGTAAAGGTCTGACACATTACTATTTCTAAGACCTGACTGATATAGAAAGATGTTACAGAATTATAGAAATTCAGGTCCAGGAAANTTTTACCTTGTGCTCCTCCAGATGGTGGGTACTTAGTACCCATTGTCCTAGAAAAACCACAGTGCATATGAAAATATGTGAGTTCTGGAGACAGAAATATTTTCTCAAGAAGCTAATGTGATAAATTGTGTCCAGGAATCCCTGTTACCACTGAAAATTTGTTCAACATAAATATGACAACCAGATTTTGGTCTGTCAGTCCCCTCACCCAAGTTCCATCGCAAAAGGGAAAAAAAGAAGAATGGAATTGTTCAGTTGCAAGGGAACTACAGTGATCATCTAGTACAATTGTCTGGAATATGGGTATGAATTTATCCTCTGTAAATTGATCTGTCTGGTCTGTTTTCTAATCTGTATATTTATTTTTTACAGCATTCTGCAGTGTTGCATTCACAGTCCAATTACTCATTCTGTAGGGGGGAAAAGAATCTTTCCCTTTATGTCCTATAAACATCCTGCTTGATGATTTCCCAGTATTTCACTTCACAGTTGTGTTACTAGGAAAAGAAAAAATATCATTTCCTATGCACCTTTTTCATGTCCTTCTGAATAACATTGTCATCAGTCTCAGCAGCACGGGAGCATTCCTAGTGTTGTACCCAGCCTAGCTGTGAGACAAGGCACAGGCTCTCCAGCAGCTTAGCTCAGACAGACAGCAGGAGTGGGATCCTCTGCTTAAATGCAGCAGAATAGAGGGACCTGTGCTAAGGCTTCCCACTGCTCTCTTTGAAGCTGGACACCTGCAGCCTTTCTAACCTTGCCTGACCCAAGCAACCAGACCCCAGNTCTCCAGCAGCATAACTCAGACAGACAACAAGAGTGGGATCCTCTGCTTAAATGCAGCTCCTGAGCAGAGTAGAGGGACCTGTGCTATTGTGTCCCACTGCTTTCTTTGAAGCTGGACACCTGCAGCCTTTCTAACCTTGCCTGACCCAAGCAACCAGATCCCAGAGATGAGGGAGATCCCTGATAGAAGGAGAGACAAAGCCCCCAACTACTGCCCTCTGAAAAGTCAGTGTCGTGTGTAGGAGTATCACAGTGCTTGATAATGACATGGTCCTTTTCTGCTACCTGTGCCATGAAGGACACAGATTTGTACTTATTACTAGACCTCAAACAAAACACTCAGCCCATCCTTTCTCTAGCAGCTCTGCCTCGCTGGGCTAGCAGTTTGTCTTTGGAGCTGATGTGCTCTGGCAGGGGTCAGAAGGATGGTTTCTATGGCTACTGCCTCTCCATTAACTCCTTTTCCTTGGGAGATTGCTATTTCCATTGCCCTTCAGTATATGCCATGCAAGGAATCATGTAGCCCTAATTCACTACTCTAATCTGTAATTTGAGCTTTTGCTAACATTTATGAAATTTTAATGAATATTGCTTTCTGCTACCCTTGAAGTAGTAGACACAGAAAAGGGCTGTTGTCAGTACTGCTGTCAGACATGACTAAGGAGGAGAAGGGGGCAATCTCTGCTAGGGAGTTGCTATCTGCAGCTGCTTGCACTGGGTCATTAATGCGACATTGCTGCTCAGTAATGCTATGACCGTATTTTACACCATTACCATCCTTACCATCCTCCAGTGCTTTTATTTAAACACACCAGTATCAGCTGTATGTGACACCACACTGATGCTGCATTAGCATGCGTCTTTGCTCTCCACGAAGTTTTGAACTTAGGTGAAGTTTTACATGTTGACTATTTTGGCAGGCTATATTGTTCTACAATTTATCAGTTGATAACTTTTGCTGCCTCACAGACATTGTGTTTTCCCAAGTGAAGAACAATTGGCTGAGCTCTGGAAATATATGCGTTTCACAGAAATGAAAAGTTATTAAATCAGTACTGTGGGGGAATGCAGAGGGATGATCTGTTTGTAATTCTTGGAAAAACAATTTAGAACACTGTTTTTAAAGCTTAACAAAATTACTTAAAATCTCTCACAAAAAAAAACCCCAACCTTTTTCATCTGGTCTCCAAGGATTTTATCTTTCAGATCTAGTTGCTGCAAAATACCGATAATGCAGAAATTCCATGAGGCGTTAAGTCTCCATCTACCAGTGGCTTGCAGAATTAATCAAATTACCTTTTAAAGTTAATGCAGTCAGTGAGAAGAGTTTAATGATATTCAAAACCTTCATGGTAATAATTACAGATGAAGAGGGTCAGTCAGTTGAGAATTAATGCAAAAAGTGCACAGAATGATAATCTGAATTAATGTATCAGACTGTGCAGAAGGCATTGGGAGAGTGAGCCATGAAAATAAAATCCATTTGCTTCCATTCAGAAAAGTGAAATAAACTTGCTTGTGTGAGAATTTGAAGTAAATTATGAATTTGAAGTTTAAGCTATGCTAGAGAAGAGGTGGCAGGCTGAGAGAGGTGAAGGAGGAGAAGAAAATAAGAGAGAATGAACAGGAGTTAATCTGGATTATCTCACAAAATTTGAAGCTGTCAGTCTTTCTATTGGAACTCAAAGACAGAAGCTTTTCCACAAATTTCCCTTACCCTGAGGCTCTTCATGTTTTTGATTTTCTGTATTCTGCATGCATGGTTTTTCCACCTTTTTAGAAATGATCGAATATTCGTTGAGGGCAGGGTTTTACCCGTCCTTTCCCATGCAGTTCATAGTTCTTTTGATGATGAAAAAGTGGAACAATCCTGAAAGGACATTCTTAAAAATTAATACATGTCCCCACTTAAGCTGAGTCTGGGTAAGCACAGGCTGCACTCAGATCTCACAGAAATGGCAGAGGAGCAGTCTGTGTCCCAGCAAATGTGGAGCTGAGCACTCGTGTGACCTGAGACAATTGCCTCTGTGAACCTTGTCCTTCTGGTGGCTGTCATCAAAAACCACTGTCACTGAGGATGTCACAGTTTGTGGGTATGTGGTTTGAGATGCTGTACAGTGATGTTGCTGTCAGAGAGGGGTTACTCAGCACTTTCTGAAAACAGGTCTCTATTGTAACTTGACTACACCAAATATCTTCAAAATAATAGTCAACTTTTGAAAATCTTGAGCATCTTGATCATTTATTTCTCACTTACAACTTTGATCAGGTGTATGTGACTTAAATACACCTGTTTGTTCCATTCCTCTGAGAGACATTGTCAGTTGCTGCCTTTTCCATACTATCAAATCAGCTCAGCCATCATATTATAAATGCTTCTAAAAACTGAGGCAGTGTTGCTTTTATGGTTAATTGCATATTGAACTTCCAGTGTGCTGTTTTCACATTTCAAGCTTCACTGCATGTCAGCCTTCAGATCCTTATTTTGCATGTAAGAAGGGACTATTGAGTGTGCCTGCTGGGTCCCCTGTGGAGAACCTCTTTATATAGCACTGCGATTATGCAATTGGGCTGTAAGGGTGCAAACGATGTTTCTGCATAACTACATATTGCACTCCTGGGATCAGCTGTGCTCCACTTGCAGCACTCAGAAAGTTGCACTGAAAGCAGATATTTTCAGAGGCCCAAGCTGATCATGGGTGCTTTCTTCACTGCAATCATTGAGTCTTTAGGTTGGAGAAGTTCAACTGTTAACACAGCACTGCCAAGTCAACCCCTAAACCATGTCCCTAAACCCCACATCCAGACATCCTTTAAATACTTCGAGGAATGGTGACTCCACCACTTCCATGGACAGCCTCTTCCAACACTTGACAGCCCTTTAGGCAATGAAATTTTTTTCTAATATCCAATCTAAACCTCTCCTGTGCAACTTGAGACCTTTTCCTCTGGTCCTGTCACTTGTTACCTGGGAAAAGAGACTGATCCCCACCTGGCCACCACCTCCTCTCAGGCAGTTGTAGAGAGTGAT